>KZ613471.1:249820-551988 GCA_002865625.1 Hyaloscypha hepaticicola
GGTAGGTAGGTGGGTAGGTAGGTAGGTGGGTAGGTAGGTAGGTGGGTAGGTAGGTAGGTAGGACTAGCTAGTGGGATGGGGAGCTTCCGATGTGTGGCTGTCAAGCTGGAAGCCACAGGAAAGCTTTCTTGCCACGGCAGCATGTACTGTATTATGTATGCGATATGCAAATGTCACTGACAGGCCCCAGGCCCCAGCAGCCCGCCCGGCTAAAGCAAGCATCGTTTGCAAGAGTGGACAACGGACAACATCTGCATGCATCTGAGCACAAAGACGAAGAACAAGTCTGGCCCAGACTGTTGCAGCTTGGACGTATCAAGTTCAACGGCGAAAGACTGCCAGCTGCCACTGCCAGCCCCTGCTGTGCTGAACGTGCAAGAAGGTTGGGGAAGCACCCATGCACGACCCTGGTCTTGAATGACGGTGATTTTCTCCACCCTTGTAAGCACCAAATCTTGGCCGTTCTGCCTGGCACTGAACTGGATTTGATCTTGGAAGGATGCAGAGATAAATTGGCATAGTGAGAGGTGTTGGCGTTGCTGCCAGAATACAACAGTACCTACCTACATATTGATGCTGTCCGCTTTTTGTCGGGAAGGCACGCTTGTCAGTACATTCGACCTCAAACCCAACAGCATTCTCTAACCTATTCCTGCACGTATTACAGACAAACCTCGCAAACCTTGGAGATCCCTGCTCGACAAAGATCTCGGAAAAAGCCACAATCTTTGGGGCCAAACTGACCCAGGACCCTGGCCTGGTTCGTCAGTTTCCCAGGCTAGCGAACTGCCTCTCGATTGCTACCGCCTACTGGTAGTGCAGGGCCTCAGGTGAGCAGGGTACTGACCCGGCCCAGCAAGCACCAGCCTCCTCACTCCAGCTAGCTGGCTTGTCACTGGCAGTCTCACCTTGCATTTGACTTCCTGTCTCTTCCGCAATCGAGCTTTCTTCTTCCCTCAAATTCCCTTCTGAGAATTGCGCGAAGCAAAGCTGGGAACGAGGCATCGATCTCATGGTTACCGGCGTCAATTGGCCCTGAATCGGACAGCTACTTCTGGCAAACATGTCTCTGAATACCTCCGCTGCCGAGTTGAAAGCTCAGGGTGTGATCGAAGCTGCACAAGATCCAAACAGCTCAGTCACCGCCGATGATGCCCAGCAGAAGATCGTCACGGAGAGCAAGAAAGCTGGAGTTGCGGCATTTACATTTAATCCGGATGCCAGTCCTGAGGAGAAGGCCGCGCAAGCTAGAGCTGTATGTACCACCAATGGCAGATTGGAAAATGCACCACTAATTTGTATTCATTGCAGAATGTGCCAGCAAACTTTCACCACGAACACAAATCCAAGGCAGTCGCAATTCCTACAGACATTGATGATGGGAAACCTGGGGCTTATAACCTTCCTCCCCCTTCCACAGCGGGAGCTATCGCAGCTACACCTGTCACAGACAAAAGCGGAGCCCCTCTTACGAACGGTACAAATGGCCACCTCGAGAAGGAAGACGCTGAACAATGGATTGAACGCACAGGCTGGGCCCCAAGATTTGGCAATGGAACCCCAAGTCAGTCAATTATAGACGAAAGTTTTGCAGACCACGAAACTTGGCTTGAAGGAAAACTCGAGGACAAATTCTTTGGAGGTAATTTTTCTGCGATACCACCAGAGG
Source organism: Hyaloscypha hepaticicola (assembly GCA_002865625.1). Taxonomy (NCBI): domain Eukaryota; kingdom Fungi; phylum Ascomycota; class Leotiomycetes; order Helotiales; family Hyaloscyphaceae; genus Hyaloscypha; species Hyaloscypha hepaticicola. The sequence continues at coordinate 251,490 of KZ613471.1, forward strand.
AACACTGTTAACTTGTCCTAGATTGGTACCATAATACTGCAGTCATCGTATTTGCCTGCCTTTCTTCGTGGCTCGTGGCAGTTTTGGGAGGGGGCCTCGCTTGGGTCTTCCTGATCATGGCCATTTGCGGCACATATTATCGAACATCGCTCCGCCGAGTGCGACGAAACTTCAGAGATGATGTTAATCGTGAACTCTCGAAGCAGAGGCTGGAAACCGACACGGAAAGCTTGGAATGGATCAACAGCTTTCTGGTCAAATTCTGGCCCATCTTCCAGCCTGTTCTTGCCGAAACTATCATCAGTTCTGTGGACCAAGTACTGAGTACTTCAACCCCAGCCTTCCTCGACAGTCTCCGCTTAAAGTCTTTCACTCTTGGAAATAAGCCTCCTCGAATGGAACATGTCAAAACCTACCCAAAGGCAGAGGATGATATTGTCCTTATGGACTGGAAGTTTAGTTTTACGCCGAATGATCACTCGGATATGACTGCTCGCCAGATCAAGAACGCAGTGAACCCAAAGATTGTCCTCGAAATCAGAATTGGGAAAGCGATGATCAGCAAGGGCCTGGATGTTATCGTTGAGGACATGGCCTTTTCCGGACTCATGCGTTTTAAGATTAAGCTCCAATTGCCTTTTCCTCACGTGGACAGAGTTGAAATCTGTTTCTTGGAGAGACCTACAATCGATTACGTTTGTAAGCCTCTCGGTGGAGAAACTCTTGGTTTCGACATCAATTTCATCCCTGGTTTGGAATCATTCATTCTGGAACAAATTCATGCCAACATTGGTCCCATTATGTACGCTCCAAACGTATTCCCTATTGAGGTAGCTAAAATGTTGTCTGGAGCTGCCGTTGACCAAGCCGTTGGTGTTCTCGCAATCACAATCTACGGAGCACAGGGCCTCAAGAACCCCGACAAATTTTCAGGGAATCCCGATCCATACGCCGTCGTGTCATTCAACAACGGGGCTCCTATTGCTCAAACGAAAATTGTCAAAGAGGATGCCAATCCAAAGTGGAATGAGACGAAGTATGCCATCGTCACATCCTTCAACGACACCCTTACGCTGCAAGTATTTGATTACAACGAATACCGCAAGGACAAGGAACTTGGGGCTGCTATATTCCCTCTAGAGAAAGTACGAGATGTCTACGAGGTTGAAAATGAACAGCTTGAGGTCAAGTCCAACGGCAAGGCACGCGGCTTATTGGCAACCGACATTCGTTTCTTCCCCGTTCTCGAAGGACGTACTCTTCCCGATGGGAAGAAGGAGCCCCCTCCAGAATCTAACACCGGTATTGCACGCTTTACGATTGAGCAGGCCAAGGAATTGGATGGCTCTAAAAGTTTGATAGGACAGCTTAACCCTTATGCTGTTCTGCTTCTCAATAACAAGGAGGTGCATGTCACCAAGAAGCTCAAGCGGACAAATAATCCCATTTGGGATAATGGTTCAAAGCAAGTCCTTATTACTGACCGCAAGACTGCGAAGCTTGGTGTTGTCATTAAAGACGACAGAGATCTCACAGCAGATCCTATTCTTGGGACTTACCAGATCAAACTTGATGATATGCTGCAGTTAATGGAGAAGGGTCAGGAGTGGTACAACCTCGCTGGCGTGAAGACAGGACGAGCGAAATTGACCTTGCAATGGAAGCCGGTCGCCCTTACCGGTGTAGGGGCGGGCACTGGTGGTTATGTCACACCTATTGGGGTGATGAGATTTCACTTCAAGAACGCCCGTGATCTGCGCAATCTGGAAACCCTTGGTAAATCTGATCCCTACGTCCGCGTCCTTCTCTCCGGGATTGAGAAAGGCCGTACAGTCACATTCCAGAATAATCTCAACCCAGATTGGGACGAGGTTATCTACGTGCCAGTACATAACGCTCGAGAAAGGTTGACTCTGGAAGTCATGGATGCAGAAACAATCAACTCTGACCGAACTTTGGGTATGGTGGAGGTTGCAGCATCCGATTACGTTTCGCAGGCTGAGAACGGCGAATACCTAGTCCACGATGCCAAAACGCCCCATGCTGGCAAATTGCAGATGCATGGCAAAGGAACGCCGAGAGGAATTCTCAACTACACTGCAGCATTCTATCCATGCTTGAACATCGCTGATCCAGAAGAAGAAGAGGAAGAAGCAGCGCGCAAGAAATCAGCAGAACGAGGTCTCATCTCTGTTGATAGCAAACCTGCCAGCGAGAAAGATTCTTCTGTGCCATCCAGCCCAACAAAACTTGAAAGTGGCACAGTTGATGCTGTAACAGCAGCAAACACAAATCTAGAGAAGGGGAAGATTGATACTGATCTTGCGAAGAAACTTGCCGAGGGTGAGAAGGAACAGGAAGAGACAACCGAAGAGAAGAAGCTGCCCAAGATTCGAATGACTCCTGAGGAGCTAGTGAAATGCGAATCCGGACTCATTATCTTCAAAATTCTGGATGTCGAGGTACCGCATTCTGATGTTCACGTAGAGGTGGTCATGGACGACATGGCTTTCCCATCATACTCCTCGTCTCTTATCAAGTCTAGAAAGACAACTCTTGACGATATTGGCGACTGCTTCGTTCGAGAGCTCGACTTCTCGAAGATCACTCTTCGCATCCGTGAAAAGGGTGAGAGTAAGGGAGATGAGAAAAAGGACCACACTCTTGCTAGGCTGACAGGCAACACGCTGGACACGCTGAAGCAATGTCTGGTAAGTACACAAACAGTAAATTGTAACCATTCAGTATTGATGGGATTGCAGAATAATCCTACCACCCTCAAGCTTGAAGACGAAAACGGGCAGATCTCCAGCGTCAAAGTCAGCTTGAAGTACCTCCCGGTCAAGATGCAGCTCGACCCCAGTGAGAGTATCAACAACATGGGCAAACTACGCGTGGATGTCCTCGACGCGAAAGATCTTCCATCGGCTGATAGAAATGGATTTAGTGACCCTTATAGCAAGTTCGAGCTGAATGGCAAAGAAGTCTTCAAGACCAAGGTGCAGAAGAAGACTCTTCATCCTGCGTGGAATGAATGGTTCGAGGTGGACATCGTTTCGAGGACAGCAGCTAAATTTATTTGCAACGTGTACGACTGGGATTTTGGTGAGAAGGCCGACTTCCTGGGTTCAACCGCCATCAATCTCGACTTGCTCGACCCCTTCAAGGCGCAAGAAGTCAACCTTGCTCTCGATGGAAAGTCAGGAACGGTCAGATTGCGATTGCTCTTCAAGCCAGACTATGTTACTCGCGCTCGCCAAGGCTCTTCAACATTCCACGGGACATTTGCAGCTCCAGGCAAGATTGTTACGGGTGTTGCTGGTGCTCCCATCAAAGGCGTCGGTTTTGCTGCGCATGGTGTTGGCAAGGGTGCTTCGTTTATCAAGCATGGGTTCAAGAGTAAGAAGAAGGACGAGGAGACTAATGGCGACACAGCTGCATTAGCAGAAATAGAAGCAGAAGATAACGAATTTCTCCAATCCTCTGGCCCAGGTTTAGGACCGAAACGCGCAATTGCCCTAGGAACAGGCATGGACAGCAATTCGTCACCAATCACTCCTCCAGATTCTGCTGTCAACAGCACCCTTCACATCCGGACGAGGAGTTTCGGGGCCACCTCAATGCACAGCACCGTCCATGGCGGTGCGTCAGGCCCCTCCACTGGCACCGCCAGCTTCACCATCCTCTCCACCGTTGGTTATCCACCATCATCAAATGTAATGGTCTACGTCAAGCAACTTGGCCCCAAACCTAAAACCATCCACAAGACCGAACACATCAAATCAAGCTCTGGAACTGTGACCTTCAATGACAAGAAGGAGAGCTTTAAGTGCTCCTGCTCAGCAGACACCCAATTTCAAATTCAAGTCAAAGGCCATAACACCTTCGGCAGTGATGACGATCTCGGTGAAGGCCTCTTCTTCGTCGACGAGTCAGGCTCTGGCTTGGAGAAGAACGTCAAGGCGGGCAGTGGCCATGTCGTGCTTAAAAGCAACTTTGTGCTGACGTCTACGGAGAATGGAATCGAGAACAGCCCTAAAAGCAGTGCCTTCAGGAGAAGTTTGTTGAGCAAGCGGGAAAATGGTGGTGGACGGAACTCGAGGGATGTTACCCCTATGCCGCAACAATAGATACAAGTTGGCGTTTGATGAGAATGTTCTGTTGATAATACTTGCGATACCATAGCGAAACTTGTTTTCTCTTTCTTTAAATTGCCAGCTTGCGATGGCTTTCTCTCATTTGAATCAGCGCGGGCTGATTCGAGCTCGCTCTATGATTTGATAGATAAAATCGGGAATGGAATTCAAAATTATGAAGCTTTGGGTCTGGGGAGACTGTTGCTGGTCGTGCGCAGATGGAGGATAATTTACGAAAATACCATTGAGTTAATACTTTCTATATCATCGAGTGCCAGTGAACCTTGATATGCCACGCATTCTTTCGTTAAGGTTGAGTTATACATACTACCTTATTCAACTGCTCGTCGTCAGCTTTCTTGCTTTGTCTTGGTGATAAGCTTTGGTAGGAGTATCTACGGATCTGACAATAGCAACGCTTATAACAATGTCGTCTTGTATGGTTTCGAGCTTTCCACTTTTTAAGAAGGCATGCTCGGGAGGGGCGCGGGAGGGGCTCAGGAGGGGCTCCCTGATACGGTACCCTCTGCTTGATTCATGTCTTTCAATTTGCGAGATTTCTTGATACCGCTCATGAAGAATTCATAGATTTAGGTCACCAATGCCATATCGACAAACATTTGCCGGAAATTGGTTGCTGTCCACGTTATGTTTAATACAATCAGGAGTTATGCAGATCTGGCTAACTGGCTACCCGTGGCAGGATGTCACTGAAGCTTATTGAAGTTCTTCCGAGCTTGCTCTTACTGCTGTACTTCTGATTTTATGTTTTGCTCACAGGCAGATTAGGAAGATTAGATTTTCTGGAGTTGACTACGATTAAGTAAATAATCGTATTTCTTCTTTAGATACTAGTCATTAGATACATCTTTAGCTATCAATAAACTCCTCTCACATCAGCTCTTCCATCACCAAGATTCTAACAAATTAAAGGCAATGACACAGAAGATGGTTCATCTCTGTGTTGGTAAGGAGCTAAGGGAGGGGTAAATAGCTACTTGTTCTGGCAGATATGGTGAGGATAGGTTTCAAAGCTAATAGAGAGAGTAGATGGCTTCTTTGGGCATGTCTAATGTGAGCTCCAAAGGAAAGAATGCATTGACAGCAGATCTCGTCGGGTCTTCCTTGACTTTCTCCCTGAGCATAGAAAGTGACAGCAGCAAATCTCTGAACAGCATTCCAAGCTTAGAATGCAGAAATATATATTTCAAATTATGTGTACTATCATGCTCCAATTCTGTCTAGAGTTATACTTGACGAACTTTTGTTCCTCTTGTCTAGTCCATGCAAGTTTATCATCCAACCCCTCACCTTGCCGGAACTTGTCATTTGGGACCTCGCCGCGATATCCCAGGAGGATTGAGATATATATGTCGTGCCCAGCTCTTTACTTGATTGCACTTGAACAACAACTGCATTCACTCATGATTAATCTACAACAACTGAATCACCGGCAATCCGCTGAGAGCTCACCGGCAATGCCTCACTGATTTTTCGGTTCTCTCCCAAAGCTCGAGGTTTTGACTGACATGAATCAACACCAAGCAAGGATAGAGTATATTAGAGGTGTAATACTGATTTCCAAGGATCAAGTCGTTGACCAAACGATGAGGCCATATTAAGGATGCCAATCCATCTGGCAATTTGAAACTGTGGTCGGTTGCTACTGAATTGGCTAGCTGTGTTTCCTTGACGGGTGTCGTAGAACGAAAGCAGGTACTCATCCCAAGTCTATATCCTAGACTTGCTACATTTATTATCAATTGGCCAATTCCCGTCAAAGTATTGGGTGCCATGGTAAAAGGCTGCGGGAAGACCGGATGGGGGCCATTGTCAAGCTTATCATCTTGGTAACATAGTAGCATGGAGGGGCTTACTTTAAACTTGTCATAACTAAAAGCATGTTCTCTCTATCAGGCCGTTACACATTAGAATTGGAGGCTTTTGTGCACTTAATGAACGGAAATTTTCAGACAGGAGATTGCTCTTATTATTGTCTATACTCATCTATTGCACAAACAGCATAACTCCTCCCACATGAGCAAAGTGCTCACCACTCCTCCGGTAACACAGAATAAATGACATTTCTTGAGGAGCTTCTTAAAAGCCTCCATCATGGTCATGTAGAGGACAACGTCCCGGCATCTTGTTGTACCAACCTCTGATGCATGTTAGGTGGAAGCGACAGAGACATTGCAAGCGTGCCATATCTTGTCCAACCTCATACTCTTCGAAACAGATGCTGCACTCAGCGTCGTCGACGATGTCCTTCTCTGAGGCTTTGTATGGCAAAATCGTACCTCCAAAGTGGCGGATGCTGGGAGAGGGGCGATTCTGGCCGGTGACAACGGCTGCATGGGCTTGTTCACGTGCTGCAGATCGAGCCTCAGCGGTGTTGGCGGTCGGAGCTATAGCAGGAGAAGATGAAGTGATTTGAGAGGGACCTGCGGATGAACCAGAAGTTGGCTGAGGCGGTGGCTGGAGAGAATTACGGCCAGAAGCAGTCAAGTCGAGTTCCGCAGCTCTTCTTGCTAGGCATGCAATTACATGATCTGCGCGAACCTGTTCCCAATTTGGAAGTGTTCTCTCAGGAAGCTCTTCGAAGCAGACCCAACACTCGTCGTCCTCTGCGATCTGGCGCCGAGGAGGCTGGGCTTGAGATGGAGGATTGGGGGGATCTTGGCTCGCCATTCCTAGGGACTGGTCCGATTGGGTGTTTTGAATGAGGGGCCGGTATTGAGGGTGTCCACGGACTGAGTGGGATCTTTCCAGGGCAAGGGTGGCTCCTAAGGTAGTTTGGAATCGTCCTCGGGGTAACGGTGGGTAACGTGTCTTTGATGTAATGTCAGCACGTTCACCAAATCAGTTCTCTTTGGCCTCGTATAATAGAAAGATAGCTACTTACCATTGTCTCGTCACGAGAACTTCCCACCTGTGGGCAAATTAGAATTTGAAAGAGGACGTGATTGCAAGTGACTTACAGTGCTGCTTCTTGAGCGGCTTTGGGGATCTTCGGGCCTTAGTGGATGGTCTCCTCTCTCATTGAGTGAATTTCCACGAGACTGGGTTTCTGGTTGCAAGTAACGATTGGAAGTTTCAAAATTACTCGGTTCTCTCGGCCTCCGTTGAAGATTCCCTGCTCTCGTAGCAAGCTCTGCATTAGTGTTTGGAAATTGGCTTCCAGGCGTATTTTGAGGTACTGCTGTAGTGCTTGCGGATCTGGAGTGTCTCCCCTGAAGCGAGAACGGTTGATGGGTGTAGGTTGGTGGAGCTGTGTTCGGATCTGGTACGCAAGGATTGCAAAGTCGCACTCGCTCTCCTCCACCAACTCCCGCAACTTCCAAGCTACCTGCTGTATCTGTCCTACGTGGAGGATGAGGGTCTGACGAAGAGGAAGATCCACTATCTATTGGTGGTTGTACAATGTATTGGTATGGGATTGTGATGCGGTGGGGGGAGCATGAATTACAAACAACTCGCCCACATTTCCTAAGAATCCGTTAAGGCGAAACTTCAACACAACAACGACATCACCGAACAACAACAATACAACACGAAAGAGAACATACCTGCAGTGATGCTTGCGGACAAAGAAACCTATTTCAACGGTTAGTACTTGTACATCAGAATCTCAGTCGGGGCCTCTACTAAATTGTGTTCTGCAGATGGGGCAAAAAGTGACTTCTGCATCTAGCTGCCACCTTGGGACAACAAACTCTGGCGGCGGAGGAGATGAAGGCTGCAGTCGATATCTGATTTGACCGGAAGAATCATAATCCAAGAGAGGTAAGTCTCCTGATGCTCCAGAGGACGATATACCATCACGCCCAGATCTCATTTGTCGATGTGGAGTACGTGTTGGAGCACGAACTGACATATTTGCCATGCTATCAAGGTTCGATTCTCCCCAAATCATCCCTTGTGGTCGACTCTGAGCTGTTCTAGATTGGGCAAGAGAGTCTTTAGCGGAAAATAAGCCATGCTCAGGAGATCTTGGAGACTTTGGAGCACTGCTTCTGGATGCGGATGGACCATCAACCAAGAACTCTCGAAGACTGACAGGAGCTGAGGTGCTTGGTGCGCCAGACCCTCCTCTCCGGTGCGAGCGTGATGACTCTGGAGAGTCTTCCCGCGCAGGAAAATGGCCATCAACGGCAACATCAGGCCCGAGTGAACTATTTGATACACCCTCTAGGTAAGGAGCCCGTGTCAGCAGCTCATGTGACGCTACTGACAAAGACGAATTGCTCCTAGATGGATATATATCAAGCAGGCCTCCAGCTACGCCGTGGAAATTCATTTCTGATCCTTCTCCAGTGGCTTCCTCCTCGTCATATATACCTGTTCTATCAACTTGAGATTGATCAAGGGATGCGCGTGAGAACCTAGGTCCACCAACAGCACCCTCCATTTCCCACGGTACGGGAATAGAGCTTGACCCTGGGATTGGTGGTAGAGGCCGCTCAAATTGATACCCAGACCCGGAGTTTGGTATGACAGATCCGGATCTGGGGCCTCGATTATCCATCTTAGGGATGCTTCAGCCAAATTTGGGATTGCCACGAGAACTTGGCGTTTCAGTTACCTTAGAAAATAACAGCCCGTTCGAGGGCTTGGCAGATGGTCTGCTCTTTGTGGAGATTTTCTGAAGGGAAGTTGTTCTGGTGTATTGCCTGTGCCTTTGGCCCTCAGACAGAATAGCACCGGTTTCCCCTCCCTTGTGCCGGATTTCTACTAACGATGATAGGAGACAACGATGGCTCTTCCCGGGCACACAATATCTTGCCGACAGGCCGATTCAGGAACGCTCTCTCTTGTTTAACAGCCGTTCGAAGTCTTTGATTCGGCACCCTCGTGAGGGCTAGGGCTAGATGAAGCTTTCGAGCTTTCGAGGTCTAATGTCAACGAGTGGACCCAAGATGCTAGGTATCATCAGCAAAAACTCTACAGCACATCCAGCAGAGGAACAACACTTCTAGTTTTGCGTCTTGCAACAAATTTATGGGAGCCCTTCTCAATATGCAATCCCTATTCAGTAATGGACTGACTGCCCCACGGTCGGAGATGGTTCGCCGCTGAGTGTGACGTCGCAAAAAGTCTAAGAATGTGAAGTCGAAGGCTGGACACTGCAGTCGAACAAGAATTACAAAGAACACATTTGATTTGTGAGCGGCTGCAAAGGCAGGCAAAAACAAGATTTCTAGTTGAGATGAGGTCTAGGGCCTGGTGAACACGCGACAAGGCTTCAGAACTACACTTTGATACTTTCTTATCGAGGCTTTCCGATAAAGATTCTAGGGCCGGCTTCATCCGGTGGCCATCCCTGAACAGGCTATTTTTGGTGGATCACACGGAATATGCTCCATTGACTCAAGAACTTCCCTAGTGATTCCCAATGGGACAGGATCTGATGAGTGGACTGGCTGAGAAAGGAAGACCTTCGATTTCTACAGAATCAAGGGGTTTATTTCCAAATACCAAACGGGGCTTCGGTTAAAGGTTTGCACCAGCAATCTACGTGCAGCCACCTGGTGTCAAGGGCAATGATACGGACTCAAAGAGGGATTGTTCAAGAAGGGCTTACTTGAATACACTCACCTGTGTGACTCCTGGTAGTGTTTCTAAAAGGCAGGCATGCAAAAAGCTGATCGAGGGAAGTGGACGGTTTGCTTCTTCGGTCTTTTGAATGACCTAGTTGCTTCGGAAAGAGATCGTTACTGGCCCTTGAAACTCCAACAAAGGAGGAGCATCCAGCTGTGGCTGAACTGTAAGTTGCTTCTGAAGAAGGCACTGGTGGCAGGGTGAGCGGTTGAAAGGCTCGACTAAGCGGTTAGAAGGCTCGACTAAGCTGGCTCAACACGTGATCGCTCACCCCCACCTACCTTATGTCTCAACCATAGGGCAAACCTACAAGGGCTGCTGCTAAGCTCCGCGATTCCTCCATCGCAATTCACAACCACCGACACCGACCTCTACGGGCGCCAATAAGCCAGCCACAAGATGGACATTGACCCTCGATTGAGGGACACCCCGTCTACGGGCTCATACACTCCACAATCTCACCAAGTCCCGTTAGCCCCTCATACAGTGCGATCTCCGGCTGTTCCGCAGCAGCTTCAGTATCAACCCATCCAAGATGGCTCCCCACAGAACTACTACATGCCGCAAACTCCCCAATCAGCCGGCCACGCAACAGACAACGATGCCGGAAGCGGTACCCACGATGGTGGCCCGAACGACCTCAAGCGAAGCAGAGCCTGCGAGGCCTGTCGAGGACTGAAGGTCAAGTGCGAGCCAGACCCAAATAACGAAGATGGACCGTGCAAGAGATGTGCCAAAGCAAATCGAAACTGTGTAGTTACCCAGCCGAGTCGCAAAAGACAGAAGAAGACCGACAGTCGAGTCGCAGAGTTGGAGAAGAAACTCGATGAGCTGACGGCCAGTCTCGCTGCTCAGAAATCGGGTTCGATTTCAAGTGCTCAGGGTGGTGTTCAGCCAGACATTGCGGCAATAGCTGCACAAGCTCAACACAATCCTTATCAGCAAGTTACAAATGGAGGATACGGATCTGCATTCGCCAGGGCTCCAGAGGCTCGAGCTGAGGAGTGGGGAAGCTACATTGGAAAGGCGCCTGAATTTGAAAGCAGGAAGTCGTCTGCTCCTCCCATGGTAGTTGCAGGACAGAAGAGAAAGCTTGCCGATACGTTCTCTACTGCATCCGAGTCGCCAAAGTCCGGTGTCGCTCGAAAATCGGTGGATGGTTCCAATGCCCAGCAGCCGTCCGGATTCTTGATAGAAACTGGATCGAAGCCAGCTCCAACACACGAGTATTCGGATGTTATCGATAGAGGTCTTATAACCGCAGAACAGGCGGCAAAGATGTTCCATTGTTACGTTGAAAAGATGGCGCCTCACATGCCTGCTGTCGTCTTCAGCGCTGGAACAACTTCGGCCGAAGTTCGCAAGACCAAGCCTACGCTCTTCCTGGCTATACTCGCTGCTAGTTCTGGATCTAACTTTCCTGACATACAAAAGCAATTGACGAAGGAGGTTATGAGCATCTACGCTGAGAGAATCATCTGCAATGGAGAGAAGACGCTAGAATTGATCCAAGCTCTCCAGATCAGTTCTCTGTGGTACTACCCTCCGGAGCATTTCGAGGAGCTCAAGTTCTATCAGCTCATTCACATTGCAGCTGTTATGGCTATTGATATTGGCCTTGGCAAGAGAAGCAAGTCTAAAGGTCCAGGACTATGGAGAGACTCCCCCTGGCGCCGAACCCCCTATCCTGATCCTGTGAGCATCGAGGCCAGACGTGCATGGCTTGGTTGCTATTTCTTATGCTGCAATGCGGCTATGGGACTCCGCCGACCAAATTTGGTTCGCTGGACTCCGTTCATGCAGGACTGCGTTGATTGCCTGGAATCTTCTTCTGAAGCTGCACCTACTGACCCGGCACTGTGCAACTGGGTACGAATTCAGCACATCGCGGAAGAGATTGGCACAGCCTTTTCAATGGACGACCCAACTGCACAAATAAGCATCGCTGACCAGAAGATACAACATGCACTCAAGGGCTTTGAGTTCAACTTAGACACATGGCGCAACCAAGTGCCCCCTGAAGCCCAATCTCGTAAGTACTGTTAATAATAAAAAAGTTCGAAAGTTTCTGACATTGCGACAGCCATGCTGAAGATGTCTGATCATGTCGTTAACCTCTATATGCACGAAGTCGCTCTACATGTTGACCACAACGTCGAAGAATTCAAGCCACCATTCACAGTAGATACAATTCGCTCAATTGGTGATGCGGACCAGGTCTCGCTCACGTCAGCTCATGTTGGCGCGCTCTCTACTTGCTTGAAGGCAGTCGATGATATCTTCGAAACTTTTCTACAGCTGGACATTGAGACCGTTCGCTGTCTTCCTGTGATCAATTTCGTTCGGACTGCGTACGCCGTCGTGGTCCTCATCAAGATGTATTTCGCGGCCAATACTCCGAAAAGTGAGCTAGGAAGAATTATCAACAAGGACCAGATGAAGGTTGAGCATTATCTTGATGGTTTGGTAAGCCTTTTCAGCGCAGCTGCCTCGGACAAGAAGTCTCGGCCCTCGCACAAGTTCTTGATGGTACTTATGATGTTAAAGACTTGGTTTGGCCGCCAACGAGAAGGAAAGACACTACAGATCGGCGAGTCTGCAATCCTGCCAGACACACCTGCGGAGACACCCAGCGACATCCAGAATCCGCAGCAACGAAGTGGTCAACAGTCCGGTTATAGCCCCGCAAACACTCCACTCCAGGTTCTGAGTGAGCTCGCAACGAATAACTCTGGTGGACAACCTCGCTCGGGTAGCATCAGTCAGTATCCTGGCTCCAATGAATGGCAACAACCCAGCTATGCCAACTACGCCGGTATGATGCAGATGCCAATGAATTCATACGGCAATCTCAACATGGGTAACATCGATCCTTCACTGGGAATGGATCTTGGCTACACCATGGGGGATGGTATGGAACAGGCTATGGGCATGGCCATCGGAGTTGGACCGTTCGGCGAGTACTACAGTGACGAGGCGTTCTATGGTGTGATGGACTCTATGGGGGGACCGGTCTTTGAGGGCATGTAGGCCTGATGTAGACCGCATTTGCCGTGCAGGCTTTTTTACGAGCTTCATATTCCTTGCTTTCGACCGAAGAGATACCACAAAATTGTACTTTACAAGTCGCCGGGCCGTGGCCGTGGCAGCCGGCGCTACCATAAAATTCTTTTAATGAGAGAAGTGAAAATGAAAGTGGACTATGACCCCGCAATATGGATGTGGATGAATTCGTGCATGTATTCGTGCGTGACATGCAGAGGAGTTTTCGCTAGCTATTGGTGGGACTGGAACAAGAACCAATTGACACAGGGCTCGGAAAAGCAAATAGAAAATCTTCTTCTCCCCCCTTGAAATTCTGCGAGCTGGCTTGGCTTGGCAAGCTGCGATTGTGCGAGTGAGAGCTTATCGGTAGGCGAGTCGAGCCAGAACCAGAACCAGAGCACCAGGGCCAGGGAAGGGGTGTGACTTTCCCCGCTAATGCACATGCTGGGGCTGGGGCTGGGCTTAAAAGTTCAAAGCTCTCCGCTAACGGCAGCCGGGGCCAAGTGCTGCAAGCTTTATCTCTATTCCCCTGCTATCAACCAGCCAGCTTCTTCTCGTCTCGTGAGTTGAAGAGGCTGGGCGGTCCCCGGCGAAATACTCATGAGCTCTTGTATCTTCGGTGAATCCATCCTTCTCATACAATTTTGCTTTTCCTTGAAGAGTGCGCCTCCATCGTACTCTTACGCTCAGGGACAGAAGTGAAGTGACGCAATTTGTCAATTTAACCTTACCCCGCCATTTCGTGTGCTTTCGCTGCCAGCCGGCCATACTAGTCACCGAGTTCTCGACCGACCTCCTCGATTCCTGATTCCTCCTTCCTATCCGTACAACAACTACTGTATATATTTGATATGTCGTTATTAGAAAGGGTTACCTCTTTTGAGTCCCTCGTTCCCGAGAGGAGAGGCTCTCGCTCTGAATCGGCATCCTCGAGAGACAGGAAACTGAGCTTCTCGCCACTGCCAGGATCATGGGATCCTCCCATCGTACCAGAAGGCCAGCAGCCAATTGGCGCTTTTGAGGTTCCTTATGCTAAGAGAGTTTGTAAGAATACCTCCGTCCCCCTTGGAAAACAAAAAAAAAGCAACCTTACTGACTTCTCTTTCAACCAGTGCAAATTGTAATCGCTGTGATTTACTGCCTCTTCGCAGCCGGCATCGTCTTTGGATATGCAGCTATCAAGCCGGTCTTGATCCGCGAGCAAGTTTACCGCAAACTTTGTACACCGGATGAAGTAGAACGAGGCGTGCGAACCTGTTACGAACAGGAGATACATTTAAATCTTATGTTCACAGTTGCGGCAGTCGGCACTAACGTTGCTGCTCTCCCCATCGGAGCAATCCTCGATGCTTATGGCCCTCGAGTGTGCGGAATCATTGGAAGTTTCTTGCTTGCTATCGGAGCGGTGCTATTTGCTTTTGCTTGGCAACTTCCATTCGATGGTTATATTCCCGGTTACTTATTCCTAGCCCTGGGTGGACCTTTCGTTTTTATAAGCAGTTTTCAGTTATCGAACGCCTTCCCAAAGCACTCGGGGCTTATTCTCGCACTATTGACAGGAGCATTCGACTCTTCTAGTGCTTTGTTCCTGATGTATCGTATAATATATCAGTGGAGCAATGGCACTTTCTGGCCCAAAAAGTTCTTTTTGGTTTACCTGGTAGTCCCAATCTTCATCTTAATCGTCCAGATCTTTGTGATGCCAAAAGCATCGTACAAGACGATTGGAGAGCTGGTGAGGCAGGTCGAACAAGCAGAGGACATCTACGATGACCAAATCGACGAGAACACAGCTCTCCTTCAGGATGAGCGCCGGCAACACCGCCAATCCGTGGTTTCTGAGATCACAGATCTAATCGGCTCAAAATCAGGAGTTACGCATTTGAAGAAAGAAGAGAAGAAAAACAAGATCTCAGGGGTATGGGGAGCTATGCACGGCAAGACCGTAAAAGAGCAGATCATTTCGCCGTGGTTTGTGCTAATCACTCTTTTCACCGTCATTCAAATGACACGCATAAACTTCTTTGTGGCAACGATCAGAAAACAGTACGAGTTCCTGCTTGGCTCTTACGATGCAGCAGTGGAAATCAACACGTTCTTTGACATCGCCCTTCCTCTCGGTGGGCTCTTAGCCATCCCCTTCATCGGGGTGGTATTAGATCACACAAGCACCTTTTTCGTCCTATCCGCCCTCGTGGCAACAGCAACCATGATCGGTGTCCTCGGTTGCCTCCCCTACACCTGGGCCGCATACGCAAATGTCTGCCTCTTCGTCCTCTACAGGCCATTTTACTACACCACTGTCTCCGACTTCTCAGCTAAGGTCTTTGGCTTCCGAACTTTCGGCACTGTATATGGCTTTATTATTTGTCTTGCTGGACTATTCAACTTCACTCAGAGTGGTCTTGATGCTGTGACGCATCAGGTATTTAATAGCAATCCAGTGCCGGTCAATATTATCCTTCTTAGTGCTGCATTCCTAGTGGGCAGTGCGCTTTGTGGGTATGTTGGTTGGAGAGCGTATCAGATGAGGAGAGAAAACTTGGTTCACGAGGCCGAGTGGACGAGGGAGACAATTATGCCAGGAGCACAAAGTCCGGATAGGTTGTAAGGCATAGATAAAATCAGAGGCTTGATATCTGAACAAAATTGGCACTATTTGCTTCTTGCATCGCTTGGAGTTTGTGAGCTTTGATGGTGGCAAAAACGGAGGACTGGAGTTCATTGTTTTCTTGCTATATAGCGTTTGAGATTTGGAAATCTAGATTGTTGACATCAGACCCAACATATGCATATTTAACTACTCTTAAAGTAACGCCATTGGCAAAGCAATTCCTTCGGTGAGCAGCTTTAGACCTCATGTGCCCATGCTCTTGTACCTCTCCTTGCATTACATCAATATTTCATAGTCTAACCCAGTTTCGTTGTTACGACTAAATCTTGTGACGGCTTTCACGAGGACCCAAGCATTAACGTCGTCTTCTCATTCAACATCTTTACCACCCGCAAACAGCGAAGACTTTTGTAATAAAATTCCCCATCATCCCGTCATTCCCCAGACCAACGTAAGTCATTCTTCTTAATCCACTCGTCCAGCCTCCCCTCGAGGGGAAACGATACCTGCTTCATCTGTCCTTTCTCCCTAGCGTTCCACAACTCCTTCACTTCGGCACTCTTACTCGGATCAGAGTCTACCAAACACTCTACTGTGGGAGCATCTGCGAACATCACTGCTGTCGGCTTGGAAAGGCGGATGCGTATGCGTTGATAGTTCCAGCCAGGATGAGAGTCTTGCGAATATCGGTGATGACCTGAGTCGGGGTGCGAGGGAGAGTTTTGGAAAGCTGGAAGAGGATAATGAGGGAGTAAAAAGTAAGTGATAATCCTATGTGCCAGGTGGGTGCAGAGTGCTTCAAGTGTCTGGAACGAGGATTCCTCTATAGACTTTCCCAAATCATCAGCGCCCCCTCTAATCTCAAACAAACGGACGGGGGAAAAAATAATACCTTAATAACAATCTCTTCTAGTTCATTGTAAGCATCAACCATCCTGTCCCACCTCTCCATCTCAACATTTGCAACAATAACCTGTTTCGCTTTCCTCTCATTCCCGTTTACCCCGATTATAGCCGGGACACGCAGGTCGCGGAGCTGTAGGACCATGCTATACGCACTCGGCCCATGATAGCCTTCCTCGTAGATGAAATCCCCCCTCAAACTAACTCCCGAACCAAGTAAACTTGCTTTTGGCAACAAGATTTTCAAAGATAACGAATTGAGCATCGAGCAGTCAATCAATGGGCCCCTTTCTTTGACTTTCGAGGTGATCTTGTTGGAGGACGGGGTTGAGATTGGATCGGAAGGAAGATTGACGTGAGATGCTATTCGGGGCAAGGTGTCGCACCCCGTTAAATAAAATTGCAGGTAGGAGACCAGAGCCCGGATGTGCATCGGCATAGGCATCACTTCATCTTGGCACAGTTCCCTGAACTCCTCGCAGCCTTCCAGGATCGCTTTACTCAATGTTCCGTAATGGATGGTGGAATTGGTGACGGTGTCTGACAAGGAGGCCGAGGAGAATGGATGTCGGAGAGAGAGAGAGCAGGAAATGAGTATAGGTTGGGGTTTTGAGGGTCGGCCCCAGGCGTCGCGGGCAAGGGCCAGGGTGGTGCTGAGGTTGTGGACGGAGATCTGGGAGTGCGGTTCGGAGGTTCTGACGACGAGTTCGTGAGGGGTAAGGAGGGGTGGCATTTTTAAAGGGTTTATTCAAAAACGAATGATTTGTTTTAGTGAAGAAATTGAATGAGCGGGAAGAGAGGAAAGAAGGTGATGTTTGTGAAATGTAGCACTGAAATGGTGGTCTGAGTCTCTGAGGGGTGACAAGGCGGGGCAAATTTTAAGACGGGCAGAATTTGGAAAGCAGTACACCGCCTTTCGCTTTTAGAATATGAGTGTAAGAACGGCATTCATTGAAGCATGTCGAAGTTTGATTTACAGACCAATAAATCTAGTAAAGCTAGGCGTGTATTTAAACACGTTGAAATAGGTGATTGGGGTAGCCGTACATATCCTGTGATTGAGAACAACCTATTGCCAAACGCCAAACCCACCCCGTTCATTCAGATCTAAAACGCCAGGCCGAGTCCCAGGGCCTCAGTCAAATCACACGCCAGGTTTCTTTCCTTCCTTGATACAGACTGGGCATATCCATGTTCCGACCGGTTCGCTCTTCAGGCCAACACAGCTCCAGTGGAACCACTCCAGCTTACAGCTCTCGTTATCACAAGCCACCATATCGCCGTAACTGACGCTGTGGCAGATGCAGTATTTCCGGTCATCCCCACCCTCTTCATCGTCGACATCGCCCATCTCCTCATCTTGGTCACCATCTTTAGTTGGAGGCGGGGTGACAGCTTCGTCGTCTTCATCACCAGATCCTGAATCCGCATCGCTGAGCTCGCTGTCATTCGTAGATGATGGCGAATTCTTGTTTCCACTACGCTTGACCCGGTTGAGACCTGACTTCTTAGATTTGCGTAGAGCACCACTTTGCCTGCTCCCCTGAGGCGCCACCTTCTTAGAGGTTATAGACTTTTGCGATAGCCGTGGGCCTGCGCTTCCTGCTCTGGCTGCACCACCTGGTGTGCCAGCCCTAGGAGTATTCGGCGTCATTGAGGATTGGCGTGCGAGCCCACTGGGTGGAAGTGTTCCCAATCCTCCAGTCAATCTTTGTCGTTTGTTGGTGGCCGCACCCAGTGAACTTTCGCGTATTTGTCGATTCATTAGCATCGACGCAGCAGGAGTCGCTGGGGCAGAGGAGGAGATGCCGGTCATCGGATGAGTTTGAACGTGCGCGGGTATCATACGAGGTGGATGTTGGTTTGGATGTCGAGGATGTCCAAGGGTGGCATTGTTGGAAGCGATAGCACCAAGAGGCATGGCTGCAGCAACATGTTCGGTGCGAGGTCTGGTCAACTCTTGCTGAGGTCGAAGGAGAGAAGGGATTTCGGGGTCGTTTGGGAATTCTCCTCTATCCTGTAGAGCTTTGATATTGCTGTCTATCCATCGAGTATGCTTGTCCATAACCTGCTGCGTCTTCTGAGCCAGGGCAATCTTTTCTTCCTGGAGAATCTGTGCTTTATCGTAATTTTCATGTATAATTCTGCTGTGAGTCTCTTCCTTGGGATTCGGAACATGGCTGCCATTAAGACGAATCCATTTCTGGATGGCATTGTCGTTCTTGGTGATAATCGAGATGCACTCCTGCATCTGCCTATCCTTCTGCTCCATCTCCTCTTGCATGAATGCGATCTCGGCCGGCAGATTTGCAACCCGGTTCACCCACTCGTCAAGAACGGCGGCGGCATCTTGATGCTCGGTTTGAGGCATCACGCCCCTCCGGTTGTTGAAGTCGATGGAGAGATCGTCTCTGGGCATGATGTTAATGGCGGCCTCTCAGGTGCGCCAAACTATTCAAATGCTGGCATAAGTCATGAAGTCGTATGCTCACCTCGAAAGATGTATTTGCCCAGTCCGGCCTTTCTATTTCGAGATGGAGCCACTTGCCCCTGGCGCTTTCGGATCGGTTGGTGCTGGTCAGAGAAATGGGGAGGCAGGGAAAAATGACGCCGCAGGCGGGATCTCGTAAGAGAAAGACCGCTTCAGCCTCGCGCTAGGGCCAGAGTCGGACTAGTGTCATGTATTTCGAGACCCCGCCTGATTGGCTTCAGCGTCTGGAGAAACATCATCTGCAAACATCGATATCTATACAGAATACTTATCTACCACCCCGAGGTTTTCATCTGAGAAGAGGCCAGGTTTCACTAATCCTCAGAACATCAGTTCCAAGGATTCTACTCTGACTCTGCACCTCCGAAATCCTTGGCGACAGCTTATGACCATGGCGGCTCGGTGACGCCGTCCATTGTCCTCCTCCGCCTTCTCTCAAAAAGGACTGGCACTGCGATATAATACTTCCATTCACCGCTCGCATACCGAATACCTGCACTCTTCTCAACTCTCACGTTGCGGTCCTTCGTCCCAACTCTCAACCACGAACTCTACATTCAGCCAGCACCCTTGCCCCTCCCTCATAGCTCCTCTTCAATTCCGAAAGACGACTCTTAAGCAAGAATTGGCGCGTACACTCCAGCGCATGACTTGGAATCTTGCTTAAAATGGTTTTCTCCACAAATAACATTGTCCAAGAGTATAGACCACTCTCTCAACACGGAGAGTCCCATAACGCGGCGCTTCTTGCGAAGGTCAACAGAGAGATCCTTAAGAATGGCATTGTTCGACCGAAGGGGTATAATGTTTCGTGGCATTCGAACCCTGAGATCGAGAAGCATCACTTTGGTCATGCACATCCCATGAAACCATGGCGCCTCACTTTGGCCAAAAGTCTGATAATGTCCTACGGTATGCATACAGCGATGGATACCTATGTCTCACGGCTGGCCACAAGAGAAGAGCTGGAGGACTTCCATAGCGAAGATTACCTGGATTATCTCAAGACTGCGAAGGTGGCTATGCCGGACGATGAGACACCCAAGGATTACAACCTTGGAGGATCGGATTGTCCGATCTTTGAAGGTCTGTTTAACTATTGCTCGATGTATGCCGGAGCTTCAATAGATGCTGCTCGGAAGCTGTGTAATAACGAATCTGACATTGCTATCAACTGGTCGGGCGGTTTGCATCACGCAAAGAAAGCTGAAGCGTCTGGGTTCTGCTATGTCAACGATATAGTACTTGCCATCCTTCAACTCCTACGCAAGCACCCAAGAGTCTTATATATAGACATTGATGTCCACCATGGGGATGGAGTCGAGGAAGCTTTCTGGTCCACAGATCGTGTTATGACACTGTCAATGCACAAATACGATGGCCTAAACTTCTTCCCTGGCACTGGAGATCTAGACCGGACTGGGCCTGACAACGAAGGGAACCCAGGAGCGCACCATGCAATCAATGTTCCTCTTTCAGATGGAATTGATGACGAGCAATACGTCTGGCTGTTCACAACCATTGTCGGGAGGTGTGTTGACAAATTTCAGCCTACAGCGATTGTCCTGCAATGTGGTGCTGATTCACTTGCTGGAGATCGCCTCGGCCGCTTCAACGTACAGGTCCAAGGCCACGGGGCTTGTGTTGCATATTGCAAGTCCCTTAAACTACCTTTGTTGCTGATTGGAGGGGGAGGATACACGCCTCGAAATGTGGCGCGAGCATGGGCCCACGAAACCAGCATTGCGATAGGATGTGATGAAACCCTCGATCCCATCATACCAGAGCATACACCGTACAGAGAGCACTTTAGGCATGACACTTTATTCCCCACGTTGGAGCAAATCCTTGGAGAGCCGCGGGTGAATAGGAATACCAAAAAGAAAGTTGACGAGATTGTCTCCACCATCACAGAACAACTACGATTCGTGAACGGAGCTCCCAGTGTTCAGAGTCAAGTCATCCCTCCGGACCTTACTGGACTGAAGGACGAAGTTGAAGATATGCTCAGGGAGGAGAAAGAAGAGCAAGAGGAAAACCGGCGACCCAAAGAGCAGGGCTTGGGTGTACCAATGGAATACTGAGAACAAATGTTCTGGCTAGCGAGGCCTAAGGAGGCTGTAATGATCTTGGACATTCGCGTTAGATGGTACAATGATACAACCAAAAGAGAGATGTATATGTTAGAAATGTGCCAAAATGTACTAGTAAGTCGAATAGGGCCAGCAATGAAAGAATCGAGAACTTTCAGATACTCAGTACATTCTTGCTCGTGCTGGGCAGGAGAAAACCGAGGCTCCTTTCAATATCCCAAGTCAGTGTTGAAAATGACCTCTACTCACTCGAGTTACTCGGTAGCGGGCGATAAGAGATCTCTCGGCGGGCCAGCCCGAAGGCCAAAAAGTGGAGACAGTGTTCCTTCCGTCTTTACGTACTCCGTTGCTACTTCCTATCATACGCTTGGCCGAGGATATAATACGCACTGGTAACTTCTCAAAACCTGTAGCCTCAAAATTTCTTCTCTGTTTAGAAAATGGCTGAGTATGACCTGCTAGTCTTGAATGGACTCGTCGTCACCCATGACAACACAGTGGAATTAGATATTGCTGTCAAAGATGGAAAGATTGCAAAGTTAAGTCCCAGAGGAGTATTAAATGGGGGAATGGCGAAGAAAGTTATTGATGCTGAGGGAGGAATGATGATGGTATGTCAGCTCTGTCTTCACGAGAATATTTACCGACATGAAAATTAGCCCGGTGGTGTGGATGCACATGTGTAATAGTACCGGCCTATTTTTTACAACGAATATAATTCTGACTTTACAAATAGACATTTGGATGAACCAGCATTGTTCGGGAAAGGAGAGACTGCAGATAATTATGAGACTGGTAAGTGATAATCGAATCACCTTGGTTTCATTGCTGATGTTACTCAGGGACAAGATCAGCCATTGCAGGAGGTATAGTTCGCATCTCTCTTCTTATGCTCTCTTTGATTGCCAACTCCGTGATACACTCTGAGATCCTCATACCTTCTTCAGTAGTTGGATACCTGTCTTGACTCCATAACAGGTACCACAACTTTGATAACGTTTGCACCACAACGAAAGACGGAACCCTCTCTGCTAGCTGCCTTAGCCGCCACCCACGCTCGAGCCAAAGGCAACTGCTACTCAGATTATTCATTCCACCTAATTTGTTCTAACGCCGGCCCGAAAGCCATATCCGAATTCGCAGCTCTCCGAAAAGCCGGCGTCTCTTCACTCAAGATCTACATGACTTACGAAGCATTACAGCTCAAAGACTCGGAGATCCTAGACGTCTTATTTGAAGCTCGGAAGCAGAAGATTGTGACCATGATACACGCAGAAAACGGAGCAATCATCGACTGGACCATCAAGAAACTCGAGGAGAAGAAATTGTTTGCTCCAAAATACCACGTCACTAGCCACCCTCCAGTAGCTGAAATCGAGGCAACATATAGAGCAATAAGTCTCAGTGGATTTATCGATGTCCCAATTCTCATTGTTCACGTCTCGTCTCCGGCTGCTGCGAAGCACATCTCGGATGCTCAGAGAAAGGGGCTACCAGTTTATGCGGAAACTTGTCCTCAGTATCTCTTCCTTACGAGAAAGGACCTCGATAAACCTGGGTTTGAAGGTGCGAAATGTGTGTGTTCGCCGCCACCGAGAGAAGGAGAGCAAGATCATGAAGGGATTTGGAGGGGTCTGGAGGATGGCACCTTTACGGTTCTGAGCTCTGATCATTGTCCGTTTCTTTATGATAACACGGAAATTGGGAAGAAGTCAGTTATCAGCTCTGAGTATCCCAACGGACATTTCAAGTACATACCAAATGGGTGCCCGTACGTATATTCTCGGTCATACTCTCGCCCTTGACTATTTTCGCATCAAGTTCATATCCTCTGCGGAAGTCTTAGAACTTGATATAAAACTTCTGCAAAGAAAGAATGCTGACACGACGTCGTACAGTGGAGTGGAAACAAGACTCTCATTAACATTATCAGCCAATCGTCTTCAGCTCCAGAAATTCGTGGAGGTGACGTCCACAAACGCAGCAAAGCTTTACGGTTTGTACCCGAGGAAAGGCGCTCTGATTTCTGGAGAGAGCGATGCAGATTTGACGATTTGGTATCCAGAAGGTATGAAGGAGTTCGAGCTGACGAATTCGATGCTTCATCATAATGTGGATTACACTCCGTATGAGGGAAGGACCATGAAACAATGGCCGAGGTACACAGTGTTAAGGGGAGAAGTTGTCTGGGCCAGAGATGAGGGCGGTTTGATAGGTAAGAAAGGGTATGGAGAGTTCTTGAAGAGGGATGTGAGTTCGTTGGCGGGGTGTCGAAGTGAGGAGTGGGATGTTGAAAATTTCTAAGTGCATCAAGTCCGCGAGGAAAGTCAATGGTGGCAGGTCAATTGCACGTGCCGGTAATTGCTCTTTCGATCCAAATTGTGATGGTTATGTGACGAACCTTCATGTTGTCTGACAAAAGGGGAAGGAAGAGGGAGAGATTTGACGCTGGATCAGGACTAGCCCCAGTGTAAACCCCCCCCCCCCCCCCTCTTTTCCCCTTCTTCTAAAATTTCTCTCGACAAATGCTTTTCGGGGTTGTTACCATCACGTAGGTCCTGTTTTGTCTCGCAAAAGCGGTGCAGATGTTCCTAGAGGGCTCTCATGACATTCCTCTTAGAGAGCTCTGTGCATAAGTGGGGTTGGTGTTCGTATCCTGCCTTCACAGCCAGGCGCATTTGTGGCGAGTGGGGATCCGATAAGAATGGTGATCTTAGTCACAACGGTCTTTGCTTGGTCCTGGACTTCAGTGAGGTAAGTTGTATACATAATCGATGACTTTGACTTGAAGCTTGATGAACTCAAGAGCGTTTTATCCTTCCTAGTGGACAGTATCAAAGCTCATTTATGTCATCAATGTTTTCTCTCCCTCGCCGCTTTGCATTGACTTCTTTCGTGGTCGCATTGAAATTTAGTCATGGAAGGCCTCAACAGGGCAGTATGTCATGTTGATGTGCTCATTGTTGGAGGAGGGCCTGTCGGTGTGTATTTTCCTTCCAACCAAACTACACTCTTCAATTCTCAACTTCATTTAGGTCTCATAACTGCAATTCAGCTTGCAAAATTCGGCCATTCTGGTTCCATAGCCGTCATTGAAAAGCACCTCAAGTCATCCCAAGACCAATATGGCCGAGCTATCACCCTGTATCCTCGTTCTAGCGAAATATTAGATCAACTTGGCCTAGCAGACGAGCTTGCCCAAGAATGCTTCGCTTGTAGAAGTACTGTTAGTTATGACAAAGACGGTAATGAAGTCCAAGGTAGAGGCTGGTACTTCATGGAGAATATGAAGGATACACAGTGGGATTTTGCTCTTGTGCTGAGACAAAAGTATCAGGAAGAGATCTTCAGGCGAAGGTTGAATGAGCTTGGCGTGAAATTGGAAGCTGCAGTGGAACTAATTCAAGTTAATGTTGACGACGCAGTAAGTATCAGCTCTCTTTCCATTTTCTTGAGACTACCTCGAGTTATCCTACATTCAGATGTTCTTCGCCTCGATATTTCGAGACATGTGGGAATCAGTTCATGTTGGGGCAACAATAAATAATCATTCCTTCAGGTACAACAAGGTGATTATAAGATCACTGCTGTAACGAAAAATCGCATGACAGGAGAGGATCAGACCATCATGTGCAAATACCTAGTTGGAGCTGATGGAGGCAGATCATTCGTCAGGCGAACATTAGATATTCCGTTCAATGGAAGTACGACAGAAGATAAATGGGTCAGGATCGATGGTATTATTGAGACAAACATGCCCAAATCTCGAGTGTACGGCTCCATCGAGTCACCAGCGCATGGCAACGTTTTGTGGGCAGCGCTGGACCACGCAGCTACTCGAATCGGATTCGCATTTACAGCTGAACGGCAAAAACAATACCCAGACTTCAACGAAGCCGCAGCTATTGCTGAAGCAACAGCTTCGGTCAAGCCTTTCACCTTGAAGTTTCATCAAGTTCATTGGTTTACCGTCTACTCTGTTGGCCAAAGAGTTGCCAGAAACTTCTTCACTAAAGATTGTGTATTTCTTGCGGGAGATGCATGTCACACCCACAGTTCTGGAGCCGCCCAGGGCATGAATACGGGAATACACGATGCCTGCAATCTAGGGTGGAAACTCTCTATGGTCCTCGATGGATTAGCATCCCCATCGCTCCTCAACACATACGAGAGCGAGCGATTGCCAAATATACAGAAACTAATTAATTACGACAAAGATATCTCGAGGTTGATGACTATGCAACTCCCAAGCGGATGGAAGGGAGATCCGAATGCAGATCCCAACGAGATTTTGGGAATCGTAATGGAGGAAGCTTCGACCTTTACATCAGGCTTGAGTATCGCTTTTGATCTCAACGATTTGAATGTAATGGGGTCTTTCGAATCAAGCTTCAACCCGATGCCTGTATCCCCTGGCCAGCGAGGCCCAGACGTACACCTGCAAAAGCCAGGCACGAACGAAGCAACAAGACTTCATAAGGAGACACCCAATAATGCTAGGTTTTACATTGTGGTCTTTTCTGGAGAGCCAAAGCATACTTCTCCTTCTCTAAGAAATTTCTCAGAGTGTCTTGAAGGCTCGAAAATTTTATCGGATGCTCGATTGCCAATATCTTGGCTCACGATTCCCGCAAAGAGTGGACCGTCAGCGTTTGAACTTCTTGGAATCATGCCTTTTGGAAAGTTGTTCTATGATGAAGAGCAAACTGCTCATCTTAGGTACGGTATTGGTATCGAGAGGGGTGGTGTGATGGTACTTCGACCTGATGGATGGGTTGGGACATCTACGGCATTGAATGAAGATGCTGTTGTGGAATTGGAAGCGTACTTCAAGAGCGTGCTGCTCATAGACTCATGAATCATTACATAAAACTGGAAACAAGAAGTTGTTATGTCGCGTCTCCATCGGTAGAGCGACATCCCTCTAAACCATAATTGAGCGCAGGGTGCACTTGATTGGCAATGAGTAGAGTCTTTATATCGTGGTAGCCTTAAACCCTAGAAACTCGATCGAATAGAGCCTTGGAGGCAAAACACTGAGAGGAAACAGTTATAGAAGCATGACCTTGTGTTTTCTACTTAACTTTGGGACGTTTTGGACATAACTGCTCCTTTTCTTTTCATTACGGGCAATCCTATTTTGAGGCTTATCATCATCTCGTGAATATTGCGAATATTGCAACACGAAGGTTCGTAGTACATACCAGAGACCAGAGCTACCGTAGGTAAGCTCGCCATTGCACCCTTTCCGTCCGAAAGACGAGGCTTTGTTGTTCCCAACCCCACTATGCGGCCACCCCAATCGGGTTTAGGGCAAGCGGCCGCACCTGAAGCGAGTCACCCACCATGATCGTGCTTCTCCAAAAACCAATTTACTCTAGACTACATCTCAATTCAATTGTACAACATGGCGCGTTCAACCCAGCAAGTCTTCATCGAGGGTACCTTTGCAGATCTCGCCCAAGAGCTGGCTGAGTATCTCAATATCGGTTCTGAGATACAACCACTCCTCGAGGAAAACAAGAAGGATGACGCTCTAAAAAGACTCGTAACCGCTTCCGTTGCGCTCAACTCCTCCCCGGAGAAAGAATTTACGGCGGCATACAATCTCCTAGTTTACCTCGTTATCCAATCCCCAAGTGTCAACATCTTCCTTCCTCGCATCTGCGACAACCTTTCCAGACCGATTTCCTCTTCCCCAGTAAATGGCCCAGGCCTTGCGCTAAGCGTCCTTACAACCGTGTTCAACCTCCTCCAACCCGATAATGAGGTCCGCTTCAATGTCTTCCAGGCAATCTTGCGCCTTGTCAAGACAAGTGGGCTCTTTGAGATGTTGCGACCACAACTGAAGAAGTTGGACGCATGGCTAGTAGAATGGGAGGTCGATGAGGAGGATCAACGCAAGCTCTACGCGCAGATCGCAGACACTGCAGATGACGCTGGAGAGGAAGAGTAAGCACTGCTTGCTTTGGAATATATCGGAATCCGCCTTTGCTAACTTCCTCCTCACAGACAATGCTACCAATATATTCTTAAGGCTCTCCGTACCTTCGATAAAGATAGCGCTACAGAAAACTCTTCTACCGAAGCACAAAACCTCTCTCTGCGAGCGTTAAAGATGGCTCTCCTCTCCAACACACACTATGACTTCCACGATCTTACTTCTCTTCCACCTGTTCAAGCCCTGAGTCAATCACATGAGACCTTCTGGGAACTGCTCGAAATCTTCTCCGAGAAAGAACTTGAGGATTACAACGATTTCAGAGACGAGCATGAAGGATTCATTGAGGAACAAGGCTTGAACAACAGCAAGCTTCATCGCAAGATGAGATTGTTGACCTTGGCGAGCGTTGCAGCAAGCACCAATAGCCGAGAACTGGAGTACAAGCGTATTGCAAAGGCTTTGCAAATTCCGTCTGAGGACGTGGAGATGTGGGTTATCGATGTTATCCGGGCTGGCTTAGTCGAAGGCAAGCTGTCACAACAAAAGCAAGTGTTCCTGGTTCATAGAACTACATACCGTGTGTTCGGCGACAAGCAGTGGCGCGAGGTTGCTACACGGTTGGATCAGTGGAAGGAGAGTTTGAGGGCTGTGAAGGAGGTCATCAGTCGAGAGAGACAAGCGGCAGAGACACAGAAGGAGCGAGAGATGCACGAAGTCGAGAGAAAGGTTGCTGGTGCGTCCGGTATGGGTGCAGGTCGGAGGGTTGGTGGCAGGGATAATATGGTCGAGATGGGCACTGATTGAGCTTGGAGGATTACACATTTCCCATACTTTTTCGGATACCCAACGAGGTCAAAAATCCATCACCGGCGTTCGGGTTGTTTGTACATTGGGAGCATAGCGTCTGGCATGATGCATGATTGTACTGGCGATGGGCCGGACATGATATTGAGATGGAAGCTCGATCAAGAAGATCCGAGCACATATAGTAGAATAAACTGCATTGACTATGATTGCTATTATACACTCGTGAATTAATGTCAAGACCTCTATGATATCCCGTTGTTTACATCTAGTATTACCAAATCTAAAACTCCTTTCCTAGCCTCTGCTCAAGCTTCTCTTTCGTTTCTTTATATACCTCGTCTGGAGTCTTCGTGGCGACGATCTTGATCACTCGGTTTTGTTTCTGGAAGAAATCGACGACCGGCATGCTGGTCTCCACGAAAGTCTTGAACCGCTTCTTGATACTCTCTGCATTGTCATCAGACCTGCCGCTGGTCTTCCCTCTCTTCAGCAACCGTTTCTGCATCTCCTCCTCAGGACAATCATAGAATAGCACAAATTTGCTCGGACACACCGTCTCCTCAAATTTCAGCGCCTGATCCATTTTCCTGGGAAACCCGTCAATCAGGAACTTCCCCTTGTGGTCCTTATCCTTCTCTACCACTTCCTTCATGGCATTCTCCAGTAATTGGACTGTGACTTCCATGGGCACAATCTTTCCATCTTTGATGTAGCTCTTGATCAGGTCCCCGAATTCGGAATCCTTTCTATCTTGTTCAGCTCGTAGAAGGTCCCCAGCGGATAGATGCGTGAAGTTGTAGTCTCGGACGAGATTTGCGCATTGTGTGCCTTTGCCTGCCCCAGGACCACCGAGAACGAAGAGGACGGTGACCTTGTTGGGAGAGAAAGTCGGGGTGTCTTTCTTCGGGGCAGCGATTTGCTCGTTCGTTGGTGCCATATCTAGTTGTGAAGCTCTGCGTCAGAACAAAAGTCTTCTACAATATAATAGTTGTAGATAAAGAAGGAACAGAGTCGAGTAAAGTGTTTTGAAATGTTGGCAGTAAGAACTGGCTCTCGAATCAAAGCTTTCAACAGAATAATATGGAATTGAAAAGAGAGATTGGCCCATACCAAGTCGACTTCTCACCATCAAAACGTAAGCTCCAGATCCAGCGACAGCAATGGCAATAAATGGCCAGATTTTGAAGGGACTCTGGCCAGGTCGGGGGTTAGGGCCACTTTCACCAGTTGCGTAGCTTCGTCGAGTTATGGAGTTGCGAATCTGTGCTTGGAAATTCTCGCGCAGGGGATTTGAAGATCGTGAAAAGGCAGAAGATTGTTGCCAGAGCCGCCGCGACAGGAATCTGGGGAGTGGGTGTGCCATTGCAGCTGACTGGGTTTTGGAGGATGCAGTGTGACGACTTGCAGGAAAGCTTAAATGCAGCTCGGCTGGGAAAGAAATTGTGCGTGCTTGGATCACGGGATTCATGGACTTTCCCCTATTCGCAATGTTCCACCAAGTTTCTATAATCTATATACTATCTATCACTCATCGAGTGCTTTTGTGACCCGGTCTAATACAGATCTCACACTTGGTGATCGTTCGTCCTTTCTGCCATTCGCAACCATCCCCTTCATTGCGGCCTTTGCCTCCTCTCGCCCCTCTCTGAACATTCCAAACACGCCGCCTGTTTGAGCCAATGCGATTGCCTCGGCAGCCTCGCCCCTTTTCATCCTCATAGCTTCACTGCCCGAGCCACTCGGTACCTCCAATAATCTGAAGAAGCCAAGCGCCAACTCGTATTGGCTGCTGCCTTGGCTATGTGTTCTCTTACAAAGGCCGTCGAACAAGCCTTTAGTTCGCTCATATAGTGCAGTTCTTGCTGCAACTGTGATCTTTGGCGAGGGCAATATCTTCTGAATAACCTCCAAAAGCAGTGGGAGATGCGTCAGAGGGGATGGATCTAATTGCTTGACGTTCACAGCTCGGAAGAGAGCCGAAATGCTAGCTGCAATCGTCGCCGACTCGTCCGACTTTCCTCCAATATGTGTATCATCGGAAGTATCCATTTTGTCTTCGCTGCATAAATCTTCAAGAATTGGGACGACGATGCTGTAAACTTCGTCAAACATGTCTATATCTATGCGTGCCTCGCTGTACTTCCCAAGGCTGTTGAATGCGTGAGGTCGATACCGGTCATTGTTCCGTTTTGCTTCTCGAATGGCGATTTTCTTCATTTGCGCTGCAATGCTCGATTCCTCGGTCCAGAGTGATTTGCCTGATTCTGTGAACTTCATGAATGCTTCAAGGACCTTCTCCTTTCCCTCAAATGTCTTGAGTGCTAGGGCTTTCTCCAACGCCGGCCAGATCGCTGCGGCATTGGGGCCACTGATTTCCGATCCTGACGATTCCACCACATCCGCAATAGTCAGAGCTGCAGTGTGTTTAATGGTCCATTTGGATGATTCGAGACGCTCGATGGAAATACTGTTGATTTCCTTGGAATACAAGAGAACGGCGCGGGACCCCCCAACGTTCTCACTCCAGGTCTTATCAAACTGCTCTTTCACATGATCATCAAAATCATGCTTGGCGAAGAAGACGAATGGTAAAAACTCTGAAGCCAAAGCATTGAAGCGATCGGTAGCGAATTTCGAGACAGCATACGTGATTTCGGCTGCTACTTGTCGGCGGATCTCATCCTCGGCGTTGAAATAGAGGCTTCTCGAGTACGACGCAATTTTCAAAAGGGCACCATCGGATCCAAGACGTGACAGATATCCCGCAGATCGAGCATATGCAGCACTGACGGCATTGTTACGGTCAAGCACCGCTTTTTCTATTGTCTTGAGAAACATATCTGCGTGAGGACGAAAGACGAAGGAATGCCTGGTAGCAAGGCTGACTAAAACAGCCGCGCAACCAATCTTTGAAGGCATTCCGAGTGTTGTCTTGACAGTATTTTCGAGACGGGGAGCGAACTCTTTCATGGTCGGCTCATCCAGTAAATCCAAGCACCGCTCAATCCCTTCCATTAGAGGAGACTGTGCCACTGCGTCTGACCGTACACTGTCGATCTTGGCTTCCGTAAGATTATATTGTGCGGCTTGTTGATAGATGTAGTTGATTGCCTCGGGTTCGATCGTGCTCAGAAGCCCTAGAAGCTGCTCCACAAGCTCTGGCACGAAAGGCAACAACGCCTTTCCTCCGCTCTTAATAAGTTTCAAAACTGTCACAGTCGCAAATTGTCTGACTTCTTTTGCAGAGCTTTCCATGCCTTGACCTGAGAGAAGAAATGGCAGAACGTCCTTCAACATGGTCTGGGCATGTTTGGAAGACGTTCCAGCTTCGACTTGACGGACGAGTATGTTGGTCAATACCATACTAAGCGACAAAGCTGCTAGACGAACAGAACCCTTAATATCATCAAGGACTTTGAACGCAACGGCCCATATCTCTTGGAGGTGTTTTTCGTATTTGTCAAACTCACGTCCTTGTAGGAGATCAGCAATGGCAGCACAACTTGCTTGCCTCGTCCGCCATTCTTTGCCAAGTATGCTTTTCAGGAGATCTGCAAGTATTTCCTCGAAATGAAGATTGATTGTTGCACTCGAATCTTTTACGAGAGCGCTCCAAATGTCACTCATAGAACGCTGAACATTCGGGTTAGGATCGAATCGATAGCGGTAAAGTTTTGGGTAGAGCTTCGGATCGATCTCCGATTCGGAAAGAATGCTACTCAGCCCAAATCTTCCAAATGCGGCGCGAGTAGACCACGTTGCGGCGTTTGATGCAAGCGACATGAATTTGTACACCAAACTTTGGTCTCCAACCTCGTTTGCCAGAGATATGATGTCTTTATAGGATGTGACGGAGTTTCCCTCCCCGGTTGGAAGGGCTCCAGGTTCGAATAACTCGGTCTCCTCATCAACTTTTAATTGCGTGCTTGTGCCGGTGAAGGATGCAACGAGATCTTTGACAAGCTGCTCCCTGAGCTCCTTATCTCCTTGCTCATACACCAGACTTAGTCCTCGAGATGCAGTCTCTTGAACGAGCTCATCGCGGGCCGACAGGAGGCCCATGAACGCAGCTTGACACTCTCGGAGGCTTGCTTGAATTTCGCTGAGATGCCCACAATACTGGATCAGACAAAACAACCATATTCCCGATGCCTTTTTCAGAGACGGCTTCGTTGTTTTGCAGTCCTGAAGTAACTTCTGGAGCATTTTTCCCATTGATTGATGCCGCTTCTTTCGTCCAATATATGGAGCATCCATATCTAAGCTTAGTTGAAGAACGTCGGAATCCCACCCAGCAGCAACACAGCTGAGGGCTTCTCCCACAGTGAAATGTGTTTCAGCCTGCTTGAGCTCGAATAGACTGTACAAATTGGATGTGATCGATGAAAGGGGACCTTCTGACTCATCAACCTTATCATCGAATACAAGCGCAAGCCGGCCCAAGGTCGAGATTGCCTTCTCGTTACCCTTCTTGGCCTCAGACGTCAATGCTTCAATAGTTGCAGCTGTACCGGACAACGATTTTTCGACTAGTGCTGCGGTAAGAACCCCAGATGCACAAAGTTGTCCTATCGCATATAGCACAGCCTCTTTTGTCGAGGCATCCTTTGCCTCCGCAAATATATTTAACAGCAGGGTTGCAGACTCCTCAACTATAACGTGATCAATATCCTGAAGGCGATCGTAGTATGCACATCTACTAAGGATGGAACCCAGGGCGAGAATCGAGCCATGGACTTTATTAGCATCTGCGCCTACGGCAGTGGTCCACGGCTTGATATCATGAGTGAGTAATGCCATGAAGCCTTGCGTAGATGCTGTTGGGGACGCTGGATGGGGCGCAAGGATACCGAATGCCTGAGTTGCAAGGAAACGTGTAGCGGCATTGTTCGATCGTATTGATGGCAGAAGCTCGCTAGCTCTTTCTGCAAGCTTTGCAATGGTACTGCTTGGAGCAATAGACGCTACTTCCACGAAGCATTTGCCGCATTCTCCAAGTCCATTTCCATCGTTCCTAAGCATGCCCTCGAAAGACGCCGTCAGGTAGACGAGCAGTGCATTCTCGTCCACAGATCTGACATGCGTCTTCATAGCTTTTCGGGACAGCTTGTCGGATCGAAACAGCACATCCAAATGCCGTTCCCAATCCGCATCCACAGTGAGGGGGCTGTCTGTTTTCTCCAAAGCGGCCATCAGAAGCATTCGACGGCAATAAGTGATGGCAGAGGGAAAAGCGTGAATCTTAGAGCCTGGAAAATTACCAAACACCGAAACAGCATCTACATCCATGCCAGTTTTCATACTATTGGAAATGCTAGAGTTCTCAACCATGCTGTGGGAAGTGAAGAACACTTTGACCATCTCATCCCAGTCCGGAAGATGACACAAAGACGAAGTAGACGAGGCGTTGAGTAATCGATACCAATAAGGGTCCTAAGTAAAGATTGATTAGTTTTTGGTTCCTTTCAGTAGGAACGCTGAATCTCACCAGTCCCTTTTTGCCTTCTTCAACTACATCACTTCGTTCATCAGCCCTCGCTCCCAGAGCCAATATGTCTATCCATCGTCCTACAATATCTTTGTATTCCAGACAGCGATTTGCCCAACGCACCGTTGCAAATCGAGCACTTCTGACTACAGCTCCACCTTCCTCCAATGCCATATACTTGAGTAGCAATATGCGCAACTCATCCCTAATGGCAGGCTCTAATGGGGTCGAAAAGGCATTGATCAAACTTGCTAACGCTCCCTCAATGCTAACAAAGATGGTGTCAGACGACCCTTCTTCTGTTAAAGACCTGAACAGCCACCGGACTAGAGATAAATCTTTTTCGAGAACGATAGAAGGAGTTGTTTTTGCCAGAGATCCCAATGTTTCATAAGCTAGAGCTCTTAAAGATGCAGCATCCGACGATCTTTCGTTTGGAACGGGCCAGCCTTGATCCTCAATGTAGCTGCGAAGAAACCCAACAAGTTGAGGCGCAACTTGAGAGAGATCATCTACAGAGGCTATTCGAGACACCCAATTCATATAATTGAACAAAGCATTGCGGAATTTGACTGTCTCGAGACCTTTTGCTGGAAGATTAGTATTGTCGTCTGGTTGCAACGCTTCCTGCACAATTCTGATGATATGCCGTGGAAAAGTAGTTGAAACTGCAGATTTCGTCAAAAGTATGAGTAGCTTTGTTTGCAGTGCTGGCTTTAGGGTGAAGTAAATCTGCAGCAGATTCTGAATGATTTCTGGCTTTTCTAACGACATTGTTGATCGCTTCAATAAGTCATCCCCTGCGCTGGAGATCTTAGAATTGGCGTCACCAGATGCAAAAAGAGCGGGCAAAAAGCGTTCCTCATCGGTAAATGCTCCACTACTTAGGAAAGCAAGCACCATGATCTTCGTCTGAGTCAAGTTCAAACCCTCGTCTGCTGCAGAATCCCACGTTTCTTGCTTCCCGTTCAGAGTCAAGAACTCGTACTCTTGGACTGTCAGTCCTGGGCAGGTAACCCCACTAGCCGTGGACCGTACGATCGATAAAAGCATAAGTTTCCCAAACCAGGATGCAACGAATTGGGCATCTTCTTGATGAACATCGAGCCCGAGTTGTTGACGCAGTTCAAGATCCTCTTTGCTTCCACGGGGAGGTATTCTAAGTTGGGGCAACAGGCGAAGGAATAAATTGAAGATAGTAGCACAGGTTTGTTTTCCAGAGTCTTTTGCTAAGCCATGCAAAATTGTTGGCAACAGATCCATTTGCTCCTGTATCACAATCGTCAAAACAAGTGGTAACTATGATTTCGTTGAGTAACTGACATTTGAGGGCAGTTTTTCGACACTTTGCTGTATGAACATGAGGTCAAAATGTCTGATCATGGACGATTCAGGATTCTCCTTATACTGCTTCAAGAGAGCCGCGACAGGCAAAACAATGCCCCTGAGAAATGATTAGCAGGCTGGAGTTTCACCACACTCCTGCAGACCTACTGATTTCCAGCAAGCCGGATTTTGATATGTTGACATGTTGAGACAACCTGGCAGTTAACTTTCAGTATATTTTACTTTTGTTTTCGGATCGGTGGCGGAACACCATACCTTGTTCCGCACAGCAGCATGCTCACTGCCAAGCTTCAAGAGCAAAGGAGGCAAATAAGGCTTTAAAATAGACTCAAGTTTGTCATCTTTGGCAAGAGCAATGCGCATTTCAACCTTGCCCACAAGCTCCAGCTCTCTGGCTTCTGTTGACATCTTGAATTGAATTGAAGTCGATGAGTAGATGCATTCCGCACTGGAGGATTCGAGAAATACGCCACCTTTAAGAAAAGAGCAAAAGAGTCGAGGATGTTAGCATTGCCAGCAAAAAGTATGATGATGAAGCTCTGTCGCCTTCCATCTTGATTCGTGGTCGTCGCTGCCTTCCAATTGCCTCCCGTCTCACGTGATGCATGGAAAAACATTTGGCCGTGATCGAAGCCCCTGTATGTGAACCCCCCCAGATCTGATTCCTCTCCTTTCAACCACCACACAACGAATATTCAGTCCAGCCTTAACATACAGGGACCATACTTGATCTCCATTGACATACAGCTTGAAGTGGCGAGGTTTGTCCGCCGTTACTTGGGTTCACTTTTCCCTTCGGTCTTCTTCAAGCTTGGTTTGGGCACGCGGACCCTCGCACACAGTCCCTTACTATTGTGGCTTTTCACTCTCGAGAGAAACTCATTAAACTATTTGAGAGCTATTCATTGATCAATGATGGTGATTCGCGCCGGAGTTGTTTCTCACCTGCACCCGAATGAGTAGCTCATGAAGCCTCTTGCGGATCCTTCCGGGATGAACTAAGAAACTATTAATCAGCCTGGAGTGTAGCCGGAGAATTGATATATTCCGTCG
Source organism: Hyaloscypha hepaticicola (assembly GCA_002865625.1). Taxonomy (NCBI): domain Eukaryota; kingdom Fungi; phylum Ascomycota; class Leotiomycetes; order Helotiales; family Hyaloscyphaceae; genus Hyaloscypha; species Hyaloscypha hepaticicola. The sequence goes on from KZ613471.1 coordinate 287,012, forward strand.
ACAAAAATTACGTATGTGACCCCTGGATTGGGAGATGGTTGTTGCTAAAGCTGCCGCGAATGAAGTTAGGCGTCTCCTCTAGCTATCAAAGAATACCCTTTTCACTGTCTTTATTTATCTCAGCATTTTTTCGGCCTAGAGCCAGGAACGTCGAGAGTTGTCAATAGCGTTTCCGGAGCTGGTATATACAGATCAGTCGACCATTCTTTGATTTACTCTGCAACTCTTCGAAGACCATCTTCTCTCGTGTGTGGGACACTCAAACCACTCATCTTGTTGATGCGCAAGTGGTTTACAGCAAATATCATCTCACAGCTCTTTTTTCGAATTCCTACTTAGTGGTCACTGGTTACTAATAAATCACAAAGATCCTAGTTGGCGCATATATCACCAGTATCTGCGAGGCTTCCAGCAAGTCGATTCCCAGAGTCTTTCTAAATTTAACTATATTTCCGAAATTGACAAAATTCTTCAGTACGAGGCTGTGAGCTGCCGATGGACAAGTTGTTCATACAACCTCAAGTATACAGGCCTACCGAAGACTTCGCATAAGTCTTGAAGAAACTGTTTGTCACTGCCGTTGGGGAGCTTTTGGGATCTGTATATTTGTGCACAAGCACCTGTTCTGAATGGTGAGCCAGAACATTACAAACTGTGGACACCCCTGACATCGCCCGCAAGCTACTCTTTCATTGCGATACAGTCCCCGCCAATTCCCAAATAGGTCAAATTCTCCGTCATTAGCTAGGTTAGGCACGCACCTGTCGCTTTGGTGTGGGATGGGTCCGGGAAGACTGTGGCTTGGCGATTGGCCCCTTGCCACTGCATGGATTTGTTGAGGGTTAAAATTGTCAGAAGTTTTTTCCTATCGGAGAGACCATTGATTTGACCTTTTCGGTATTGAGCCCTTCCTTTATCAGGGAGCTGATGCGTCAGCATCATTAGTCACCACCAAATGTTGAGCGGGCATCCGGTAACATATTTCGTTTATTCTAGCTGGCCTTCACTTCTCCCTTTTTGTTATTCGGTGGCTCTAGAAATCACTAACTTTGACCGAGGCTCGAACCTTCAGAAATTCTCCTTTTAGCCCAATATTCATTCCTTTTGGAATCATCTATATGGCATTTGGAGACGCTTTGCTGGGTCTGGAGCAAGTCTTTAGATATCATCTAGTAGCTCGAATGGCCCTTCTTTCTATTACCTCACAATGCATGCCTCCAAATATTTCCTACTTCAGTAGAACGTCCAATTTGGCATATACTTTAATTTCAACTTGCCCGGTATCGAGAAATATTCTCTAGTTCTCATGTTGAATACTCTCCTGGTCAACGAAAGGCAAAAGCAAGTCCGACGTGCTGATCCACTGCCGCGAGGACAGCAAACTCATTTACCTCTTATGGCACCAAGACGAGAATCTGCGTTCGCCAGAATCTATTCAGAATTCTCCAGTGTAAATCTCTCCTCTTCCGAGAATCGAAGAAATAGGTTGCTCCCTCGATCACCATACAGAATCGCTTGAATGCATCGAATTTTTACCGAGGGTTTTTGCTCGTGTATTCCATGTATGATTCGTCTACAACTACCACTTTATTGAATTCTGCTAATTCTTTACGATCATACATACTCTTTCGAGAGCGCCTGAAAAATACCCATACCAGCAAGTTCCCTGGTCAACTGGAAGACCCGAGTCCTGATAATGATGTAAGTGAAACATCAGCATTCTCTACAAGAGAAATTCTCGAGATCTATCAGCATTGCGACACACTCTAAAATCTCAGCGGATTATCAAATTGCTAATATACCTCACGCAGAAAAAGACTTGCTCAAAGAACATTATTCAAGAACACACTTTGTGCTTTCTCGCCAGCGACTCGAGCTCCGCTTTACCATATTTTCCTACTTTATGGCGGGATTAGCAACCAAGGATTCGGGGCAGGAGAGCAAGGTGTCGGGTATAATTAATATGATAGAAACTCACAGCTGCTGATTCAATACCAGGAGTGTGAGAAAGCTATTAGGATAGCGATATGCGAGTTGGCTTGGCAAACTCTGTGGGCTGGATAGAGCAAATAGAGAAGACCGGACTGATGACAAGGTTACGCCAACTGCTAAGAAGCTCTGGTGACTTTCGCTGCTCAATCAGGAGAATGGTCTGCTTCGTAACATGTATTCCATTCTCTGATGCTGCATGGTCAAGTTCAGTCAACTAGCGTGCTCGTAATGGATAAAGCGTGCACCATATTCTCTGTGTCCCACATGTGGACGTTTGAAATACTTTTTAAAGAATGGTCCTATACTTATAGTACATTGCAAAATTCTACTGCATTCAACCATCTTAAGGGTCTAAAATATCAAGTACGAGCCTCTCCAGATGAAGATAAATTTCCAGTCTGGACAAGAACAATGAGAATCATCGCCACTTTTTTTGGCCCAAGTTGAGTCATGACAATGGATTGAACAGAAAGCACATTGTTTTGATAAAAAAGCTTCTAATGCTAAATTCAGAATTTCTTTGCCTGTTTCATGTAAAAAATAAACCCTCTTGGCTCCCCTTAATTCACACATTGAGCTCAGCCTTACGAGTTGTCACGTGTGGACATTTCAAAACGACAGGAGGCCCAGGCTGAACGTGGTTGCGTCTGCAAGCTTCTTTATCCCCAGAAAATTTACGAAATTTATTCACGGCCCGCGCATAATGTCTAGAGACACTGCAGAAGGATTTATTTGCAACTTGTGATTCTGCCATTCATGAGATCAACCCCCACGAGTCGTGTCAACAAATCTGTATCTCCGCTTTAATCAGCCAGTCCTAGGAATCGATCACGCCCATCTAGTTTTCTACGTCACCTTCAGCCTCTTCCTTTCACAACTCCTTACCACTTTCTCAATTTGACGCAGAAGAAAGAGCCTTCTATTGCCCATCTACTCACCATGGACGACGCCGTAGATGATTTCATGGCAATCACTGGCGCGGACGCCGATGTTGCAAGACGATACTTGGGCTTGACAGACAACAACTCTGAGCATGCCATCCAACTTTTCTTCGACTCTCCCGAGCTTGCATCAGGATTAGCCCAACAACCTGAACCTGCTGCACCACCTATACCTACCTCCACTCGACCGCAAACCGGGGCTGCAAGTGCTGGGCGGGGTACTTCGAGAGACGCTATTGAGATCGACTCAGAAGATGATGAGAATATGGATATTGATGACGATGTAAACGACGAGGAGGTTTCTGAGAGGGCTGCCGCTGCAGCTGCAGCTGCGGCGGCCGATGTAGAGGATGATGAGGCCATTGCGAGAAGAATGCAGGAGGAGCTCTATGCTGGCGGCGATGCCAGCGGTGGCTACGATGCAGATGGAGTGAGAGCACCTATTGGACGAAGAACAGAAACTTTGGTAGGAGGACCCGATGGAGACTGGACTGGTGATGATATGCATGCGCAAGTCTTACAACAAATGAGAGCCAGGCAGACCAGAGGTATGTATTGCACCTTGGTCAAGTTTGCACAGTGCTAACGATCTCACAGCACCAGTTGGACTCTTCAATCAGAGACCCGTACCATCAATCTGGGATGAATCTGCTGATTCATCATCACGTCGTCAAGGCTTTTCTGAAGCAACAGCCGGAGCCTCTGAAGCATCGTCCAAAGCCGCCCGTCTTGCCGAATTGTTCAGACCACCTTTCGAGCTGATGCATCAGTTAAAGTGGGATGAGGCTCGAGATAAGGGCAAGGAAGATAATAAGTGGATCTTGGTCAACGTACAGGATCCCTCGATCTTTGATTGCCAGCAACTCAATAGGGATATCTGGAAGCACGAGGGCATCAAGGAGCTGGTGAAGGAGAATTTCATCTTCATTCAGTACTCTAAGGATGACCCCAGAGGCAACCAGTACGTCCAATACTACTTTCCAACAAAAGACAGTCCAGCTGCATACCCGCACATTGCTATCGTGGACCCGAGAACTGGAGAGCAGGTAAAAGTATGGTCCGGACCACCTGTTCCGCAAGCCGGAGAATTTCTTATGCAGTTAGTCGAGTTTCTTGACCGCTACAGTCTCGACCTCAAGAAGAAAAATCCAGTTGCCAAGCGGAAGCCTGAGAAAGCAAAATCTATTGATGTTGACCGACTTACGGAAGAAGAAATGCTGCAGCTGGCTGTACAGAATAGTCTTAAGAACGGCGAGCCGGTGGGCCCCAAGGAAGATGACCCGGATGACCTGACGAAGAGTTTCGGAGATGTTAGCAAGGGAAAGGGCAAGGAGGTTGAGAGGGAGCCTGCGAACACTGAGCCCGAAAACGGTGAAGCTGCCAACAGTGCAGCGCCTTCTCCGTTCTCACAGATATTGCCCAATAACCCACACACGGAGCCCGAAATGGGACCACAAGTCACTCGCATTCAGTTCCGACATTCCAACGGGCGTGTTGTTCGCAGATTCAGAGTCGATGATACCGTGCGCCGGATTTACGAATGGCTCAAGGCCGATCCATTGGAAGGCAAAGCAGGAGTACCATTTGATCTGAAAGGCATGGGCAAGGATCTGATGGAGCACCTAGACGAGACAATTGAGACCGCCGGGCTCAAGAATGGAACAGTCATGGTGGAGTTTATTGAGGACTAGAATTCGGTTAATCGTAACTTCTCGGTATAATTAGGAGTTGCGATTTTCGCAGCGTGGTCCATGGCTGGAGGAAAGTGTTTGGCATGGGGAGCTATTAGGGGTTCAGAGGGTTCAGAGGCACATGGCAGGCGTTTTCACACTTTCGCGGTCTCATCGCTTGCATTTAGAAGGACTCATGGGACATGGCTAATGGCAGATCGAGCATAGAATGAATGAATGAATGAGCAGCATGACCGATAAGCCTTTGCCAGTGTTCGGGACAGATGCCTTATGCCAATGATTCGTCTGTCTGTGACTTTGATTCGGAGTATTATCAAAGCTGCAGGCAGTAGCGTGAAATCGATTGTTTCTCTCAGCCGCTTGTAATTGAGGTCGCGTAACCGATGGGATGTAAAGTGATTGGCTATGGAGAAGAGTTCATGAAATGACAACAAACCGTGTTGACAAATGCACGTCCGCAACAGAAAAGCAAGACAATTGGACGTCTCAGGCAAAGGGGTAAACCTGATGTTTTGGTTTCTGATAAGATCATTTTCTTTTCCTGTTGTACCTGCATTTGCCACTCTGACTTGATCCTGTTGCCCAGTCCAATCGTGCTTACCTTCCCCGGATTCTTGAAACACGGAGGAATTGAAACCCACATTCCCAACTCATTATCAGCAACTTCAGCTCCCTTCTAAGACCCGGCGAAAACATCCCTAACGGGTGGAAATGGAAGAGAACAAATTCTAGGTATATTCACCTCTATAGAACTCGGGGCTTGTTGTGAGCCAGCTCTGTCAACTCGTCCTCCACCTTACTTTATTCGACCCCACCATCACCACGTTAACGGCGCGGTTCGCCTTCCTCCACGCCCAGCTGTGCGTAGACACAGCAAGTTCTTTGCACCACCCAGGCTCCCCCCATTCTCCTTCCTCTTTGAAGTTCGATCGACCGTTCTTTGGTCATCGGAGGGGAGATATCTTGTATTGCTTCCTTTCCTTGCATTGCCAGGCACTCCAGCAGACAAATCAGCCTGAAGGGAACACACAACCCTCTTCGATCCCTTCGGCGCAGGAAAAACTTTTGGGGTGACTATTAGCTGCAAGATGTCTGGTGGGGGTGGTATGATGAGTGGTGTTGTCGACCCCGAGACGCTTTACACAAAGCAGAATTGCATTGGTACCCATCCTCGTATCATGGTGCGCCCGCAGACACAGCTGACTCGACATAGGCGGCGGCAGTTTTGGAAAAGTCTACAAAGGGTATGTAATTACCCGGAGCTGTTTTAATGTTACATGAGCTTCGCTGATCAATTACAGTGTTGACAAGCGTACTGGACAAGCTGTGGCCATCAAAGTCATCGATGTCGAAAATGCAGAAGATGAGGTCGAAGATATCATACAGGAAATATCAATTCTCTCCGAACTTCACTCGCCGTATGTCACACAATACCATGGATCATATTTGAAGGGTTCCGATCTCTGGATTGTTATGGAGTTCTGCTCTGGAGGAAGCTGTGGGGACTTGATGAAACCAGGATTGATTGGGGAGGACTATATCGCGATCATTATTCGTGAATTGCTCCTCGGATTGGACTATTTGCACGGCGATAAGAAACTTCATCGAGATATTAAGGGTAGGTTCCGCCGAAATTTGAGTAACGGACTTTTCTAATCCTCACTGCAGCTGCGAATGTGTTGCTGGGAGCCAATGGGCAAGTGAAGCTTGCCGATTTTGGTGTTTCTGGTCAACTTTCTGCAACAATGACGAAGAAGAATACGTTTGTTGGCACACCTTTCTGGATGGCTCCCGAAGTTATCAAGCAGTCTGGATATGACCACAAAGCCGATATCTGGTCCTTAGGCATTACCGCCCTCGAACTAGCCAACGGCGAACCCCCTTACTCTGATATACATCCCATGAAGGTATTATTTCTTATTCCTAAGAATGCACCACCGGAATTGGAAGGCAACTTTTCGAAAGCATTCAAGGAGTTCGTCGAGCTTTGCCTGCAGAAGGATCCTAGAAAACGACCATCTGCAAGAGAGTTACTGAAGCATCCTTTCGTGCGAAGAGCGAAGAAGACCTCATACTTAACAGAACTGATAGAGAGATATGAGCGATGGGCAGTCCATCACAAGGGTGACGATGATGATTCAGATGATAGCCGAGACGAATTCCCAAGAACCACATCGGCCAATGAAGACCTGTGGGACTTTGGGACGGTACGACCTGTTGGAGGTAGAACCATGGGTAGAGCAGGCTTGAATGCAATGGGCGAGTCGGCAACCAATGCACGATCGTCGAGGTCTTCAGAAAGCGAAGATGACTATGCTGAGCGACCTCGAAGCTTATCACCTACGAAGATGAAGGACTCGGGATACGTCTCCAGCGCCGATACTGTCAAGGCTATGAACTCTCCCATTTCTAGTCATCCACGACAATCATCGCCACAACGACGACCTGTTCCCAACATGCAGCCTACTTCTCCTGCCAAGATCCCCTTACCGCCCTCACCAGAAAAGCAGACAACTGCGCCACCAGGGACTCCTCGAGCGAGCCACCAAAAATTCTCATCTCAACAGTCCACCGATTCTCCAGATTATGATCGATCATTACAAGAACAACTCCAAAGAGATATGGGGTTCTTAAATATGTCATCGACAACTTCCCCGCAGTTGATGAAGTCGCCGCTTCGACAGGTACCTCTCCAGAATCAAAACACCCAAGCCGCATCACAAACTCCTCGTCCACCGACCCAACAGCCACTTCCCAAGCTTGGACCGATCAAGTTACCTGAAATTCCTCCATTCCGTGGCCAAAGTCAACCATTGCAAAAACTTACAAACCAACCATTTACGGCCGCACCAAAGCAACAACCACTTCCCCAACTGCCCCTGACCTCCCAAAATATCAATCCACGCCAGTTGGGACAACAACCGTTGCCGGCGTTACCATCAAAGCTGCGTGAGAATACACCATCACGCGAAAGCCTGTCGTCTGAATCTTCTCGTACACCCAATTCTATGCCAGCCCCAGCACCTGCTAGCCCTAATGGTGAGCTTGATGCTCTCAATGATGTGATATTCCCTGCACTTGAAGAGGCACTTAAGCGCCGGCAATATCGTCTCCAGCAAGCCTTCCGAGCAACTGGTACCACACCCAAGCAACAACGAGCAGAAGCAGCACATGAAAAGTTGAGAAAACTAGTATACAAGCTGGCTTATGTTTGCAGAGAAATTGACCATTGGGACAAGCAAGAGCCAGTAGGAATGGGCAAGGATGTCGATGTATTCCTGGAAGGTTTATTGGAGGAGATTCTCGTCAGAGTTGAACCTGCCGAAGATGATGAGGGTGATGAAAAATGATGGGCTGAAACAAAATGGTAGCGTATAAGGCAATGGATCTTACTGTAACAATTCTGGGATGGCGTTTGGGTTCCAGATCCGTCCCTAGGTTACGGCTGAGGTTGGGCTTTGTGCTGACGAGACTAAGCATACCTATGCACTGTACATACCGAAAATGACAAGCTATGCGCAAATTTCACTAAGCTGCTTTGAGCAGAAGTATGTTTGTTGAACTCACGTATATGTGACTTATGTTGCTTTCCTGACACTGCAAATTCTCCTTGAATACTTGGTATGCCAATAATAGGCCATCTTCTGGTCAATCGACAGTTATGTGTGTGTCTGTTAGCTGTTTTGAAACGTTATGAGATATACAGAACTTAGAGCCTTTTACGCGCCTTTATATAACATCACTTGGTCATAAACACTGATCCATCAGAAGCTCGAATGAATGGGACGGTCAATCTTTTCCAGAGATGACAATTGCAAAGCCAGTCTCAATGTAATGTACTGCGTATTGTCAAGAGCACCCATCAAGCTCGTGTTGATATTCATGAATTGGTCGGTATGCTCGAACATTGCATACACAAGGGAATCTCCTTCCTTTTGTGGATTTTGCATCAGGGCCGTATTAAGGTCTCGATGCCAGCAATAACTGGCCCAAAGGATGAATCTGAATATTTCCGTGTGCAACCAAGTCTCCCTCGGTTGTCGGAGGCCACAGCTTTGAGATGTCTGAAAGTGAAAACCAAAGTAAATTCAGCCTAGGAAAATCTTTCACTGCTCAATCTGAATCGTCGAATAATATCGCAATCGAGTTGCGATTACAATTCGCAAGAGCTTTCCCCTTTTTGAAAATCTCATCAAATTTCGACTTTTCATCATTGCAATTTCCTCCTCCATTAGTTTAAACACTACGTCCCAAAGCGTTTCCAAACTTCGTCAGAAGCATCACCATGAACAGCTTTTTATTACAATATCTGTTAATTTATAAATTGTGGGTTTCTTCTGCTTTCAAAGCTTTGCACGGGTCAGTCTGATCCACCCTCGCCTTGTGCTAATTTAATAAATACTTCTCGTCTCTCAACAGCTTCGCCGCTCTCATAATAAGATTATTACGTTCCACTGAACGGTTGGTCAAGATCAAGTTTCATCCTGAACCATTTTATTTCGTTCGAATAACAGTGGAGATATGTTCAACTCTCTGGAACGATTATCACGTCCTATCAATAGCTTCCATGCTTAATCTAACAGCTTTCGAAACCAATTTTAAGTTTCCTTGGATACTTTTTCTCAACACACTCTATTCATTGTTCCACCAATCGCGTGAACACTGCAACAATTGCCACAAAGCCACTGACATCTCCGGTCTTTGGTTCTGAAAATATCACCCTGTGCTGCTCGATAATGTCAATGACATCTCTTATCTTCGACTACACAAACATCCAACTGTGCTTGCGGATTTGGCGTCTTCTGTCCTCAACTTCACAAGTAGCCACCTTCGGTTTCCACTGAAGTATTCGACATTTCTCACAAAGAATTCGCCTTCACTTTCCGCCGAAGTTCGGCAACTTCATTTATCCGTCTGGAATTTCAAAAACAGCCAGTCATCTATTTTCACCTCTTCAAAAGGAATTGGCATTTCCCATCCTTAGTTCCTCCTTCTGAACTAGTCAACCTAGACTCATTTCCCGCAAATATGATGGTCTACTTGACATGATATCCACCTTCGCTAACACAACCATTACGCTCCCTCCAAGTATTTTTGGTCCGTCTGGTCTATTCATTAAATTCTTTTTGGTTCTTAGACTTCCCTCAGAAGGCCAGACACTCTGGTCTTTCAGGCACCCTCACTTTCCGCTCAAGTTATGCTCTACTTGGCCTGATATCCTCATTCATCGTCCCAACATCAGTCCCAATATCCTTTACTCTTCTCTCAAGTTGTCACCACCTCTCGTTCCCCTCTTCTTCCCGACTTCACTTTCCGCCAAGGTAATGGTCTACTTGGCCCGATACCCTCCGTTGTTGCATCAACCCTTATCCAATAACCTCTGATATCCGCTCAAGGTTCCCTCGCCTTCAGTTCATTCCGCCTACTTCACCTTCCCTGAACTCCGAGGTAATCGATCATCTCTCGACCCGGAGTCATTCCAAACCAATCAAAATATCTCTAACGCAAGCTCTTTCTCGACGCCAATTTTCTCCTCAACTCATTATACCAGAAATAAAGCTACTATGGCTCCAGGTAGCTTCGCCGGACCAGGTAGGCCCCTGAGGAGCATGACAGATGAAAAGCGGAAGGCCGATATCGAAAATCTTAAGGAACTATTTCCCCGCCGGTCCACGCTCGAGATTAGCAGTGCTCTCGCCATTTGTAAAGGTTCATTTGATGACACCATGGATCTACTCGATGGAAGCCAAGGCCCAAGCTCGAGTTATTCCTCTATCCGCACCGCTCCAATCAGACCCGGAATCATGTCATTAAACAACACCACATACAGAAAGTTGAAATCCGAGTACCAGTCATTGGAGGACATCTCAGATCCTAGCAAGAGAGAGAATGTGGCAAATCTATTGGATCTCGACCTTCAGCAACCCATTCCCGTCTTGATTCGTGAGTTGGAAAAATGCAATTGGGATGTCGACGAGGTGGCGAATTTCTTTCTCAACAACGGTGCCAAACCGGACAGTCCTATCACGATAGATCTTGAGTCTATCGTGGAGGCTGGAGCTTCCGCAAAGGGTGCCAGTCTTAAGCCCTCTGCAGACACGTTTGATCCGACTCCGCCACCGACTCCATCTGCTCTTGAATCGCAATCACAGCGCTGGCCAGGTGGTATTGTGGATAGTTTTGTGGTCTCCCTCCCGGCTGATGAGATTGCGCTGGCGAGGGCACAGTCTCAACAATCTCGGACCCAATCACTTGAGCGGGAAGGAAGCGACGAACCCAATCCAGAGCTAAAGCCACATTCAACGGAGACTATCGACTTAGAGATGGGGGAGGTTGGAGATGAGCAAAGTCCAGAGACTCCATCAAATCTAACGTCTGGTTTTGATAGGGAAATGGGTGGGCAAGAGGAAAGCATAGCTTTGAAGGTTAAGGAGCTCCACAGTCTACTTCCTGATTCTAGCAAGCGCAGATGCAAGGCAATTCTTCAGGTGTATCCCGACATGCAGGAGGCTTTCGAAGCTTTAGAAGAAGAATTAAAGGAGTATGGACCAAATGCAACTTCTAGCGAAACCGAGGAAAGCGATTCCGACGCTGACAACAATGGATCTGAATCGGATATGACTGAGCAAGGCAAGAGCCCTGGAACCTCTGGAATTGGTGGAGCAAATAGGGGGAAGGGAAAGAGGAGCGCCGAGACCCCGGTGAGCCCGTGGACTTCGTGCTAGAACATGGGCTCGAACTAACAAAGCCTACAGGACGATGAACCACCCGCAAAGAAGTTTCGTTCCTTGGCAATGGAGGACAATGATGAAGAAGCAGAAGGGGCCAAGCTGGAGCCAGCAGGCGAATGGGTGATGTGAGCGATCACTGTAATAAACGGAAAGACTTGCGTTGACTCTCTTCAGGAACACCTTTGGCGAGAGTGGTGGTATATCCATTTCCCTCAAGAACGGAAAGCATCCGTGCAAATTTCCTAGGGGTCTGCTCTCCCGTCACTTCAATTTCTTTAAAGAGCGACTGAATCTGTCTACGGTGGAAGCAATTGGCGATCCAACTGCAGAGACTGTCGAGCTCCTAGATGTCGAACGCAGAATATTTGATCTTGCTATTCAGATGGCAATTACTAAATCGTTTCAGCTTCACAATTTCCAGTCAAGAACCAGAAAGATAGAGATCACAACTCTACTACAGCTAGTCATCCTGGGCACTAGACTCGGATTTTCTGGAGCTGGTCATATTGGTGCTACTCGATTGAAAGAGATTCTCATGGACCAGCGCAACGCTCTGCAAGGAAGCCACATCGAGACAGCATACACTCTGGGCAAAGGTCATCCAATTAGAAAGGTTATCGTCCAATCTTTAGGTAGAGCATACTTCATCTTGAAACAAGGACGCGCTTCGAAGAAACCAGTTTACCGAAGAGGAGAAGCAGATAATGCGCGCCGCAATGCCTTTGACGGTGACAGGTTCATTTTCCAGGATCAACTCGATACCATCGACGATTTCAACCTCGAGCTTTCAATCCAGGCAATCGATATTCTCCATGATAGGAACGAAATCACTAGCCGTAGTGGCAAGACTCGCACCATAACATATACAGATCCTCTATCAGAAGAGAGCTTCTCTCTGTAGAATTGGTGGGCTCAGCCGTCTAGACTTTCGCCGCGTCCTGAACCCCTCTAGTCCTTCTCATTAATTACTATTAGTTACCCCTAATAGCTGAGTATGGACTTCAAGCTGATCTCTGCAGAATCGTCCTCGCAAAACCGCCTTTTCAACCACTCTTGTCTTCTTATTGTTACTTCCAATACGATTTCTCCTTGGGGCATACTTACAAACATTTGCCCTGTCGACACAGTTGGAAACAGTTGATTCTTTCTCACCATCGCTTCTCAAACAACTCTCGCCATTTTCAGCCAAGACTTTCCTTGGCATCCATCATTTTCGGGCTAAATCGACACTCCGCTTTTCGGCGAACCTTTGGCCGTCACACAATGCGGTGAGATCTCAGTGTCTCGTTTTCCACCGAGAGCCTTCACCTCCCGTCTGAGTTTTGCATTGGTCATGCTGGGACTCCCGGGTCTCTGACGGCAGGGACAATGAGATTGCTATGCATAGCGGATGGAAGATGAACGATTGTGGGAGCTGCCTTGGTGCATTACATTACAAGCATATTATTTCCTTTGTTTCTGCGTTGATTTTGGGGCACCTCTTATTAAACTTGCATTGTGGAAAGCATTCATTTGTCCTTCTGGACGCATGGATGATGGACAGGTTTGGTCAATGCAGATGGAAGCCAGATAGTGAATCTGAATAGAAGATATTTGACATATGCCTGGTATCCGTAAGCTTGATTGAAGACTGGTATCTACATCAACAATCTCCAAGCACCAAGAATCAATGCAGCAGTACCTTTTAAATGTTAGCTTGGCCATGGAAGTATGTGGGTGTGATAATTTACCCGTGCAGACACCCATGAGCCACTGCAGAGTCTGGAACTTGACTCCCTCCAATTTCTCCCTGAGACCTGCAACCTCCTGCTCGATCTTTGTTTCCGTCTCCTTGATCTTCAATTCTTGAACATTGGCTTCTTCTCTGATCCGTCCCTTCTCGAGATTCAAATCTAGTCTCACAGATGCCTGTGTTCTGCTAACTTCATCTCTTAATCTACTGTTCAATTTCGCGAGATCGTTCGTCAAGCGCTCATGCGATGCTCGAGTGGTAGATGATTCGGTAGAGTCTGCGGAGAGAAGCTCGGAGCGCAGCTTCGCAAAGTCAACCTTCTGAGCGTAAGTTGCCTTCGCTTGGTCTTCTCGCAGAACCATTGTGCGGGTGAGGTTCTGGATACTATGCAGTGTTAATAAAGTTCTGCGAAAGTTGTGCTCAGCTCAACCTTTCTTCAATAACATCGCTCAAAACCTTCATCATTGCAACTGCTTGTGGCTCTGTGAACCCCTCCTCTTGCAAACGCTGAACAAACTTGAGTGTGTCGAAGTGATGATCTCGAGCTCGGCGTGCTGTGGCATGGAAAGCTCGCCCGTGCACGGAATTCCCCAACATACTAGACCCTGGTCGAGCAAATGCATCATATCTTGTTGTTGGCCTCCTGGGTGGAGCTTCTGTAGAACTTGGAAGGAAATTGTATCTCGTTGGGAGGGTGCCCAATGCTCGAACAACGTTGTGTTGAAGAGGCACTTGCTGCCAACTCAATTTGGGAAGTAGGAATCTGGGAAGCGCTTGACTGATGGTCGAGGTCGCCATTTTGAGTTCTGATGATAGATGAGGTTGGACTGCGAGAAGAGAATCTCAACTTTCATAGTGTCGTTTGATGCTCCAGATTCTTGGACGGGCTCAGAAGGCAGTAAAGCGGCACTAGTGTTCAATCTAACGAACCAGATCCGGACATTCATCTATGAGTGGATTTCCAAATTGTTAGAGTTTCTACGATATTTAAACTGCATCTCCTAGTATCTCTATAAATAGTAGCTTAGTTGTATATTTAAAGAGGAGGTGTTTGTTTTGTACAACCTGACAGGGCGGCATTGAAGACCATTCACGTGAGTGAGAGGCTAGCTCCAAAAGGGCTAAGCGTCATTTGGAGGGGAAAGTGCGACTCACACTCTGAAATATTTCCCCCACTTCGACAGCAACCTTCAAATCCACAAATCCAACTCCGACACACACGTAAAACCACCTCCGATACCCACGATAGTGTGTCGCCTACTCACGAAGCTGCGGGAAGCTTGCTAGTCTAGAGAACAGAAGAATTCTCTGAAGCTAACACACAACCAAAAAATGGCGGAGGCAAACGGTGATAGGTACGGGAATGATCTGGACTCAGACTCGGACTCTGGACCTGAATCCCCAGCTCTCAAACCCCAAGAACTGGACAACAATGTCGAGGATATTGAGGAGAAGCCAATAAAATCCGCCTTAAAGAAATCAACGCACAAGGAAGTTGCACCTCCAGTCATTCGCCCCACATTACCACCGCAGACAGAACCACAGGATCTAGATGTCAAGTCTTTGACTCCTTTGACTCCCGAGATTATCGCAAGACAGGCGACTATCAATATTGGTACTATCGGACATGTGGCGCACGGGAAATCAACGGTCGTGAAGGCTATTTCGGGGGTTCAGACTGTTCGATTCAAGAACGAGTTGGAGAGAAACATTACGATCAAACTGGGATACGCCAATGCAAAGATCTACAAATGCGACAATGAGGAGTGCCCGAGGCCGGGATGTTATAAGAGCTACAAGAGCGAAAAGGAGGTCGATCCGCCGTGCGAGCGGGATGGATGCTCTGGTACATATAGATTGCTGAGACATGTCTCGTAAGTTCTCTAGCTACTTATTGCTGCAGAAAAGCTGACATACGTATAGCTTCGTCGACTGCCCTGGTCACGACATTCTCATGAGTACTATGCTGTCAGGTGCTGCTGTCATGGACGCTGCGCTGTTGCTCATTGCCGGAAACGAAACTTGCCCACAACCTCAAACATCAGAACATTTGGCAGCTATTGAAATTATGAAGCTGGACAAAATAATTATCCTTCAGAACAAGGTTGATTTGATGCGAGAAGAGGCTGCCAAAGACCACAACGGCCAAATTCAAAAATTCATTCGAGGTACTGTTGCAGGAAGCGCCCCGATCATTCCTATTTCGGCTCAACTGAAGTTCAATATCGATGCTGTCAACGAGGCAATCGTCAACACAATTCCAGTACCTCTTCGAGATTTTACGATGGACCCTCAAATGATCGTTATTCGATCGTTCGACGTCAACAAGCCCGGTGCCGAGATCGAGGAGTTAAAGGGAGGTGTTGCTGGTGGGAGTATCCTCCACGGTGTGGTGAAGTTGGGAGACGAGATTGAGATCCGACCAGGAATTGTCACCAGGGACGAGAAGGGAGCCATCAAATGCACGCCGATTTTCAGCAGAATTGTCACCCTGAACTCGGAGAACAACGAGTTGAAATATGCTGTGCCTGGTGGACTTATCGGTGTTGGAACTCGAATTGACCCTACTTTGTGCCGTGCCGATCGTTTGGTGGGATTCGTTCTTGGACTGAAGGGCCGTTTACCAGACATCTACATTGAAATCGAAGTCAACTACTACCTTCTTCGACGACTGTTGGGCGTGAAGACAGCTGATGGAAAGCAAGCTAAGGTCGCCAAGCTCGCCAAGAACGAGGTGCTTATGGTGAACATCGGTTCTACAGCAACGGGTGCAAAGGTTGTGGCTGTGAGACAGGATGCTGCAAAGTTGGTATTGACAAGTCCGGCATGCACAAACGTTGGCGAGAAGGTCGCGCTGAGTCGTCGTATCGAGAAGCACTGGCGATTAATAGGCTGGGCTACGATTGCCAACGGTGTCACTCTTGATCCGAGCACATCTTAAGAGAGTCCTTCACTATCTTGTCATGATTTATGCATAGGGGGAGTTGATAGATTGGGCCAAAAAGTTAGCTCGACACATGAATGAAGATTTCCCAACCCTGTCTATGTATGTAATCTCGCTGCGAGCTACTAGTAACTTGATGGTTGGGAGAATTTCTACTAGAGGAAGTCTTTGAAATAGCTTCATGTATGAGATGTTAATCTGCATTGAGGAGTCTATGTGAAACCACTACTGCGTTTTTTAACTTCCAACGAGCCATTCGACTTGGTCTTCATAAAAAACACGTCGCTCAATGTTCAACTCCAAATGAATATCTAGTCCCTTCGTCCAAATACTCCCTCGGGTTCTCATATCTCTTCCCAGTAAACCCCAGACTTTCGAAAACCCATGGGCTCTCTTGTATATCTAGATTCCATCTTCTTTAACTTGAGGTCGATGTTCAACTTACGAGGAGCAAAGTTTGCTTTACAAGTGCGAATAAAGCAGCTGCTCAACAGAAGGAGCAGTAGAATCTCGATTTACGGTCACAAGTTCAAAGTAAATGTCAAGGCTTTGGGAACATGCGAAGAAGAACCGCGTCTGCTCAATCTTTATGAGGGCCAACTCATGTTTAGATATCGTGACTGGTACCAAGGAAGTATGGTGGCCAGAAGGATTCGCTGAGGCGAGATTATACCTTCCAGAATGGCGGCCCTAGCTTTATGTAGTATTTTGCAGCTTTGAGGTCCTTCCGGAGGGGTAAAATAGTTCTTAGGAAGTTGGTTGTACTGCCTTGGGTGAAATACTTGTACTCGCACCTGTGAATCTCGTGGTGTGACTCTATATTATTTCCAGATAAGAGGACCAAGCCGCGTGACATGACCTATACAAAAGATACCGAGCTAAAATGTTGTCAAACTGCCTTCTCTATGCGAGATGAACAGAATGCTTGAAGATGCTTGGAAGCTGCAGACTGTCGATGCAGAAGGGGTTATCTACAGCAACCGGTCTAATGGGAATCGGGTACGCCGAAACTTCAGTAATAACGTAAGGCTCAAGGAACGAGCAGCGAAAGAGAGTCTGGTTGTGAATTATCAAATGAATGTTCCGGGATATAGTGGAACAATCACCAGAATGTCCCCTAGTAAGCTGGGATGATGGACCAGGAGTTCTGGCCATGCATTACCGGATGAAGTTTGCAGGATATACTGAGTCCTGGGACAATGACTAGAACTTTCTCAGTCATAATGGGACATTGGGCCCTAGAGCAAGTATATCCCTAAGGTAGTATAGAATAATGGATCTATGCAGTTTGGATGTTCTTATTCTTATCGAATAATAAGCTTAAAGTAAGCTAGAATGTCCTAAAATCCATTAAGCTTAATCATCTCTACCAAGTAGAACATTGCGCCCGGGAGGAGCAGCAGGAGAACCATAGGTAATCGATGACTCGAACACTTCCTCGATTCGAGGATTCCAAGACGTCACTTTGTTTGGGAATTGTGTGCCTGATCGGAAATTCTAGGCTTCACATATGATAGGTAGGTGATATCAGCCACAGAAATATCGAGAAAACTCGGTGTTCAGTTGCGCACCTAATGAGTCACTTACTGTACAGTAGGTACGGAAGTGTACGATTTACGAGGTCTCGGGTACTTTTCGCACATCGGGCCCAAGTTCGTCCGACCTAGAAGTCCGGGCACTGATTCGTTGCGGACATTTGTGCTGTCATAAAAGTCCGAGCCCTCGATGCAAGCAAGACATGTAGCACCAAGCCACGATGAGAGAGCAGATCGCAACGTGCTGCACATATGCGCGAAGAATGCACTATCCGGCTGAAAAATGCGCATGGTGTGGTATAGTTCTACTGTTACAGTATAAACGGACTCGCTATTGTCTTTTTTTTCATTCTGTTTGGGAAGGAGTAGAGAGCGCAAAATAGGTAGAGGGAGGATACCTAGACCAGAGCTCCCCTTTATTTTTGTCCGGAAGTAAAGTGGACTGTGGACGGCTCTAGACGTCCCCCACGGGCCCAGTTCTGGCTCTTATTCGTTTTAAGTTTAACATTTGACATTTCGCTCCAGATCCGAGCCGAAGGTGGGTCCCATACCCCCCGGTCTGGGTCAACTAACCTCAGTGCGGCCAAAAGCAACGCGAACGCCGAAAGTAAGTCGGGCCAACTTGGGAAGATAGATAAAAGAAAAATGAACGCCGCCTTCGTGTGGGCGGCAACCTCACAACCCCTTCTCTCAAGTTCAATTCCACTTCCATCACCATGGCGAGCAGCAGTGAGAAGCCACCCACGATCGTGGACGACTCCACCTCTGAGACTCTGAAGAGTGCCAATCCCAGTATTGACGAGAAGGGAGGCGAGGCTGAGAATTCGGTCAGAGAAGGATCGCAGTCTCCAGAGCCGACGGTTAGCAACGCGAATGCTGCTCGTGTTAGCACCGACAGTGGCTTGAGAAAGGTTCATTCAACGACGAAGGATGTACAGGATGAGATAACAAGGGTTATGACCAGTGGCGAGGGCGTTGAATACCCTACCGGTGTCAAGCTGGGCCTGATCTCCTTGGCCTTGTGTTTGAGTGTTTTTTTGATGGCTCTGGTACGTGTGGCCCATGTATCATTGGAGATGCACGTATTAATACTCCTCGTTATAGGACAACACTATCATCGCCACGGCTATTCCTAAGATCACAGATCAATTCCACTCCCTGCAGGACGTCGGTTGGTATGGCTCGGCATATCTGCTCACAACCGCTTCGTTCCAACTTCTCTTCGGCAAATTCTATACCTTCTTCTCTATAAAATACGTCTACCTCACTGCAATTGGTATCTTCGAGCTCGGTAGCTTGGTATGTGGTATTGCACCAAATTCGATTGCGTTGATCCTTGGTCGTGCTATTGCAGGCTTGGGCTCAGCCGGTATCCTAAGTGGTGCCTTGATCATCGTTGCATATTCAGTTCCTTTGGCAAAACGCCCAATGTATACTGGATTCATCGGTGCTATGTACGGTATCGCTTCTGTTGCCGGTCCTCTCCTCGGAGGTGTCTTTACTGACAAGGGTAAGACGATTGTTTACTACCTTCTGTGACGAGTTACTAACAGTTTGTAGCTACATGGCGTTGGTGTTTCTTTATCAACCTGCCCATCGGTGCAATTGCAATTGTTGTAATTCTGGTCTTCTTCAAGGCCCCCGAGCGAGCTGCAGTGGCCAGTCTTGGATGGAAAGCTCGCATAAAGGAATTCGATCTCCTCGGCACCGTTTTTTTCATTCCAGCAGTTATTTGCCTCTTGCTGGCTCTGCAATGGGGTGGGACCAAGTACGAGTGGAGTTCCTGGCGGATAATCCTTCTGTTCTGCTTCTTCGGTGTCCTGATTGCCATCTTCATTGTCATCCAGTTCTGGAAACAGGATACTGCAACCATCCCTCCAAAGATGATGAAGAAGAGATCCATGTGGGCTGCAGCTATGTTCTCATTCTGCATGGGCTCTTTCTTCCTGTTGCTGGTTTATTTCCTCCCTATTTGGTTTCAAGCAGTCAAAGGTGCTTCGGCTGTCAAATCAGGGATCATGAATTTGCCAATGGTCTTGTCCTTGGTACTTGTCTCCATCATTAGTGGCATTGGTGTCACATTGGTTGGATATTGTGAGTTTGCTTCCGCTAGAATCAACAACATACTAATATTTCATAGATGCCCCATTGATGATTGTATCGTCCGTCATAGCGGCAATTGGTGCTGGAATGCTCTCGACCTTTACTCCCGCATCTGGTCATGCCATGTGGATTGGTTACCAATGCTTAACCGGAATTGGAATCGGTTTGGGCATGCAGCAGGTTAATATTCCCTTCGCTGCGAATCTAGGGAGCTCGTGCTAATAATACTTTAGCCTCTTATTGCTGTTCAGACAGTTTTGGACATTTCTCAAGTTCCTGTGGGGACATCCGTTATCATCTTCGTGCAAACGTAATTTTTCCCAGCCCGTGATTTCAAAATATAAACTAATCAATCACTTTTATAGTCTTGGTGGCGCCCTCTTTGTTTCTATTGGGTACGTCACATTATTTTCTACCCAGTATTCGCATGAAATCAATACTAACCCAGATTTCGTCTTATAGAGAAAATGTATTCACCAATAAATTGGTGGCAAACTTGGCAAAATATGCTCCCGAGATCAACCCTGACATTGTTCTGTCTAGTAAGTGCCATCTCGTATTTGCGCACTCATAGACTAATTTTGAAATAGCTGGTGCAACTTCCATTCAACAAACCATAAGCAAGGCTTCCCTTCCTGGTGTCACATTAGCTTATAACAACGCCCTTACACATGCTTTCTTGGTTTCAGCAATCATGGCCGTATTAACATTGATTGGTTCTGCAGCTATCGAGTGGAAGAGCGTCAAAGGCAAGAAGATTGAGATGGGTGCGGCTTGAAGAATCTATTCGTTTATTTGCTAAAGCGAGGATATGCATATACCAGGAGTTTCCACGGGAGGCGTTCTATAACTTTTGTAATTTGAGCTTCGCGGATTTTTAGATGGGATACAGTCCATGCTCGCTTCTCTTTTGTATAATATTACTAGGATATATAGACTTAGGCTGCAGATAGGCTAGAGAGAGAGAGATACACTCAAATCTGATATAGAGTTGTGTCCAAATGGATCACTAGAATTTGCTTCCCACATAATACCTGCTTGGCCAAACTCAAAATCAGAGCGGGAATTGACAAACTGTGCAAACAACTATGGATTGTATCTGCGTGCTTACGTATCGTGATAAGGTCAATGTTCCGGAACCTTGGGGACATTTGAAAGGAGTAGATTTACATTCACGAAGGGACATTCAGAGATAATGGCATTTGGAAAGACCTGCATATGAAGGCCGGGAGTGTTATATCCGTCCAACTGAGGATTTGGGCTGCCTAGGGGCTGCGTTGTTATAAATGTCTCGCAATTTCTCCCCAGATTTTAATTGTTATGAAAATCTCGGAAAGATTAATGTACTATTTTTATATTATAAAAGTCTTGAAGGAGGTTCCGGGGGTCGTGTCGGGGATTGGTGCTACTTTCCACATAAGGCAAGTTTGGGGTTCCCACACGCACTGTGGCAGATGGACAATACTGTAATCAACGCCCATCACCTCCGTATTCGAGAATGAGTGCTGCTTTCAATGGCTGTTGTCCTCATTTGTGCCAAGTTTAGAATCGCTGAGAAGGAAGTTTCTTTTACGAAGACCAACAAGTGAATCGGTGTTAGAAATTTGTACTTCTCTCCGACATGAAAGGCTAATAATACTACGAATGTCGTTCTAACCCCTGTTTTAACCTAATCCCCATCTCCCATTCTCTCTGGTCACGATCGCGGCCCCTTTCCCTGGCCCTAACACGTTTTGGGCTAGCGTGGTCCTCTATCCGTGCCTTCCCAAAGTTGTTGTCTCGCGAAAGGAACAGTTCAACATCTACGCAATCAATCGCAACCTCACCTTTAATCAACCCACAACATCCCAAATAATTTCTGGGAGCTCTTGGGATTACTACGCTCTTTAACTGAACTCCTGCGCCCTTCTCCGATTGCTAATATTGAGCACGGTTTACGGGTGGTAAGCGCCTGCAGCGCAAACAGTCAAGATGGCGCCTGCTCTGCCCATCAAGTTCACCGAGCTGGTCCAGGTACGTGTCAAGCTCCATTATAGCTATTCCTGCTGCAGAATAAAACTAACAATTGTCTCTAGCTGACCAGCCTCGGAGTTCAAGTACGTACCATTCTTTCCGGCCTCTCCAACCACTGCCCAGGCATCCGCTTTGTCGAAACCAGCTAACCTTCAGCTTTACAGCAAAACTCAATTGGATTCAACTCATGTGTAAGCATTTGTCTCCCGTCTGCAGCCTGCAGTGGATAGCTAACGATGTACCTAGACACTCGAATCCGATTCCTTCATCTGTGTACGAGAAAAGAAAGATGATGCCTCACAACCCGAAGTCGTCATCGTCAACCTCAAGCAGAACAACGATGTCATTAGGAGACCGATCAAAGCTGATAGTGCCATCATGCACTGGACGAAGCAGATTATTGCGCTTAAGGCACAAGCCCGAACCCTCCAAATATTCGATCTCGGTGCCAAGGCAAAGCTGAAGTCGGCAACAATGAACGAGGATGTTGTGTTCTGGAAGTGGTTCAGCGAGACATCTTTGGGCCTCGTCACAGATACTGCAGTCTACCACTGGGACGTCTTCGACGCGAATCAACCATCCCCAGTTGAAGTCTTCAAGAGAAACCAAAATCTTGCAGTGCGTGGAACTTGCTTTAAGCTCATCAGAGTCTGCTAACAAATTCACTAGGGATGCCAAATCATCAACTACCGGGTCAGCGACGATGGCAAGTGGATGGTTGTTGTCGGTATCACACAACAACAGGGCCGAGTAGTGGGTGCTATGCAGCTCTATTCGCGGGATCGTGGCATTAGTCAGGCTATCGAGGGACACGCTGCAGCTTTCGGCACATTACGACTCGAAGGCGCCCCAGCAGATACCAAGGTGTTCACATTCTCCGTTCGTACCGCTACTGGCGCAAAATTGCACATCGTAGAGGTGGATCACCAAGCTGCGAATCCAGTCTTCCCAAAGAAGGCAGTGGACGTGTACTTCCCGGCTGAGGCTGTTAACGACTTCCCGGTGGCCATGCAAGTTTCGCAGAAATACAGCATCATCTACCTCGTCACAAAGTATGGCTTCATCCACCTTTACGATTTGGAGACTGGTGCCTGTATCTTCATGAATCGTATTTCGAGCGAAACCATCTTCATTACGGCTTCGGACTCGGCATCCGAGGGTATAGTCGGAGTTAACAGAAAGGCAAGTCTCCAGAACTCTCTCCCTTCTTTCCTTTATTAGATAATGCTGACTCGGTGATTTTAAGGGACAAGTGCTGTCTGTTGCCCTTGACGAAACCAACGTCATTCCTTACCTTCTCCAAAATCCTGCCAACTCGAGCCTTGCGGTCAAGCTTGCATCAAGAGCAGGTCTGCCTGGTGCCGACAACTTATATGCTCAGCAATTTGACCAATTACTGAACTCAGGAAACTATGCAGAGGCCGCAAAGATTGCTGCTAATTCTCCGCGTGGCTTTCTCCGTACACCACAGACCATCGAGCGATTCAAGGCCTTGCCAGCTGTGCCAGGACAATTGTCTGTTATTCTCCAGTACTTTGGCATGCTGCTTGATAAGGGATCTCTCAACAAGCACGAGACACTTGAGCTTGTAAGACCAGTCCTTGCCCAAAACCGAAAGCATCTCTTGGAGAAGTGGATGAAGGAAAACAAGCTGGATTGCTCTGAGGAGTTGGGTGATATCGTTCGACCACACGATTTGAACCTTGCGCTGAGCATTTATCTTCGCGCCAATGTTGCGCCCAAAGTTGTTGCAGCCTTTGCGGAAACTGGCCAATTCGACAAGATCTTGCCTTACGCAACACAAGTCGGATACCAGCCTGATTATGTTGTGCTGCTACAAAATATCGTAAGTTGCACCTCCATTTTTCTTATCCAAACCCTCCCCCTTATATTGGACTGGACCAGACCTTTCTTCTGGTCTGGCTTTTGGATTAATCCAATGTTAAAGAGTACTCGCGAACACAATATTGACTTACCTTCCGGGTTTCACTTTTTGAGTGCCTTTTCTTAAAGAGTTTTACACAGTGGCCCTGCAGAGCATTTTGCTAACATACTTTTACCACAAAGTCACGGATCAATCCCGAGAAGGGTGCCGAATTCGCAACTCAGCTCGCAAACAATGAGGGCGGTTCTTTGGTTGACATCGATCGCGTCGTAGATGTATTCCAATCTCAGGGCATGGTTCAACCGGCGACAGCTTTCTTGTTGGATGCTTTGAAGGACAACCGACCTGAGCAGGGCCATTTGCAGACTCGTCTCCTTGAGATGAACCTGATTAATGCACCTCAAGTTGCTGACGCCATTCTTGGCAATGATATGTTCTCGCACTATGATAGAGCCCGTATTGCACAATTGTGCGAGCAAGCTGGTCTTTTTCAACGAGCCCTGGAACATTACGACGACCCGGAGGCTGTCAAGCGTGTCCTCGTCAATATCGTTGCAACTCCAACATTTAGTCAAGACTGGCTGACCGGCTTCTTCGGCCGCTTGTCTCTGGAGCAATCACTGGACTGCCTCGATGCCATGTTAAAGTCAAATATTCGCCAAAATCTCGGTGCCGTTGTACAAATTGCCACCAAGTACTCTGATCTTCTCGGCCCCACCAGACTCATTGACCTCTTCGAGAAGTACAAGACTGCCGAAGGATTGTTCTACTATCTCGGAAGCATCGTCAACCTTAGCGAAGATCAGGATGTCAACTTTAAGTACATCGAGGCTGCAACAAAGATGGGCCAATTCACAGAGGTTGAACGAATCTGCAGAGACAGGTAAGTCCCAACTTCTCAGAGAGTTATCTCCTATGTGGTGTTTGTTGTAGGCATATGGAAATTTCCAATGGGCCTTGGAATATTCTACTCCCTAAATATGACATTGTTCAAGGCTCCTAGGACATCCTACTTCTAAAAGCACTTGAAAGAAATATGCTGACTTCTATTTCTTGGGGAATAATAGCAACCACTACAATCCGGAGAAAGTTAAGAACTTCCTGAAGGAGGCCAAGTTGACTGAGCAATTGCCACTGATCATTGTTTGTGATCGCTTCAACTTCATTCACGATTTGGTTCTCTACCTCTACCAAAACCAACAATTCAAATCGATCGAGGTCTATGTTCAACGTGTCAACCCTGCTCGCACACCTGCAGTCGTTGGCGGTCTCCTTGATGTTGATTGCGATGAATCGATCATCAAGAACCTCCTCTCAACTGTCAACCCAGCTTCGGTGCCAATCGATGAGCTTGTCGCAGAGGTAGAGTCGAGAAACCGTCTCAAGCTCCTCTTACCATTTCTCGAAGCCACCTTGGCTGCTGGAAATCAGCAACAGGCGGTGTTTAATGCACTTGCAAAGATCTACATTGACAGTAAGGCTTCTTCTCCTACTAATTTGTGCTCTCCTGGTCTAGGACCTCGGAGCTCAGGGGCCGTTTCAGGAGCTCTCATGATACTTTTGTGCTTGTATTTTGAGAGCTCAGCTCCTCAGCTCCAGAGCGCCTTCCTCCTCTTGCAATTCAGGAATTATCTAGACTAACTCGATGACAGGCAACAATAATCCGGAGAAATTTCTGAAGGAGAATGATCAATATGATCCTCTTACTGGTAAGAAGCATATGCCTTCATTCCATATTCCGAGCTCCCATACTCACTGGCCGGGAGCATGTTACAAGCTTCCGGCTCTCTCCTGGCCCCCTTTCTCAAGGAAACATGTGGCTAATTCGTTAAAAAAACAGTCGGTAAATACTGCGAGAAGCGAGATCCCAATCTTGCCTACATTGCATTCCGCAAAGGCCAGTGTGACCTAGAGCTCATTTCCATAACAAACGACAACTCCATGTTCAAGGCCCAAGCACGGTATCTTCTCGAGAGAGCTGACCGGGAGTTGTGGTCGTTCGTCCTCAGCCCTAACAATATCCACCTCCGCTCCGTCATTGACCAAGTCATCTCCACCGCCGTGCCTGAATCTACGGAACCCGATAAAGTCTCGGTCGCTGTAGCTTCCTTCCTGGCTGCTGACTTACCTGCTGAACTGATCGAGCTTCTTGAGAAGATCGTTCTTGAGCCATCACCTTTCAGCGATAACACAAATCTCCAAAACTTGCTCATTCTCACCGCAACCAAGGCTGACAAGGGACGAGTTATGGATTACATCCACCGTCTTGATGCTTACGACGCTCCCGATATCGCTAATATCTGTATCGAGGTTGGATTATTCGAAGAAGCCTTCGAGGTCTACAAGAAGATCAACGATCACAAGAGCGCCGCCAATGTGCTTGTCGAGCACGTTGTCAGCATTGATCGTGCTCAGGAGTATGCCGAGCGTGTTGAGCTCCCAGAGGTGTGGAGCAGAGTTGCCAAGGCTCAATTAGATGGTCTCCGTGTCAGCGATGGTATTGCTTCTTACATCCGTGCCAATGATCCTAGCAACTACAACGAGGTTATTGAGATTGCTACCCACGCAGGCAAGGACGAAGACTTGATTAAGTTCCTTCGCATGGCACGCAAGACTCTCCGAGAGCCGGCCATCGACACTGCTTTGGCTTTTGCCTACGCCCGAACCGACCAATTGAGCGAGTTGGAAGACTTCCTCCGAGGTACTAACGTTGGTATGTAGAACCCCCTTTTTCTTTTGCCCGAATCGGACCTTCCTCTGGATACTGGACCTGGAACATCTCTAACATCATCAAACGTTTACTAACATCTGTTTAGCTGATGTGGAGGAGTCCGGTGACAAGGCATATGCTGAAGGATACCACCAAGCTGCAAAGACCTTCTTTACCAGCATCTCGAACTGGGCTAAGCTTGCGACCACCCTTGTTCATCTCGAGGATTACCAAGCTGCTGTTGAGTGTGCTCGTAAGGCAAACAACATCAAGGTCTGGAAGCAAGTCAACGCTGCTTGTGTTGACAAGAAGGAATTCCGACTTGCCCAGATTTGTGGTCTAAACTTGATCATTGATGCTGAGGAACTTCAAGGTCTCGTCAAGCAATATGAGCAAAACGGTTACTTTGATGAGCTCATTGCACTTCTTGAACAAGGTCTTGGCCTTGAGCGAGGTATGTAATAACTAGTTTAAGTGATTTAGCAAACGATCTTACTAATAATCTTTTAGCCCATATGGGAATGTTCACCTCACTTGGCATTGCATTGTCGAAGTATCACCCAGACCAGGTGATGGAGCACTTGAAGCTGTTCTGGAGCCGAATCAACATTCCGAAGATGATCCGCGCCTGTGAGGAGGCTCATCTCTGGCCCGAGCTTGTCTTCCTGTACTGCCATTATGATGAGTGGGACAATGCTGCTCTTGCTATGATGGAACGTGCCGCCGACGCCTGGGAGCACCACTCTTTCAAGGATATCATTGTCAAAGTCGCCAACTTGGAGATCTATTATCGGGCACTCAACTTCTACCTCCAAGAGCAGCCTTCTCTTCTGACTGATCTCCTCCAAGCTTTGACCCCGAGAATTGACGTCAACCGTGTTGTTAAGATGTTCGAGAAGTCGGATAACATTCCTCTCATCAAGCCGTTCCTTCTCAATGTTCAGTCGCAGAACAAGAAGACTGTCAACAGTGCCATTAACGACTTGTTGATTGAGGAGGAGGATTACAAGACTTTGCGTGATTCAGTTGAGAACTATGACAACTACGATCCTGTCGAGCTTGCTCAGCGTCTCGAACGCCACGACTTAGTTTTCTTCCGTCAAATCGCCGCCAACATCTACCGCAAGAACAAGCGCTGGGAGAAATCAATTGCCCTTTCCAAGCAAGACAAGTTGTTCAAGGATGCTATTGAAACTGCGGCTATCTCTGGCAAGCCAGACGTCGTTGAGGAGTTGCTAAGATACGTGAGTTTGAACTATGCAAAATTTGCTGCTGTACACGCTAACCCGTCAATAGTTCGTTGATATTGGCAGCCGTGAATGCTATGTTGGCATGTTGTACGCCTGTTATGATTTGATTCCCGTTCATGTTGTTATGGAGATTTCATGGCGTCACGGTCTTACCGACTTCACCATGCCATTCATGATCAACTACTTGGCCCAACAAAGCTCGACGATTGAGATGTTGAAGAAGGACAACGAAGAGCGCAAGTTGCGGGAGAAATCACAGGAGAAGGAGGAGAACAACACTCCGATCCTTGGAGGCAACCGATTGATGATTACCGCTGGCCCCGCTGGAGGACGTCAATCGCCTGCACCTTTTGCTCAGACTAATGGCTTCGCACCTCAGCCGACCGGCTACACTGGTTTCTGAAGTTAATACGAATAAGTGATGGCACACCTTAATGACGGCATATCGGACTGTATCATTTTCTGATAATCCACAGTGGGAGGAGATCCGAGAAGGTCTTGTCTCATATTTCCAGACATGAATGTAGTTGTATGCATCAGGTTCTCTCTAGGAGAGTTTTCTAGGAGGTCCACTCAAGGGGGCGCGTGTAACTGATAGGAGCGATTCTGGCCTTGCTTTACTAGATTCTCTGATGTATTCTGACAAAAGCCCTTTGCATCTGCATTTTGCCTTGTTGAAAAGTGAAGTGAAGTTATAATTGACTTTGGAAATGACGGTGACACTTAAGCCCTAAGCAGAATGTTGATTCAACCACTAGGGGTGGTCAGAACTCGTGGCGCAAAGTTGCGTTCCAATGTACTACGAAGGTATAACTTATGGAACATTCGTAAAGCGACGAGCCACTAGTTTTCAGATTGTTCCTCATATTATGGAACATTTAAGAAAGCCGAATGGCAATTAGGCTTTTAAATGTCCCTCGAGCTGTAGTGCATTGGAAGTTAGTATTGCGTCACGAATTCTGACAACCACTGGTGAACCTCAACTTCAACATAGTCGAGTCTCACCCTCACTCCCACTCCCACTCCCACTTAGACGAAATTTCCTTGCTTTTGCAGCGGCTAGACGCGGGCAATGCACATGCCACTACAATACGACAGAGAAAGTGCTCTCCCTGCCCCTCAGTCATGTTCCACTATCAGCCTTGTTGAAAATAATCCCTGCCATTTGCTACCGAGGTCGGAGCCTCGGCCACAATTTCCACAAAGGAGTGAAACAACGAGGCGTTTTCAATTCACATGAGGCCCGGAAAAAAAGGTTTCTATCTCAAACCTTGCAACGGCAGCGACTTGGGCCCCTTGCATGAAGGCTTCTGAGAAGAGCGAATTTTTATGACAATAAAGAAACAGTACATTCCCCACGGCCATAAAAAGAGCCAATTCCTCACCAGTGGATCACCCCACCCCACCACACCACATTGTATTTTGCATAGCCTTATCGTGGGGGACTGATCTTAAGGTCTTGCCCTTGAGTCGAATTACGTTGTCAGCAGGATCTGAAGATCTTTCTGGTCCGGCAGCTTTAGCAGCGAGCCTATCGGTGACGGCTGATTGGCGGCGGCTGTAGCGAACTGTCTCGAAAGCTCCTGCTATGCGAAGCAACCCCACCAAGCAGCTACCCTAAACACCCCGAGGCCTTAGAGCCGAGCTTGTTCTCAACTATTTTCTGGCCATCAACAACAATCCCTCCACTCCGCCGTTCATCCTTCCTTTTTATCAATCAACCCAATCCTGTGTACACATTCACTCCCATTGTCCCAGCTCGTGAAGCTCATTCACACCCCGCCATCAGGTAGGCACCCGGAGCTCCTTGCTCTCTGCACGAAGACAATGCCATTGACCGACCCATTTCCTCTGGAGCATTTTTCGTCTCCCAGAAAATCAATGTCCCAATTCTCTTGAGACAATGTCGAACATTGTCCCAGATCTTCCGGAACAATTTTGTCGGATCAATGGCTTACTTGCGTCCACTTTAGCTTAGCTTCGCAGAGCTTGTCAACAGCTCCTCACCGCACCTTCAGCTTGTCCAGCTTGACATCGGAACAATGACTGACCAGTACGACCCCAATGGCGCATATAGCGAGGTGTTTGAGGAGGGGATGGATCTCCAGCAAGCGCAGACCATCCATCGCATCCGTGCCAATTCCACTATCATGAAGTTGAACAAGATTCTTGGTGAGTTCCAACCCTGGCGGACCCGCGGGTCAGGCTTGGCTACGGCAAACTCATACTAATTCCACTCTTCTACAGTTGCTAATCGAGGAGAAATTCGTATGTACACTAGTTCTCAAGCTCATGCTTTGTTAAATACCATACTGACTTTGTGTAGCCATCCGTGTATGTGTCTCTCCCTTGCGGTGGGTTGAGGCTTGCTAATCTAGAATCCACGTCGTAGATTTTCCGTACTGTAAGTTGTCCCAGATCAGCACCAGCCAATTGCAAAATATTTTATGCAAGCGCTGACTCAATCAGGCCCACGAGCTTTCGCTGCAAACTGTCGCAGTTTATAGGTAAATTATTGAGTTGGGATTCTGGGCAACCGAGCTAACGGCTTGCTAGCTATGAGGATCGACTCAGCATGCACAGGCAGAGTAAGCAATTCCCACAAAATCTCACACGTGAAGTAAGTCTACTGATCACAATTGGTATTGCAGAAGCCGATGAAGCCTATGTGATCGGAAAGCGCGGACAATACACACCTGTTGGAGCATACTTGGCGGGCGACGAGATAATCAAAATTGCTTTGCAGCATGGAGTGCAGATGATCCATCCTGGTATGAAATTCAGGTCACTCTGCCATACAATTATCTGATTCTTCTGGGCAGGTTATGGATTCCTCTCTGAGAATGCTGAGTTTGCTCGGAATGTTGAGAAGGCCGGGCTTATTGTTCGTATTTCCCATCGATACTACGCCGAATATGCTAGCCAACGACTAACTCCTCATGAATCTAGTTTGTCGGCCCCTCCCCTGAAGTCATCGATGCGCTTGGCGACAAAGTCTCTGCCAGAGCTATTGCGATCAAGGCTGGCGTGCCAGTCGTCCCGGGAACCGATGGTGCAGTTGAAAAATTCGAGGATGTCAAGAGATTCACAGACGAATATGGATTCCCAATCATCATCAAGGCTGCTTACGGAGGTGGTGGTCGTGGTATGCGAGTTGTCCGGGATCAAGCAAACTTGGAAGACTCTTTTCAGCGAGCCACTTCTGAAGCCAAAGCGGCCTTTGGCAACGGAACTGTATTTGTCGAGCGATTCCTTGACAAGCCCAAGCATATCGAGGTCCAACTTCTTGGAGACAACCATGGAAATATTGTCCACTTGTTCGAGCGTGATTGCTCCGTTCAACGAAGACATCAGAAGGTGGTTGAATTAGCTCCCGCAAAGGATCTCCCAGACGAAGTCAGACTCAATCTTCTAAATGATGCAGTAAAGCTTGCAAAATCGGTCAACTACCGCAACGCTGGAACTGCGGAGTTCTTGGTCGACCAAAAGAACCGCTATTATTTCATCGAAATCAACCCTCGTATCCAAGTCGAGCACACCATTACCGAGGAAATCACCGGTATCGATTTGATTGCTGCCCAAATCCAGATCGCAGCAGGCGCCACTCTAGCTCAACTCGGCTTGACTCAAGATCGCATCTCAACCAGAGGTTTTGCTATCCAGTGTCGTATTACTACCGAAGACCCTTCGAAAGGATTCTCGCCAGATACTGGAAAGATCGAAGTTTACCGATCTGCTGGTGGTAACGGAGTTCGTCTGGATGGTGGAAATGGATTCGCAGGAGCAATTATTAGTAAGTCCAATTTCTCAGAGTGTTATTCCCTATATAGCGTTTGTTCTAGGTCGAAGGCATTGTCCAATGAACTCCTAGAACATTCCACTCCTGATATCAAACATTATCCAATGGCGTTCTGGGACATCGCTCCCAGAACTGTTCTAGAAAAGTATGCTAACTCCGATCTCTTGGGAAACAGCACCCCATTATGATTCTATGTTGGTCAAATGTTCCTGCCACGGATCCACTTACGAAATTGTACGACGAAAGATGCTACGTGCTCTTGTTGAGTTCCGTATCCGCGGTGTCAAGACCAATATCCCCTTCTTGTGCTCTTTACTTACTCACCCTACCTTCATTGAGGGTAACTGCTGGACTACTTTCATCGATGATACCCCTCAACTCTTTGATCTCGTTGGCAGCCAGAATCGTGCCCAGAAGTTGCTGGCCTATTTGGGGGACCTGGCCGTCAACGGAAGCAGCATCAAAGGGCAGATTGGCGAGCCGAAGTTCAAGGGCGATATCATTATGCCAGAGCTCTTTGATGAGTCCGGAAAGAAGATTGATACTTCCGTACCTTGTCAGAAGGGCTGGAGAAACATCATTGTTGAGGAAGGCCCTGAAGCATTTGCCAAGGCTGTTCGAAAGAACAAGGGATGCCTGCTCATGGACACCACTTGGCGTGATGCTCATCAGTCGCTCCTAGCGACTCGAGTCCGAACGGTTGATCTTTTGAACATTGCCAAGGAGACTAGCCATGCTTACAGCAACCTCTACAGTCTCGAGTGCTGGGGTGGAGCTACTTTCGATGTTGCCATGCGATTTCTCTACGAGGATCCTTGGGACCGACTCCGAAAGATGCGAAAACTGATTCCCAACATCCCGTTCCAGATGTTGCTTCGTGGTGCCAATGGTGTTGCGTACTCATCATTACCTGACAACGCCATCTTCCACTTCTGCGAGCAAGCAAAGAAGCACGGTGTTGATATCTTCCGAATCTTTGACGCTTTGAACGACATCAACCAACTTGAAGTTGGTATCAAAGCCGTTCACAAGGCTGGTGGTGTTGTTGAAGGTACCGTGTGCTACAGTGGCGATAGTAAGTCCTTTCTTCCATACTAATTTGCGTTTTGTGGGGAGCAGAGAGAGAGCCGAGAGCAGAGATCCGTCTTAAGAGCTTTTCAAGGACTTACGATAATGCAAGCTTACGAGACGGTCCCGGCGCTCTTGGCTCCCGTTTCCCCCCCTTTTTTGCAATGCTAACTTGCAGTAGTGCTGAACCCACACAAGAAGTACAACTTGGAGTACTACCTGGACTTGGTTGACAAGCTTGTTGCATTGAAGATTCATGTCTTGGGCATCAAGGATATGGCAGGTGTTCTAAAGCCAAGAGCTGCCACTCTCTTGATCGGTTCTATCCGCAAGAAGTACCCGGATCTTCCTATCCATGTGCACACTCACGACTCTGCCGGTACTGGTGTTGCCTCGATGGTAGCCTGCGCCAATGCTGGCGCTGATGCTGTGGATACTGCTACGGACAGCATGTCTGGCATGACATCCCAGCCAAGCGTCGGCGCTGTTCTCGCTTCTTTGGAAGGCACAGATCTTGACCCTGGATTGAACGTCCACCATGTTCGAGCTATCGACACTTATTGGGCCCAATTGCGCCTCCTGTACTCGCCATTTGAGGCTGGCCTTAGTAAGTGCTTTCTCCCATACTAATTTTCGCGTTTCCGGAGGAGCCGAGAGAGAGCGCCGAGAGCAGAAACGTGTCTCAAGAGCTTCCCAAGGAACTTGCAATAATGCAAGCTTCCGAAATGGCACTCGGCTCTCACTCGGCTCTCGTGTTTTCCCTTTTTTTAAAACAGGACTAATGTGCAATAGCCGGTCCCGACCCAGAGGTTTACGAGCACGAGATTCCGGGTGGACAGCTTACCAATATGATGTTCCAGGCTTCTCAACTTGGTCTTGGTGCTCAGTGGGCCGAAACTAAGAAAGCTTACGAGCAAGCAAATGATCTGCTTGGAGACATCGTCAAGGTCACGCCAACATCGAAGGTCGTTGGCGATTTGGCTCAGTTCATGGTCTCTAATAAGCTCAACTTTGATGATGTCCAGAAGAAAGCTGCTGAGCTTGACTTCCCCGGCTCAGTTCTCGAATTCTTCGAGGGTCTAATGGGGCAGCCATACGGTGGCTTCCCTGAGCCCTTGAGAACAAATGCTCTTCGTGGCAGACGCAAGCTCGACAAGCGTCCCGGTTTGACCCTTGAGCCACTTGATCTGCAACAGATCAAAAAGGACATTCACAAGAAGTGGGGCAGCGTCACCGAGTGCGATGTCGCCAGTTATGCAATGTACCCCAAGGTGTTCGATGAGTACAAAAAATTCATCCAGAAGTATGGTGATCTGAGCGTGCTCCCAACCAGATACTTCTTGTCCCGGCCCGAGATTGGCGAAGAATTCCATGTCGAACTTGAGAAGGGCAAGGTTTTGATCTTGAAGCTTCTTGCTGTTGGTCCATTGTCCGATACCACTGGCCAGAGAGAGGTATTTTATGAGATGAATGGTAAGATTTCATTCCAATCAAAACTAGATGTATTACTGAAGGCAGTATGTAGGTGAGGTCCGTCAAGTTACAGTCGATGACAACAAAGCCGCTGTCGAGAATACAAGCCGACCGAAGGCCGATCCTGGAGACAGTAGCCAAGTTGGAGCACCAATGTCTGGTGTCGTTGTCGAACTTCGTGTTAAGGAGGGTGGTGAGGTCAAGAAGGGTGATCCACTAGCTGTTTTGAGTGCCATGAAAATGGTAAGAATAAGTCAGAACGATTGAATGAATTGTCACTAATCTCATGTAGGAAATGGTTATATCTGCACCACATGCCGGAAAGGTTGCCAACGTTCAGATCAAGGAAGGTGATTCGGTTGGAGGCTCCGATCTCATCTGTAAGATTGTCAAGCCAGGCGAATAAGAAGCGGAGTATTACGACTGTATGAATTAACAAAATGGTGAACGAAACGAGAATGAATAGAGTTTCGGGAGGGTTGGTCAGTGTAACGGGAACCTCGGTGAAAGGATTGGTTTTGGAATGGCAGTTTCTGCTTTTTATGAATTACCTCCTCGTCTTTTGGTCCAACCCACAATAAACCAACAATTCAATGTCTACTTCGATTGAAGTGACTCGTGCAAGTCTCGATGCCCCTGTCTAGCCTATAGAACAGAGAGAACAGAGGCGTCTAAGAAAAGACTACCTAAAAGACTACCTCTATAGATCTGAGATCACATGCTCAGCTCCCCAAAATATCAAGATCGACGAGCAATTCTGCGCTTCCCTCTTCGATCGCGCTAGTGATTGGTACATCGTCATGACAGTCGCTGTGACGGGTGTTACCCTCTTTCCACGCAAAAGGCAGATTCCCTGACTATCGCCTTGTCTCTGTGTCTGTGATTGGAAGGCATGAGAGCGGACGATCCGGGTGGAGTAGGTCTTGCAGGGGTGGGTGCTGTTGAGGTGTGGAGGGGCTTTTCGTGTTACACATAAGTAAGAGAGATAGAAGACCCTGAGCTACTTCTGAGGGTTCTGAGTGGGTGCTTTAGGCATGACGGAATGAAGCGAAGGAAACGCTGGTTGATTTTGGTTGATATGGGGTGTAAAATTAATTAGGGGTTGTGGTTGGGTGGGAAAGCAGAAAGTCAGGCCATGGCGCGGGGTAGCTGGATGTGCGAGGCTGAATTGTATGGGCTCGTTTGCCGTTGACTAAGGGAGAGATCTGATGGGATTGGAGGGCGGCCCTGGTGAGATCATTATGTGATCGCTTTTTGTGGATTGGATTGCGGATCGGAGTGCGTGGAAGGAGGAACAAGGCTTACAAAGTGCGTGCACGAGGTGGGTGTTGCGGGCAGGGCGGGGTATGTATATAGATGCCTTTCCCCTTCTGTATCACATCTTTCTAATCTCTCATCATATCCATATTTTCTTCCAATTCATTACCCAAGAATTCCTAAACATTTCATTCGAACACAGTTCTATCCATCGAATATCTGCAATCATGGCATCTTCTGGGAAAACTACTGCTGTCGCGGGAGGCACGGGAACGCAGAGCACGCCAGCCAACAACGTTGGTGAGACCCGAAGAGTACGTCTTTTAGTCTCTCTGCTAGTCTTAATCCCATTTCTATATCGAAGCCAAACTGATAATTCGTGGTTTGCAGGGTTCCAACTCAGGAGGTCTCTTCTCCGGCCTTATGAATCAGAAGAGAAATAGCACCGATGCTGCTGCTGCTGCTCGACGACAGAGCTTCCACGATCAGAAACCACAGGCTGGGATTCTTGGAAAGATGTGGAACAGGTACGTTGTCTCTGATAAGAGTACATTTTCGCGAGGGCTGCGTTGACTGGACATAGCTTCACTACGGGATCGCCACCAAAGTGATGTGTGATATGGTGTCTTGAGGTGGGGCACGGAACGAGCATGAGGCGTTTGTGGTGCACTGGAGCTTTCAGGCATGGGGATGTATATATATTGCGGATCGTGTTCTCTATTTCTTTGTGAATGTTATGAGTGTGGGAATATGAAATTTGAAAATTATTCTTCATTCTGCTACCTGAACTTCCTGGATGAGTTGCGAGATCGTAAACAATAAAAATTCCGTGAAAAAAGACTTGTTCAAGGAAAGTCGAGTGTTATAAAGCCTTGAAGTGCTTGAACTTTCTTATCGTGGCGACGTGGTCATCGGTGGCCGCTAAAGGGTGTCTAGACTCTAGATGCGTCGATTTGAGCTAGTACCATGATCTCAACTTCCCACGGTTCATGACTTCTTGGCTCTAGATTGGAGCCTGTGGAGGGGTTTTGTGATGATGTAAAGTAGATGATGATGCGTAGAGTAAAAGGTTATAGAGTGATAAATCATTTGCCCCGAGATTGCAATATGAAAACTACTTAGACTTATACTGCACTTCCTAAAGAAAGTTGATACTATACAAATAAAAGCTTCCGAGATGTCCATAAGACCACATACTACGACAAGCCAGGCGGGAGACAAGAGAGACAGAGGATTCCTGGCTGGTATGATTCCTACCAAGACTTTGGGGGTCCAAAACATCGAGAAGGCGTACAGTCGAGCAGGTGCTTCGAATCACCAAACTCCAGGTTGTGCATCGAGATTGGGATCCCAAGATCAGGCTGGTGGCGGGCATGCACACCAGGGTGTTGGAAGTGCAAAGTTTGCGGACAGTATCAGCGACCAGAGGAGAGAGGTAGGTAGTCCTTGACCGGAGATAGATAATGAGGGCTGACGATTCGGGAGCCTAATGCAATCGGGAGGTGGTTCAACACTATGATTAATGGGACGCCTAAGACGAAGTGAAGAGTTTTTGGAAGGGGATGGTTACTACTTGGGATGGATGTGGGGTGGTAATTTCTCTTTCGTCTGATCGAGCTTGGAAGTTTGGATATCGAGAGCATTGAAAGTACCTTTCACATCTATAAATTGACGTGTGACGGGTAAAGACAACTTGAAAATGTAAAATCATTCAGCTCGCATTGTCACCCAAGGTCTCATGATAAGAGTTCAGCACTTGCAAAAAGCCGGCAAGCCGGTCGGTCTCTTGGCCGCAGCAGTCCCGAAGGAGCACGCTGAACAGTTTGGTGGACTGCTTCATTGTGATCTGATCCGTAGATCCAGTAAAGTACAGCCAATGATGCTCCTTTCATGCACAAGTCATTTTACTCCTTAAGCCCATGCCGAATGAACCAATTTGCGAAACTTATCGGACGATACCCTCGAATCGGTTCTTGAACCACTTGACGGTCTCATCGCGCTTGATCTTATGGCCAGCTCCAACGTGGGTCTTGCATCGGCGACGCTTGGCAACACGCTCACCAGGTCGGGTCCTATATCCTGTCAGTATTGTTCCTATCATTCCCGAGGTATCCTTCAACTTACATGCAGCAGTAGAAATCCATTCCGTAGATACCAATCGCGGGGTCGTACTTGATACCGAGATCGATGTGTTCGCTGATACCGAAGCCAAAGTTGCCAGTCTCAGAGAAGTTGCGCTTTCGGAGTTCGTATTCCTTGACCTTCAATCCACGCTCCAAGATTTCCTCCGCCTTTGGTCCTCGAACTGTGACGTGCACAGCAATCTTTTCGTTACGACGGATACCGAAGGTTCGGACGGTATATCTGGCCTTGCCTATGAGAATTCAGATTAGTTTTTGCAAAAATGATCCAGAGCAAAGCGATTCGTACTGTAGACAGGAGTTTGACCGCTCAATTGTTCCAACACCTTCGCAGCACGGGTCAGTCTGTCACCAGACTCTCCGACAGAGATGTTGAGGACGAGCTTTTGGATGCGAAGCTCCTTCATAGGGTTGCCGCTCTTCTCTCCGGATTCGGCCATGGCGATTGATGGCGGAAGGTTGTCGTGGGGAGGATTTGTCGTTGTAGTGTCGTCGTTCAACAAAAGTTCGTGGTGATTTTGAAAATCATCGTGGGGACCGCGATCATTTAGCGAAGCGCTAAGCTATCTTTGGCCTTAGCGCGACCTAGGCAAATTTCCTGAGGAACCTCTTCAAGGTTTCGATCTGGATATCAAGTCATATCTCATCCTGCTTGCGAGAGCTGACGAGTTGACTGAAGTCCAAAGACTTCAAATACCCATTCTTTGAAACCCAAGAGAAGCCGTGTCTCCGCGCATCTCGAACATCATGGCGAACAAGCAGGGAAAGATGGTGAGTTCCAATCCTCGTCCTCAGCTTCAGAAGCTCCATGTTGACATTATAGGCTGACTTCTGGTGTTCTTACAGGCCGGTCTCGTACGTTATACCCCTCGCGCAAGCTTTTAAAGCTTGAAGTGTGATATTGAAGCTTGAGCGCATACTAATGGACTCATAGATCAACTACCGGATGAGGGTCACCATGAACGATGGACGCCAGATGGTTGGACAGATGTTGGCGTTTGATAAGGTATGGAAGGATTCCGGGATGTCGAAATACATGCATATATGCTTACTTCTATATAGCACATGAACCTCGTTCTCGCAGATACCGAAGAGTTCAGACGCGTCAAGCGCAAGGCGACGAAGGCAGCAGCAGCTCCAGGCGCAAGCAGCAGCTCAGCACCCCTCGTTGAGTCGGAAGAGAAGCGTACTTTGGGTCTTACAATCGTCCGCGGCGCTCACATTATCTCACTCTCAGTCGAGTCACCGCCGCCCGCGGACCCATCTGCTCGTTTGGGAGCAAGTGCACCAGGAGGGGGTGTTGCTTCAACTCTGGCTGCTGGTGCAGGTATTGCACGCCCTGCTGGACGAGGAGCCCCTGTTGGATTGGCGGTATGTCTTTAGTTTCAACGTGGTTTTGGTATTTTGCTAATTTCCTTAGGGACCCGCTGCAGGTATTGGCGGACCACCACCCGGATTCCCAGGTGGTTTCCCTGGAGCCCCAGGCTTTGGTAGAGGCGCACCACCCCCAGGTTTCGGTGGATTTCCTCCTGGATTCCCTGCTGGCGGGCCACCTCCACCAGGCTTCGTTGCTCCCAGAAGATAAAGCATGGGCGTCTCGGGGCAGGAAAAGATGTTATGATGGTTTGAGGAACGGCGGAGAAAATCCAAGCACAGTTTCGGCGTTGAGGGGAGCTGGTCTTTACATACCGAAAATTGTCACTTTCTAGCATAGACGGCGCCACAACGCAAATCAAAATATATTTGATGTCAAAATTCAAAGTGCCGCCGAAATTTCATCTTGTACCTTGGAAGTGAGCGTCTGACCGAACTTCTATCATGCAGAATTGAAGGGGAGGTTGAAGAAGACAAGTTTGAAGACGTCTGAGTCTAAGCACTTTCCAAATACTTCACTTTTCTGATCATTCTGATCAGCAAAAAGTTAAGGTGTTGCTGCATGAATTGCTTGGAACTTCATGAATCTTTGAGTATCAGGAAGAAAAGCTTTTGGTAGAACCAAAAAAGGGGGATTGATACCAAGCGTTGGTCTTCAGATCTGAAATAGCCTTCCTAGGTTCTTGATGGGCGTTTAGTCAATAGGTTTACCATTTGACGTGGTTTTCTAAAGGGCAAGAATCTTATCAATTTATATTAGAATACTGCCAAATTACACTCCAAGACGTGGTATGTTTTATTAGTAGCTAGCATTACTTTCATAAACTTTCTTGGAGATTTGACTTAGTCAACCGCCGCTCTCACTTTCACTTCCGAAAGACTTAATGCAATATACCATATAAGAAAAGAATTCGAACTTGATTCATTAAAATCATCTCAGGAAATTCAATACAAGACTAACATCTAACTCTAGTTATGCTCTCTAAGACTCTGGTCTAAGGAGGCACGGAACAATCTCGGGTAAACCCGAATCCTGAATCCCATCAAAAACCAGACTTGCAAGCAATCACCACCAACAACAATTCTCACCATCATAACCCCTCCAAAAATGGCGGCTTTCGTGAAATCAGTCAATGCCAAGATCCGGGCAAATCCGATGCTCAACTATGTCTGCTCAACACGTATGTTTCCCTTCCCAATGGCTTCCCCACTTCCAGCTCGCGTGCACACAGTTAGGACTTTGGCTTCAAGGCAGATAAAGGCAACCGATGGAGCGAAGGCTAATGAGATGCCAGATTTCTGGGGCCCGGTTTCGAATTTCGGGATCCCGATTGCGGCGGTGATGGATACGCAGAAGAGTCCTGAGTTGTGAGTTGCGGATCTCTTTTGTTGACTCAGAACGTCCCATCTCGACTATCTCGACCATTTCCTGAGCCACAATTTTCCCACATTCCTGGACACACGGTTCCCCGTTGTGTGAGCTAATCTATATTGAGAATGGAGAGCTAACTAGAGTGTGCCCGTTTCCCAGAATCTCCGGCAAGATGACAGGCGCCCTGGTGGTATACTCTGCGACCTTCATGCGTTACGCGCTCGCTGTACAGCCGAAGAACTACCTCCTCTTCCTCTGCCACTTTGTCAACGAGGGTGCGCAGCTCACGCAGGGGTATCGGTACTTGCAGTACCATAAGATGGGTGGGAAGGAGGAGCAGTTGAGGCAGAAGGCCGAGAGCGGGGTCAAGGGGGCGGTTGGCAAGGTGGAGAGTGAGGTCGGCAAGGCGGTTGAGAAGGTAAAGGATGCGGTTGGCAAATAGAGGGTGGAGAGGGGTTATGATTGATGGTTATGATGGGGTGCTGGAGAGAGGGAAGGGGTGAGCGAGTGGGGAATAGACGCGGTTGGGGATGATTTGCTTGCATGGTAGGGCAGGAATTACTGCCTGTGTACAATAGAGGGGGGATGCTCACATGGCTCTTCACCAAAGTTGGCAAGAAAATTGAGATTAAGATGGCTCAGAATTGTTGTGAAGATGGGAGTCTGAACTTCTTGGGAGTTGAGTACAAATCTGTGCAGTGGCATTATGGAAGTAGCTCTTCTGCAAAATTACGTATGCTTCTTTTGGAGAGCGAAAGAATCGCCTCATACTGGCCTCAGTATTGTTTTTTTGCAATTTGTTTTGTCCTGGCAGCAAGCACTCTGTCATCTTCCCCCGAGTAGGTATAATTTTTCTGTGGTCATACGATTCTTCACCCTTCCGTAATCTCTCAAGGCTCCTGGTCGTTTCCAATTTCAATTTCAACCTTTATTGCTTCTTGGTTCATCACGTTGAAGTTGCCCTCCTGCATGCTGGAATGTTAAGTCCGAGGAAGCAAGTGCAAAGTCGATGAGCATGGCACTCGATGCCCGTGCTACATACAGTACGTTGAGTATATTAGGCACGCTATATATACATAGTGTATTGGATACACTTAATATACTTGGTAAATTCGGTCTTCTGAGTATCCTGGGTACACGAAGCACGCTCGCCGATGAAATCGTAGGAAAAATCTCCCTTATTGACAGTCTTCTTTTTTTAAAGCAGCTATCACTCAATGCATAGGATCTGGAGTATAGTTGGTTTCAAGTATTGGTATTTTCTAGTATTTTACTACACTTTGGACAAAGCAAGACACTATCGAACCGTATTAACTGTATATCCGCCAGCGAGTGACATTCATCTCGTACTTCGTCTGTTCCGTCCATCCATATCTCAGCTAATAGTTACTGATGAATCAATGAGGGGTTTGCCCCAACTCCGTGATATATCCCACAAATACACAAGAAAAGAAGACATGACTATTGATTTATCTCCAACCTCTTGGACTTGAT
Source organism: Hyaloscypha hepaticicola (assembly GCA_002865625.1). Taxonomy (NCBI): domain Eukaryota; kingdom Fungi; phylum Ascomycota; class Leotiomycetes; order Helotiales; family Hyaloscyphaceae; genus Hyaloscypha; species Hyaloscypha hepaticicola. The sequence goes on from KZ613471.1 coordinate 328,517, forward strand.
GGAGGCGATTCTATCCGCTGATCGCTGGTGATCGCTTCTCCTACACTTCCGAACCGTTGGTGTTGGGATGGTGCCATGCCGGGGCTGTTTAAGGGGCTCGCGTAAGCGCCTGGGATGGGCACAGCGTCGTATGTCTGCTCTCCAGGGGCGGCGTCCACGTGCTCGATCACTCTCTCCTTCTTCGGTGGTGGTGCACTGAACCCGGTTTGTGCGACCTTTGGTGTAGCGCCGTGAATCTTAATCGGTGGTGCTTGAAGTGCAAAGGGCTTCGCGGCAAGTGCAGATGTTGGCTTGGCTTCAACGAATCGAGTGCCAGGTCCGGCGTAACCGTCTTCTGCAGCTGCTGCGGGGTTGGAGCTGTAGATTGAAGGAGGGAAGCGAGGAGACTTGACGTGTTGAGAGTAGGATGGGGACATTGGTCCGAAGCCGGGAGTGTTGGGTGCCGATTGAGAGCGAAGTTGAGCGAGGTAAAGATCGGAACGAGCACGATCACGGACATCCATAGACTTCCGGAGACGTTGCTTGGAGTAGTACCTGTAGAAAACGACGGAGTAAAGAAGGATCGTGATGCACTCAAGAACAACTTCAATGAGGCAGCATACTAGGGACCAAGACTAGAATAATGTCAGAAACGGCCTCGAACTTGAAGGGAGGCGAAACCTACCTGCATTCTGCAAACCAGTGCATAATCAACTTTGTCCTGAAAGAGCTGCCTTCTCTTGTTGTCGACACATGACCAGCCCCAGACGTCCTTGTTGTTACTGTTGTTCTTCGCGTTCTGAAGAATTCCAGCAGCGATGCCCCACATGATGGTGCTGAAGATGAAGAACGCCACTGCGAAGAGTGTATAATAGACAGCTACTTTCTCCGCGCGTTTATGGCCACCTCTCCAGTAGTTGTAGAAAACAACAAGACACAATGCTAGCGATACACAAGATACCGCAAGCACAACCTTTTGTGGCCAAGTCTTCGTACCAACTGCCCAGGCAGGAAGATTATTTCTCGTTGGTAAAGCGTGGGTGGCATTGAAGATCGAAAAGGTCATCGAAAGCATAGATAGGACAATAAGACTGCAGCTGAAGTTCACCCCTCGAAGGAAGAACTTGGCTATCCGGACTCTAGTCTTGATTTTCTGTGAGAGAGTTAGTTTTTCTGGGCTATCAAGAGCAAGGTTTTGTAACGTACCAAGTCTTTCGCTTGTTCCTTTTCTGTCATTTCCTCATGTTTCTCCAGAATCTGCTCCTCCCTAAAGGTTGGGCTCAAAGGGTTGTCAATCTTCCTTCCTGGGGTCCCTGGAACTTTCATAGCACTCTTTAAAGGAGATGCTGGTGTAAGCGGGACCTCTACATGTTGCCGTGAAGAGTCGTTGATATAGCCGAAGCCAATATCAGATGGTTGTGCTTCCGCCATGAATGATTGTGATACCCTGAATGACTTCTTCGGAGGGTCTGCGAACGGTGATTTGCCTGATTCACCGGCTTCTATTGGTGAATATACTGTCGTGGCTTCAGCGAAGCGTGGTGTCCGTGGGACTCTGAGTGATTGATCCGAGGAGCTTGTCGATGTTCGTTGAACGGAGACGTCTGGTTGTTTCTTCTCGTCGTAGGCTGAAGGGCCGGTCAGTTCCTTGTATGGCCAACTGGTTCGATTTTGAGACTGACTGGACATATTGGTATGAAAGAACGGTTGAAATGTAAAAAGAAGTGTCGCAACACCAGAGGCAAGGTTAGGCCAGGAACCACTGCAAAGTAAAGCTCTGGAATGAAAATGCCAAATGCGATAAAAGACGAAGATGTACAGATAGAGACCAGCTATCGTGGAGAGAAGAGACAGGTCTATCAACCAGTTGGGATGCGGAGGGTTTTGTGAATGACGCGCGCGCTAGCACCGTGTCTAATTCGAGACAGCTTTCGAGGCTACTATCTTGAATCAGTAAAATTGGGAGATGAGGTGGGAAGATATGGCTTGCTGGCTGGATGGTCCAGGGGAGGGGTGGTATAGTTTGGCAGAAGTCAACGAGCAAGCTGGAGGGCTGAAGCGCTGATAGGGTACCGGGATGGGCGTTGCGAGCGAACGGGGCACTCGATACTAAAATAGACGCCTCCAAACTTGCATGCAGCCTCGGTGGGTGTGACCTGTGGTTCTGTGAAGGGACTTATGCGGCCTACATATGGCGGGTTTTCAACTGCTTGACGAGGCTGAGCGAGCAACCCCTCTCGCTGCTGGATGAGACTTGCTGCACCAACAGATTTTGAAGAGATAGAGTAAGTGAAGTTTTTCAAGAACGTCGTAAAGCTCCTTGAACTCTGAAATTTCGGAGTTGAACAGCAGCAGAGAGAAAAGAGGAGAGCACTCGCTCTGTACCTTTGGCGCCTGCAGAGGTCGAAGGGGAACATCACACCCAATGAAGCCGGCCAGCTTCGCGCTCCCCTCCTCGCCAGCTTTTCTGCAATATGCATGGAGAGCGAAGTTGGCCGTGCCATTGGCTACGGAGCTGCAGACCCTGGTGCGATGTTGGGAGAGACGGAGGATGATCTGGCGCCGTGGTTGGCGGTAAAGAAAGGCGTGGGCGGGTGCACAGCATGCCCTTGACCTGCTTTGAACCTGTCACATCGCGCTGATAGGCTGCAAGTTTGCAGACGTCCGGATGTTCCTTTTCGCTTGGGGCGTTTCACTGCCAGTTGGCGAATGATGTGCAGCGGAGATCAGCCACCCGGACTGCCTGGGCGGTAAGAGGCCTGAGAGAGTGGAAGGGACCAGCTATGGAGAGTCTACATGTCGCTGGTAACTTGGTCAGTTTCCAGACCACCGCGCTGGAGACACTTTTCGAGACAATCTGAAGCCGTGATTTGGGCCGCATGGCAGCCGGCCACGGACATCTGAAATGCATTCATTGCATTGAGCTGCCTCAATTTTTGGGAAGTTTGGATTTGGATTCCCTGCTTGCTGCACTTAGTCAGATTTTCGAGTGTGGGTGCGGAGGTTTACCTTTGAATAGGTACCTCCGGTGCCTCAGGTGCCAGAGATGCCTCAGGTGCTATACGCCCTAGCGCTGATTCTCTCCCATGGAGGGGCCCAGACCAGGTTCAGGCCTCAGGGAACAAATGTTGCTCGATGGCGTGTTCGGCAGGTCCTCCAAGCGAGTCCGATTCGCGAGACGCAGACGCTGCAAACACCAACACTCTATTTAAAGATGCACGTTCAACGGTTTGCCAGATTTTCCCCCCATATTCCCGAATTCCCAAATCCCAGGTGGTCGCCTATTTTCGGCCAGCTAGGTAAGCCGGGAATTCACTAGCCGGTCGGTACCTCGCAGTCGCGGGTGGCTTCATTCTCGAAGCCATCTTTGCGCAAGCGCATGGGTCATTGTAACGGCTGTCCCAGAGATATGGCCGCATTTGAAGCATATAAACGCTTTCCATTTTGGCCACTGCCCTTGGCATCTAAGGTATAGGAGGTCGACAATAGTCAATTTCTTTCTAGGATCAATTGTACCTGCAGCCCGGCAACTCGCATTCCGTCCTTGAGTTGCCTCTTTAAGAATATCTAAGCCCCGGTATAGATCTAAGAGGCTTCTCACAATGAGTGCGAGGATTGTGGTGAGCCTTGCAGTCGGATAATCTGTTCCGCAGGAACAACATGATCCCTTCCAGATATAGAAATACCACACAGAAGGGAGAAGACCTCAACTACAGAGGCCCGAGACTGACCCGCCTCAATCAGGAAATGCACTTCGCTCCAATTCAATCTTACGAGTGGTTCTCCAGCTTACTTGCTCGAGGTACTGTACATCTGATGCCGGACCTAAACCCAGAACGACTTTGAACGGATAGAATCCCTGGATTCCTTAGATAGAAAAAGAAATGATTCAGGGTCAGGGAGCATATCAGTGCAGATCGAAGAGAAAGTGCATCGGCTTGGGAATCTTGTGATAGTGTCAATTATTGACCCACGAGAAAATCTATCGGGGTATCTCTATTCTGGTCACTTCATTTTTGGCTTGCATTCACCATCATTTCATAAGCAGGAATCTAGTGGTGGAAGAGGCGAATACTCTGCTCCACAAAGGTGATGCCGAGCTTCTCAGCAGTCTCGAAGACCGCAGAGTCGTTCTGACTACCAGTTGGCGCGGCAATGTACTTGACTCCTGATCGTGCGGCTCTGTAGACGTTGTCGATGAAGGGGAACTATATAGTTAGCAGAAGTTTGCAGGATTACATGAGGTACTCACGAAAGCATCACTAGAAACAGCAACCGAGCCGAGTTTTCCGAGCCATTCCAATCGTTCTGCATCAGTGAATGGCTCTGGAACCTCCTCAAAGAAAGCTTCATAGCCCTCTCTTTCCGGTCCAGCCTTTGGCAATTCACCGCTTACCAGCAAATCAATTGCGTTGCTCTTGTCTGCTCGCTTGGTACCTTTCTTCCACTTGATACCAAGGACACGGGGATTGAATCGAAGCCACCAATTGTCGGCTTTATCTCCAGCAAGACGTGTGCAATGGATGCGTGACTGTTGTCCTGCACCGAGACCAATGATTTGGCCATTGAGGGCATAGCAAACCGAATTGCTCTGAGTGTACTTCAGGGAGATGGTGGCGACGGTCAAGTCTCTGAGAGCGGAATCTGGCAAAGGTCCGGACTCCTTTGGTGTAATGATTGACGAGAAGGACTTTGGAGAGATGCTGATGTCGTTGCGGTGCTGAGTCAAGGTAACGCCGTAAACATTTCTTGTCTCTTGAGGAGCTGGTTGATACTCGGAATCCATTTGAAGGATCAAGTATTTACCACCCTTCTTCTTTTTCAAGATCTCAAGCGCAGCATCCTCATAACCAGCGGCAATCACACCATCTGAAACTTCCCGAGAGATGATCTTTGCTGTTGGAACATCGACGACATCACTCAACGCAATCATATCACCGAAACTGCTCATGCGATCGGCGCCTCGTGCACGCGCATATGCTTGAGCAAGAGGTGACTTTTCCAGATCCTCAATATCGTCGACCATATAGACCTTCCTCTCCTCAGACGTAAGAGGGACTCCAATAGCGGCACCCGCAGGTGAGACATGCTTGAAGCTTGCTGCAGCTGGACGTCCCAGAGCAGTCTTCAGCTCCTTCACCAGAGGCCAAGCATTAAGGGCATCAAGCAGGTTGATGTAGCCAGGTGAGCCACACAGAACCTTAAAGGGCAGCGATCCCATTTTCATATATGCCGCAGCAGGCTTTTGGTGTGGGTTTGCGCCATACCGAAGAGCAAGCTGTTGGACACCATCTGATGCGTATTGCTTTCGGAAGAAGTCAGAGATCGAAGCATCATAGTCTGCGGTGTGCTCAAACGCCTTCAGCGCATACAGATTTCTGCTCCGCTCCGTGACTTCGCCTTTCTCGAGCTCTTGCAAGAACTCAGGGTAGTCGGCTGGATCACTCAAGATTGTAACTCTGCCATGGTTTTTCGCAGCGGCTCGGATCAAGGTGACGCCTCCAACATCAATCTCCTCCACAGCTTCTGGAATTGTGACATTGATCTTCGCAATTGTGTCCTTGAAAGGATACAAATTGCAGATGACGTAGTCAACCTTGTTGATATTCTGTTCGGCGAGATCTTTTTCGTCCGAGGCGAGATCGCGTGCCAGGATGCCAGCATGAACGGCGGGATGGAGGGTCTTGACTCTACCAGCTAACATTTCTGGTGCGTGTGTGATTGCGGAAACATCTCTACGAGGAGAGTTAGCTGTTTGGAATGATGGACGGGTGAGAGAGCTGCATCGAACCACTTACTCAACAGCAAAGCCAGACTCTCTGATCATCTTCGCAGTTCCTCCGGAAGCGAGGAGTCGGACATTGTGCTTGATTAGGCCCTTGGCCAGATCAAGGAGGCCAGTCTTGTCATAGACAGAAATAATGGCTGCAGAGATTTAGCTAAGCATTTTCCCATCTGCTGCTGCACATACCGGTCTTGCTGGTTGACATTTTGCTGTGTTACCAGCTTTCTACACGTCGATTAGATTAAGCGAATTTATGCTAGAGCTTGCCCAACAACACAATCAAGATGGTGAGTTGAGTTGGCCAGGCCAGAGGTTGTGTGAGATTGTTTGCTATTCACGCCGGCGGGGCAAGAATGTGGCGGTTTCGGAGGGGTTGTTTTTAGGCCTGGGGCTACACGATAATAGATAAAAGCGGCACCATTTTCCAACCCCCGCGGTCAATCATTTTAATAGCCATAAACCCATATACTGTACGAAGTAGTGCATTTAGAGTTTATTCAGATGACTGTAGCTACAGTATATTAATTTTCATGAAAATCAAGTGTCAAATAGAATAAATATCTAAGTTCCACTTAGGATATTGAAAAGGAGAGCGAGTGCTGCTTTCTGTGGCCAAGCACCACGCGCTAAGGTTAAGGTTAAGCGAACTGATATTAAAAGTTTTTCTTCCTCGTCCAGATTCCTCTTCTCTACATAATAAATTTTACAACGCAAAAAACAACATTCTGGTAAAAGCGCTGGTGGTGAGAATCCCGTTGCCCTTCGTGGTGATGTGAGGATCCATGACTCCTCCGGTCGTATAAAGAATGGAGAAAGAAGTGGACTCTCTTGGGTGCGATTCTACCCTTTGCCATGGGGAGCATTGCAAAGATTGGCCTTACACCTACAACACAGGGCAAGCCTGGATGGGACGAACACATCGATGACCGGGAGTATGAGGGTTGTAATTGAGGTAGTAAAAGAAGCATGGGACTGGATTGTTTTCTCTGAATGACCAACGGCGGTATGCTCCAATGCTCCGGGAAGTTTTGGTGGACCTCCTTTCGTATGAAAGTCCTCAACTGCCTGATAGCAAGTCGGCTAGGACATTGTCTTATCGGAAGCCTCGTGCGTCGTCCCCGTCATTGAGAGGCAAGGGAGCGAGCCATCGGCTCACCTCAGATATGACTTGTGGTTGCGAGGTTTTCACGTGTCAAGCGTACGCGATGGCTCACGTAGCTAATCCACCACAAATACAAGTTAGAGTCTTGGACAGGGAAGGAATATAAATAGTGATAGACGCGTGTCTTGACTCTTGAAAACCATCCCCGACGAGTAAAATCCAAGATTCAAATATTCTCGATCGATGCCCCAAGCCCCCAACAGCCCCAACGTGCAATCCCCAATCCTGGTAGATCTCCATGAAAGAATTTCCTTTGAAACAGCGAGTCTTGGGATTATTTGGGGTGCTCTTCTGGAAAACCCTTGAACACCGATAAGCCACGGAAATAACTGCCCACAATTTCCTTCTTTAATCATTCTGAGATGAGACTTGAAGCGCTTCTTGGAATGTTGCACATGTTCCTCGGTTGTTGCGTACATGTATTGTACAGTTCAACACATCAAGGATTCCAGGAGCAATTTGATATCCCATTCTTGGTTTTTATTGAGAGCGAACCCACCAATCGCGGATCGATGGGATGGCCAACATACAAGGTGTCAAAGATGTCCGTCTGCGGGTGCGGCGCAATATCTTCGGCCTGGCCAGGGACGTGCAGGTACCCGCAGATAAAAGGAGTATCAATTGCGGGAACCCCTGGAGGCTCATCAGAAGCTCTCCACTTGATGGCGCAGAATCGCAGACGAGCAGTGACTTCAATCTGGGTCGTTTTGCGAGGAAAAACCCGTAGAACACATTATATCCAGTAGTTCTTCAACTCAAGGGGGTTATCGAGGCTTTCTGGACGTCACTTAGTTTCACATGAACTTGGGTTTCGTTTAGCGATTGACGGAACGAAACCAGAATAAAGCTTGTTTCCTGTTCCCTCCCTGCCTTGTTAAGTTGTTCAGCATTTGAGCAGGGGTACTGATATGCAAGTGGCCCTGTATAACGTGGGGCGGACGACGACTTGCTCAAAGTAGAATTGTGGCTGTAGGGAATTGAAGACGGGGTTCAGATAGCGAAAGCCTCATCTCCGCCTGTGGGTCTCAAAGATTGTCGAGGAGATTCACTAGAGCCTAGAGGAGGCCTGGAATTTGGGCGCGTACATATATGGAGTCTGCTTTCGTCTGCGACTTTCTTCTTCATCCCAGATCACCACACTCGTTTTCAACCAACTGCTTAATCACTCTTTCAACCACAACTTTCCACTCACACTACTCCGCCCCTTCAAGAACACTTCTCCCAAACCAACTCAAACAAATCTCCAACCGTCAAAATGCAATTCAAGGTCGTCGCCCTCTTTGCCGCCATGGCTTCCGTTGCTGTCGCTGGAGAGTGAGTTCAGTTCGAAATATCGATGCCAATTCAGAATACTGACAATTCTTGAAAGGACTGTTACTGTTTACGCCTGCCCATCCTCTTCCATCTCCGCCGCTGGTTATGCTAGCTCCACCGTTGCGGCCGTTGGCACTGTTGGTTCCACTGGTGTAGTCACATCCGCCACTCCTACTGGATCGCCCATCACCTATGCCGGTGCTGGCTCCATGAATGGTGTCTCTGCTTTCGGTCTGACCGTTGCTGGAGTTGTTGCTCTCGTAAGTTGCCTATGATGAAGGATTCTTCCGGAGTTTGCCTGACGTTGAGTGTAGTTTTTGTAAACACCTTGCACTCACCTTTGAGCTTCGATGGCGTCACGATCTCAGGCGTTCGACTCTTTAATCCGGCTCATGACCCTTTGATTCTTTGATGGCTAAATACCCGACCTGTAGTTGCAAGCAAGTTGGATGTTGAGGGAAGATTCGGTTGTTGTAGAGTGTAGCATGAGCACTGACATCTGCATTCTTTGTACATAGAGATTCATTGCAAAAATCAACCTGATTGAGGACAATTGCTTCCGCATCTGAACGTTATGGCTTGCCACTTGATAGAGCTAGCTTGACTTGAAAGCAATAATGCACGACTCCCATCCACTTGAAGGCAGTAGACTGGCTCGATCAAACAGCATGCCAAGCCTGTTTAGTACCAGAAACTAGAAGGCTTTGTATATAATTTGCTCTCAATCTCATGGTGTAGAGTACTTGTAAATTGCAGTTGTGGCAATGCACGGTCTCTAACCCAAGTCTCAAGGCTCCGTCCATGTGTACAGTAGTCTAAAACCTGCTTCATAACAATTCAAGTTTTCAAAAGCCATATATTCGAAGTCATCGAGACCTTTATATTCCACTTGAAATACCATGTGAGGAGGGAACGAGGTAAAAAAGGCTGGAGTGAGGAAAGGTGGAGGTGAAAGAAGTTCGTGGACTTGACACAGCCACAAGCGCGTCGACCTCTATCACCTGAATGGCTCGGCAGTTTCCACGACGGATAGCTCGATCTGAAATCATTTGCATAGGTACTGACAACCCCCACTACATTATCCTCTTTTGCAAACAGCAGTTAAGATGTCGAAGACCGTGCAAATAAGTTCGCCTGCGCAATTTGATGCGCTGCTGAAGTCCTCAAAGATCGTAGTTACAGACTGTAAGCTTCCTCTGACCCCGCCACTTTCACAAGCGCATACTGCTGTTTGCGTGCCTTGATTGCTATATGTTTTGCAGCTTTGGCTAACCTCGAAAAAAGTCTATGCAGATTGGTGCGGGCCATGCAAGGCCATCGCTCCGGTGTACGAGCAGCTGTCCGCAAGTCTGTCACGTCCGAATCACATCACGTTCGTGAAGGTCAATGTCGATACCCAGAAGGAAATCGCGGCAAAGCACAATATCACTGCGTAGGTGATCCCAGAAGGAGAACTAAATGAAGCAAGTGTCCTAGGTTCGGAAGACATGCTGACAGTGTTTTCAGGATGCCAACGTTCATGATATTCAAGCAAGGCCAAGTCGATACGGAAATCCAAGGTGCCGACCGTCGAAAACTCCAAGACGCGGTCAAGAAACTTGCTGCTGAAGCTGAAGGTGGCTCTTCAGGCTTTGGAGCATCTGGTAGTGGAAGTAACTGGCGTACTGGAGATCTGCCTAGAGGATATAACGATATCACCGACCAGGTGGATTTGAAGGGTCTTGAATTGCTCAACGCGGACAGCGAGTTCGGAGGCGTCCGAGTATTGGTGGACCCGAGCAAGCCTACTGGATTGCAAAAGGGCAAAGTAGCTGCTGGAAAGGAGAAGGACTGGGTAGAGAGCGACACAGATGAGCAGTTGATGCTGTTCATGCCATTCCAATCTACCCTTAAAGTCCACACGCTTCAGGTACAGTCTTACCATAGGACCAATTATCTTTGCTTATGCTAACTGCTATGTAGATTACCTCCCTTCCACCTACGGCTAAAGACGACGAAGAAGTCCCCATGCGACCAAAGACCATCCAAATCTATCCCAACCGTGCGCACATCCTCGGATTCGAAGAAGCAGATGATATTCCCGCAACCCAGTCAATCACACTTTCAGAGAAGGATTGGGATTCCACAGGCACCGCTTCACTCTCCCTACGCTTCGTTAAGTTCCAGAACGTCTCAAGCTTGGTATTGTTCATTGTAGATGGCGATGGAGAGGGAGAGCGAGTTCGCGTAGACAGAATCAGGATCATTGGTGAAACGGGCGAGAAGAGAGACCCTGGCAAGCTGGAGAAGGTTGGAGAGGATCACGATTAGGGGAAGGCAAACTGATGACTGATGACAAAAGGTTCTGGCAAGTTCTATTCATGATGGCGTTGGGATTTAGATGTCTCTTCCTGGGATTAACAAATAAAGAAATCGAAGCTTTCACAAGTACAAATTGAGTCTGCAGGACCTCAGGGTTGCAATGTCTTCAATCAATCCATACCGTTGTAAAACTATGCTCCTGGCTTGAACTACAGGTCGCTCCCTAAACTCTTCCGTCGAACGGTGTCCACGAGACCAATCTCCATTCGGGCCTCAAAAATGCTATTCATTAAGGTCTATATTTGTTTTCCCCAAGAACCGTATGTCCAACCCTCCATCAACACACCGAACCCAAGCAGCCAACGAGCCCGTTAAGACAAATCGAAGGAGCGAAAATTCAGCGCTTATGATGGAGAAATCGGTTGCAATTATCTCAATCTGTGAGAGGAAAGACACTCAGAATTTTGACTGCATCATGGTACAAAACGTCCATTACAGAGGTTTGTGGATGCCAGAGTAACACGGGATGAATTCCTCTCGCCGCACGAAGGGAAAATCTTTAGAAGTTGGAGGAGCTTGAAAATATTTGTACCTGGAATTTCTGGGCGGTCCGCTAACCTCGTAACGGTTAGCGCCTGCTTGAGACTCCGTACCACGTGACTGACCACAGATACTCCATCACTTCGACTTCCATTGTTTTTAGACTCTCCTAGTTCCATCAATTATGTTTATTTACTGGATGGTTCCATTCCGTTACTAAGACTGTGTAAAGTTATTATTACTTCCTTCTGCTTGTTTTATTGTATTGTTGAATATGTATTGCAAACTTACTTAACGTAAGATTACTAGATGAACGAAGTCACATTCACTTAATTTTCAACTCGCAATCAAGTAGATTTTGGGAAGAACTCTGAGAAACTTTGCGTTCCTTTTGTCCAGTTATCCTCTCCTAGCAATTTCCTGCCACTACTTGCTCTCAATCTAAATACGATTTCGAGTTCGAATCCTAATTTATAGTGATACTGTTCCATATACGACGCTCCAACGAGGAAGGTCACGAATGACATAGGGAGGGATTTCGAAGCCAAGGTAATATAATTAGATATTCTCCTTCTCAGAATATCTAGAATCAAGCTGGCTGATGTTTTGAAAGCTTGTTGAATAACAGCGACGAAGAAGAAGCTGATGATGAGACTAGGAGATTATCCCATCCGAAGTATCCCTTAACGTCAAATCTAGCTGCCAGTACTTTGTTTAGGATTCAGGTCAAGTGAACGCAGTAGAGGATCCAAACCAGTGGCCAGTAGAATTTGAGGACGAGCCCTGCTAGTGTACCCCTTGAGGAATGGCCGAGTAAACGGGAATTCTAGGGGGAGTTTCCATTGCTCCAGATATCCGGGGAATTTCCATGGAAGGATCAGAATGTCCGAAACACGATGGAACACCCACCGAACATACAGTAGTTTAATTGAAGCTTAAACTTCAAAGAAAGTAGTGAGCCGCTTCACATCCTGGTTCGGGTTCCTGCATAACCTGCTAGGATGACCCTCCAGGTAAAATTGCAAGGCCTGTTGACCCGATCATATCGCGAAAGTTCGAAACAAAGGCGCTGGGCGAACGCGCGAGGGTTCTGGAATTCTTACTGTGAGCAATTCGACTTGGGAAGAGGATATGAAGACATTTGAGAGAGACACAGACCACAGCACCGTCCGATCAATTCTCCGAACAATAGATCAGATGGTGGCGTCATTAGTTGGAGCAGCATGGACCTACAGGAATGAGGGGAGGAAACGGGGTACGGTGGACCTCCTTAATCCTTTCCTACGCGATGGCAAAGTAGGGGGTTTCTGGAGATCGTGGGTGGCAGCCGCTAGGAATCTAGGATGAGCTGCAGGAAGGGAGGGGGAAATAATAGGGAAGTGCTGATGAACCACCAATACATGGAGAAAGAACCACGGAGTCCTCCTAGTTCTATATCTCCATCGTGCTCCGCAGCTTCGACAATCATTCCAAGCAAGCTACGAGCCTGAACACATAATATCATCCCCACCGTATCTGACGAGACATTCGACACCTCACAAAGCCTCGAAATCTGCGCTATTAAAACAAGCAACCATAAGCTCCAAAGCTTCTTTGTCGCGGCTGAAGAACATCCGATTTAGCGGTGGTTGTTGCGCTGCTGCAGGGGCCAACGACTTCCATACCTCACCGTCTGCGCCTCTCACTTCTCAGCAACAACTCCCCTGGAATTCAATCCTCATCAAGCTCAAATCGTCACCGGCACCCCTTTTCGTGATCCTTTTGTTTCCGCCAATTTATTCTTCGAGGAGTCCTGCGTATGAAGGCCTATAGCACTGAGATTGCTAATCGAAGGTAAGGCGATCCAGTCCTCCACCGGTTCTGGACTGCTCCAGGGGTCGCCACTACCGCGGGCAACTGTTGTTTTTCTGCGCAACGACGCGAAAAACGCTCGACTATGAACAACTACACACCCAAGAGATCCCTTGCACGACCTCGTCCCTCACTGAGTAGCAACACCAAACCTGCTTCCACGCCTAATCTGAACCTCTCCTATAAGGCTAGCGCGTTGCAAACCCCCGCGCTCAGCAACAGAACGAACGCGCCTACGCTTCTACGCAAATCATCCCTCAGCACGCTCACATCAAGTTCCCTGGCCACCGTTCCCGATGCCAGCGTAGGTTACGGGTTGACGGTGTTGGACGAGGACTCACCTACTATTGGAACAATGCCACCCTTTACTCCGTCTCGCGGGTCCGATGACGACCTTGAGGTCGGTGACCTGGTTGACGTTCCCGGGAGCATGCACGGAACCGTCAAGTTCATAGGCATGGTGAATGGCAAGAAGGGTACTTTTGCGGGAGTTGAACTCAGTGAAGAATTCGCTTCTCGGGGCAAGAATAATGGGGACGTTGACGGGTAAGTCATGCAAACAGCCGCGAAAAAGGAAAAATAACTGACAAGTAACTCAGAGTTTCCTACTTCTCAACCTCCATATCCGGAGCCGGTATATTCCTTCCGATCAATAGAGCGACAAGGCGCGGTTCGCCCTCGTCCCACGATGGTTCATTCCCCATCACACCTACAACTCCATCAATAGGGGGAGGAGGAGTTTTCAAAATAGCTGGGCAAGGATCAAATACATATACCCCACCAACCCCGTCGGTACCAAAGCTCAGCCAGTCGGTTGGACCAGGTCGAGCACCAAGTCCTCAGTTCAAAAAGTCTCGACCATCCCTCCCACGACCAGAATCGCCGCTACGAAAGCCACAAATGGCAGGGAGACCTTCCATAGGCACACCTGCCGCCAAAACCCCTGCTCGCTACGCAAGTCCCGCACCAGGAAAGTTTGGGCAAAGTGTTAGAGGCACACAAGACTCGAGGGATCCGAGCAAGAAGGTTGGCTATACACCCAAACACGGAATGAAAGCCAGCGTTGGCCCTCGAAGTGCTTCTGCGCTTGGGCAGGCTCCTTTGAACTATAGTGATGACGAAACAACACCTGTTGGGGTTGCAAGAACCGCCACGAATGGAAGTCTTGGCTCTGTGTCTTCTTTCAATGCAAAATTACGGCCAGCATCTCGGGCTAACGACGATGAAATTGAACGGTTACGAGGGCAGCTTGAAGAACGCGATCGCCAATTAAAGGAGCAAGCTTCCAGTTTGGCGGAAATGGAGAGCAGTCTGGCAGAAGTGCAGACATTAATGGGTAATTCAGATGGTGGAAGACATAATAGAGGGAGCATGGAGGACAAGGATGCGTCACAGTTACGAGCATTGCTTCGGGAGAAGAACGAGAAGATTGCTATGTTAACTGCAGAATTTGATGCCCATCGAGCAGATTTCAGGAGCACAATCGACACCTTGGAGCTAGCTAGCACTGAGACTGAACGAGTATATGAGAAGCGGGTGGAAGACCTCCTGCAAGAGGTTAGAGAATTGCAAGAAAGAAGCGAAGATGTTGACAGTGTTGCGAGGCAACTAAAACAACTAGAGGAGCTCGTGCAGGAATTGGAAGAAGGTTTGGAGGATGCTCGACGTGGAGAAGCTGAGGCTCGTGGGGAAGTCGAATTCCTGCGAGGAGAAGTTGAACGGACCAGATCAGAATTGCGCAGAGAGAGAGAGAAGGCGGCGGTAGCAATGAACGGAGCTGCTAACGGAGAATCTCCATCCATGTCCAAGGAAGTTGAACAGCGAGATGACGAGATTCGAGGCTTAAAAGCCATCATCCACTCATTGAGTCGGGACGCTGTGCCAGATACGGGGAATCCAAATGATCCCCAGAGAACGCCGGTGCAAAGACAAGGGAGTTCCTCATCTCGACGTCGTGAAAGTGATGGCGTTGATTCCATCAAAGATCGTCTTGCGAAGGAGAAACTGGAACGGGAGGTCATGGAACTTCGAGCACTTGTCGAGTCTAAAGTCAGCCGAGAGGATGAACTAGAGCGGGAGCTAGAACGATTGCGTAGGGGCAGTGCAATCAATGCCGCCCCCGGTCATCGTGCGAGTGCAATGAGCACCGGAACCGTTACCCAGGATCGAACGTCCATTCGGGATTCTAAAGGGACTGTCATCAGCTGGCGTGACCGACAACCCTCATCACCAGAGAACCACCGACGTGGAAACACTCTCGAGACCATGCCGGAGAGTGATACGTACTCATCTGCAAATGAGAGTTTCTGCGAGCTTTGTGAAACATCAGGACACGACATTCTTACATGCACAAACATGTTTGCACCTAATGGAACCTCGAATGGCACCCATTCAAGAGATGTTTCTGGATCACACCAACTGAGAACAGGCAAGGATGTTATCAAGGCAGGGCTTTCACCAAAGCCTTCTTACGATGATTACACACCAGCACCTCTCTCACCAGCCAAGAAAGCTCTTTCAGCCATCCCACCAGCCGTCAGAATCATTCCAAACCCGATGGAATCTGGACCCGTGGCAGGAAAGGAGAGCGGAGTAATTAACATGGATAAGTGGTGCGGAGTTTGCGAGCGCGAGGGGCACGATAGCATAGATTGTCCGTTTGAAGATGCATTTTAGCGCGGAGGTATGCATCAGCATGGCAGCATCATGACTGGATAACGTTTTCTTCTCCTTCCTTCGCTAGATTCATTTGGGGAGCATTGCGTGGAAGTCGTTTATGCGAGCGAAGATACCATTCTTTTTCTTCTCTTTGGGAGCGCTAGGGTACATTGACGTTGATGAATGTTTTGGGTAGACTCGGCTGCTGAGCTCGGAAGTGATGAATCGAATGAGATTGAATGTCATGATTCTTGTAGAAATTATCACTAGGTAATGAAAGAGTTTGATGGATGATCTAGATGCTAGTAGTATTTGGACGTATGGAATTTCAGTAGTCTTCACGGTTAAGGATGCCGTCACTGAACCTTATGTTGTTACGCTGTGTCTCTTTTTGCTCTGGGAGTATTCTAGCTATTTGCTTTCTTGAAAGCCCCAGTAGCACATTTGCTTCAAGGTATTATTATATTTGCTTGCACTGTGCTTTCGTCTCGTGCTTCTAGTGCAGCTTTCTGACTCCAGTCGCACTACATGCCCATCTTTACTGATCAAGTCTGGACGTCCGAATTCTTTCTCTGAGGCACTAGGCGGCTTGTCACTAGTGCCGTCTACGTTTGCAGCAGGCCTTTTCGAAGCAGTATGATTTCTGTTCACAGGTACAAACCCTCTACTTACTGTTTCTTGCCTATCCTCGTGACGCGACCTTCTGGGCAATTCTGAAGGCGGCTCTGCCATGGACGACGAAGACCGAGCGTTGGATCTCCTTTGTGGTACATGAGCAGGTCGGTACCCAGCTGGGCGCGGCCCAATCTTGGGGCGAGCGAGTGAAATTTTGAGTTCTCCAGACGGTGCAGTCTCAACTATCCTCTTGGGAATAGGATTCGGCGTAGAATTTTGCTCTCTGCTTTCTCTCATAGATGGTTCTGGCAGTTCGGGGGAGTCGTCAGAATCTGAAAAGGGGTCCCGAGATATTTTCGTTCTTGTTTTTCTGGGTGGCGTTGGTGCAGTAGGCAACGAGGACCGGGTTCCTTGCACTCTTTGTTCTTCTTGATCCGCTGGTCTCTTCTGAGGAACCGTGGATTGCAAGTGACGAACTGCCGAATTTTGATGTCCAGGCTCGTTCTGTACATTGGATGACAAGGACTGGGGCCCTGGAAATCTTCGTGGCTCTTCATCTGCTGGTCTCCCCTGGGGAATAGTGGATTGGGAGTGAGGAGCTCTCGAACTGCGATTTACAGGTTGGTTCTGAACAGTCAGCAAATAAGGGTGAGAACTTGGCAGTCTTCGTTGCTCTTGCTCTGCTGGTCTCCCCGGAGGAACCGTGGACTGGAAGTGAGGAAATCCCGAATTTTGATTTACAGACTGGTTCTGTGCAGTGGACAAAATGGAATGTGGGCTTGGCAATCTTCGTTGCTCTTGCTCTGCTGGTCTCCCCGGCGGACTTGCGGATTGGAAGTGAGGAACTGCCGAATACTGATTTGCGGGTGGGTTCTGTATAATGAACAAATTGGGGGCAGGTCCTGGCATTCCTCGAAGTTCTTGAGGCGCTGGTCTATTCAGGTGCACTGAATTGGAATTGAGGGGTTGACCAGCCTTGTTGCCCTGGCCACATCGATGCACTCGATATTGGGGGTTGGTTTGTTGGCCAATTTTGTTGTGCTTGAGGAGCTATCGCAGGGTTACCCGCTGACAGCTGAGAATTAATGTGGCTCCCCCTATTTCTGGTCACTGTCAGTAAGATTTCAGAGAATGTCAGCAACATCGAAGGACATGTATACAGCTCCTACCTGCGAATCCAGCCCCTTCCACTCTCAATGGACCGCCTGTTCGCTTCCTGCGCCTCATGAGAACTTCCCCGAAACCTCGTGGACAGTGAGTTTGCCTGACTCAGATATGTGTCTAAGTAAACCTGTTGAGATTCAGGTGCTCGTGATTGTATCTCCTCGTTTCGATTGCCCAGAAACGCTTGAGTGTCATCGCCCTGGGGAAGTGGTGGCGGCCAGTGTGTCGATGGACGTTGATTCATAGTCTGTGGTACTACATCCTCGTTCGTTGGAGTGGAACCACTGGCATCCTGCTTTCTGTTCACGGGTCCTTCGCCTGAGTCGAGCTTGGTACGGTCAATATCACCGGACTGCGATCTTGGAGACATTTGTAGCCACTGGAATTTGGAAAGGGTATATTTGTCCACAGTGACCGCAGAATTGATACAGTATTTTGAAGCTGAATAGAAAGTACAGCGAATGAAAGATACTGGGAGTTGTTAAGTGACTAAGTATTGGAGAGGAGAAGAAGGTGGAAAATTAACATTGTTTTGATGGCAAAAGGGGAAGGAACGAGCATGATCCTAAATTCCAGGTCCGACTAATATTCGCCATCAAACAGTTCCTCTATTCTCTCATCTTCTCCACCGAGCCCTCTTTGTGTTGGCCCTCCCAGGAATCGTATATCCACCGCCATCATTCGTCAAAAATCACCCCTTTTACGAAAAACGAAAAAATATGCAAAAGTCGCACCTCGCCCTCAAAGCCTCCCCCCCCAAAAAAACCTGTAATTGATAAGAATCAAAATGGCATAAGAATCCGTCTAGGACCAAAAACTCAACCTTTCGGCCTGGTTATCTTAAAGTCTCGATGTCGGGAACCGGGGAATTGTCCATACCGACTGCCTAGCCCCCTTTTATTAACTCGCTTATGCCTCGCTTGAAACAAAAAAGCAAGTCTCAAGATGATGGCAAAAACTGGAACGGCAAACGAAGCCTGCGGACGAGAATTTCAGCTTACGCTTGGTTTATCAATGGAACAGCAAGAGCAATACCGTATTTCTATTCCTCAGCCAAGAACTTCGAACCAAGCAGCTGATCACCAAGCATCGCCCAGCCCCGCCGCAGCAGCAACATCATCAGCATTAATCAAATCCACGCCCTCCGTGCGCAACTGCCTCCAAATCCCATCCCGTTTACTAACAGGCCAAGCAGGCTGATCCCAATACCTTACTTTAATCCCCCTTCCATGCGCAGTCTGCACCTGAGCTCTCAACAACGCAAGATGCGTATCGTTCAAGCTCGTGCCGAGCACGGGACCGAAATTGGCAGCGAAGTTCGTGGATGCGAAGGGTGAGACGAGAGCGGTGATGTTGGAGAATGTGCTGTTGAGAGAAGGGATTGGTGCGTCCCAGAAATAGTCTCTGGATTGGATGGGTTGTAATTGTCGGTCTCGCGTAACTGACCGAAGCGAACAGAGGAAGAACTGTTCCGATTCAGTCACCAAACGCCGTATTGGTCAACACAACACCCAGTTTCACCAAAATTAGTGCTTTTTGGTCAATAAATCGCGTTTGATCAATAAATAGCTAGTTTCACCAATGGTGGGATTATTTAGGTCTCAAGAGGGTATCAGTCGCATAAAAGGGGAGATTAAATAGGCTATTTCAGGGAACCAGGGCTTGCCCCGCTACGCCACCGCCCCTATTCCCTTTATGCCCGACTTCTACTAGTATTTCAGTGCCTTCTTTTTTACTATCAGCTGCGCAAGAGCGGCGGGGGTGAAGCTGTAGTTACTCCACCTCCGGGGGTGAGGAATAAAAGGGTGAGGAAGGTAGTGGAGAAGTGGGAGCCCCCTGTCAAGGCCCCGAAGCTCCACAAGAAGAAGTGAGAAGTGGTGGAAGTGAAGCTTGTTTTGTATTTTGAACAAAACCATATAATAATATATTATTTTACACGAATCGAAGAATGGTGATTGGGATGGAGCAATTAAAAATTGCACGTTTGGTGAGTATCCTGCTATATTGGCCAAACTAAATTTGTTGGCCAACAAATCGATTTATTGGTCAAACAGCCGTTAGACGAGTGAATCGGGGCAGAACCGACTATTAAATTGGTTTTCCTGCCAGGCGACCCGCTATTTCGCATCTCTTAGTTTCCCCTTTCACTTCCTTTTAGGGTATTAATTAATCATATCACAAATTTTCAGTGATTTCGTCAAAATGGCCGTTCTAATCGTAAAACCTGGTTTGGCGAATAATTTTTAAGATTCGTTGAGCAACAAATGAGTGATTGACACGTAGGTTGGCGGAAAGCACGCGAATCCTTGATAGCTGAAGAGGGACTATTGGGGCCTGCTCGCCTACCTTTATATTTTCACATTGCTAAATAGGGGGGAGACTCAAACAAAGGAATCTTATAAGGCTCTGGACCTTTAAGGCCGTGAGGTAGTTGCTGTCCTTCTCAAAGTCATCTCTTATCATTAACTCTCACGTAACATATTCCAGGTTTACTGAAATTCGAAAGGAAACCGCCTCCTGTCGATCATTCACTTTGTTAGCCCAACATGCCGCCTCCGTTACCCGATCACATGAACCAGATGTACCAGTATCAACCGCTGCCTCAAGGAGACATAATCCGACTTATCAAGCTCCCGCAGGGTCATAGCAGCTGGTTCAGGGGAACCGGGAGAAAAATGTCTTGTCTTCTTGAGCATGTTTCTCTGGCAGACAATCCTGATTACAGAGCCCTTTCTTATTGCTGGGGAGGTCAAGAACACACAGAAACGATATTCTGCAACGGCGCTTGTTTGAAAATTACGTCGAATCTTTTCTCCGCTCTGGCTAGTTTACATAGTATGAAGACGGAAAGGCTACTCTGGGCAGATGCAATATGCATCAATCAGCAGGACACCGACGAGCGAAGTCAGCAAGTTCGCATGATGCGAAACATCTTCCAGGGAGCTCGATCTGTCTACATTTGTCTTGGAGAAGCTACCGACAATAGCGACAAGGGTTTCGAATTTGCAAAAAGTCTCTGCTCGGCTTCTAGACTGCAAGCTTATTCAAGTGATAGGCGCAATGCAATATCGATGGATCCCCGAACACTTACAAGTTATTTTGGCGTATCAAATCTGCATGATGAATCGATTACAGCCTTTGTAACTATATCTTCAAGACCTTGGTTTCGAAGAATTTGGGTCATACAAGAGGTTGCAGTCTCGTCTGATGTCGAGATTGTATGCGGCTCAGCCTCTATCAAGTGGAACGAATTCGTCCGAGCTATCGAGTACGCTGTCGAAGTAGGCATTACCGCAATGCATACCAATAGCAATTTGGAGAGGGTTTTAACAATGGATCTGACACGCCAAGAATTTCGAGAATCGGCCCGCGATAGTAGCCTTGACGGACAAGGGACAGACCTTCAACGCCTCCTCTGTCGACATCGGGAATACTTTTCCACGAACCCCCGGGACATGGTATACGCCCTCATCGGCTTGTCAAATAATTCTGGCCCAGGCCGACTTAACGTGGAGGTTGATTACCGCCTTGATACTCGAGAAGTATATAGAAAGCTAGCAGTTGCGATTTTGACAACGAATTGCAATCTAGATATCCTGGGCTTTTGTCGAGTTGGTAAAGGAAAGTGTACGGGCACAGTGCGGTACCTAGCCTTGCCTTCATGGGTGCCAGATTGGAGCACATCGGAGAAAGCCATGACGTTGATGCGCCAAGGCCTTCCTCAAGAGCAACACGTGCATTTTTCGGCAGCAAAAGGCTTCCATTATTCCCCTAAATTCTCCGCAGACGAACACCAGCTTTGTTTGGAAGGATATTTTACAGACCAGATTTCTGAGATGGGCCGCTGTCCTCCTCGACTTGAAGCCATTCACCAACCACTCTCAAAAATCAAGTTCTTCTATCTCCTGTATCACGGTCTTGTTACCCGCCGCAACTGGGAGGAAGTTACTTCTGCCCGGTCTCAGAATCTTCAGTACGTCACTGGTGAATCTATGCTCGATGCCTACTGGCAGACCTTGATTTGTGGCTGTTTGGATCCAGAAGGATACGTATGCACCAGGGAAATGTTCTATGAGATGGAACGAACAAACTCTCTATATTCGCAGTATTACTTTCTAGTTCGTTTCTTTGTTCCTCCATTCTGGCTCTTCCTTGTCGCCGTATATGTGTTACAAATCTTGAGAGAGCTGAGAAAACCGATCGGTATTTCCTGCTACGGTCTGCCGAAGATGACCGAGATTCCTTTAAATCTTGCCAAGAAGGCTGAGCTATCGAGCTCTGGAGAATGGACTATTGTGAAGACACTGAGGGGCTACATCGGGATGGTGCTAGTTTCCGCCCAGCCAGGGGACAGAATTGGGCTCTTTAAAGGAGGGAAGGTGCCTTTGATCTTGAGACAAGTTGCAAATGGGTCGCCCTGGCAACTGGTTGGGGAGGGCTACATCCATGGGATTATGCATGGAGAAGCTTTTGAGGAAGTGAAGTGTGAGAACATATGGATACAGTAGAACTCACAGTGGTTCCAGCGCCTTGACGACGTATGGCCAAGTGGTAGCTCCATCAGTCTTGACATCCACAAACAGGTACAGCGTTTGGCCACCACTGGTATCAAAGACTCCATTGTAGGTCCTCGACGTCAAGAACGTTGAATTAGCTGGATTTTGGCGGTTCAAGACATCGAGAATCGGGTTGACGTACAGAGATTCGAAGGTTCTGGCGTAGGTGAGAGTTCCTTGTTCATGGCCAACGTGGAGAGTACCGTTGTAGAGCCAGACATCTGCTTTTATTGAAATAGCACCAACTGACAGGGCCGTGTAAAAGGGTACGTCTCGCCAGTCTATCCTCAGTTAACAATCAATCTCCCTTGAATACAACGACTTTCAACTTGCAATCATTGTGAGAATGTATCCCTTTCTACCTCCAGTACAGAATCAGTATTCTTCAATCCCATACAAATTCGGGAATGAAACTCAACTAAACGGCACAATCCCCTGCGTCAAACTAGTAGGATAAGTATAATGTGGGCCCTTATGCGCCTGCTTCAAAATATCCCGTAAACTAGGAGATAAATCCTGTCCAGCAATCACCTCTCCGCATACTTTCCCATTCCACATACCGAACAAAGCAAGTCCCATATACAAGACCTTTGAGAACCCAGCCATGATGGAATGCGGTAAGGGATAATAATTGTTGCTTGACTGAACTATCATAAGGGATTGGTACAGTACTTATATTTTTATCCATCGAAGAGACACGAGATCCCGTGCTCGAAAGGACCAGATGGTTGGTTGATGGCACCATGACGGCTTTCGGATAGTCGGTAAGGGTCCAGTCTTTTTTTCTGGGCCGGAAGGAGGATGTGACGTTTGTTAGTGCCAGACCTGCAGGAGCCAATCTCATCATTTATTCTCATCTAGTCCAGTTGGGAATGGCTCATGTCTCAGATCTTGTGAGATGTAGAAGGTGCATCTCGTGATCTATGCATGTCTACGATGCAGGTTCGTTAACTTGGATGAGGCGTAATGTAGATCTTGGCAAGAAGTTGGGAGGTGGAAGGAGGAATGGGGCATGTCACGAATACCATGTTGAAAACGGGTCCATTGATTGGTGAGATGGACGTGTTCAGTTGAGAAAACCTGGAAGGCTGAAATCTTAATTGAAGGTGGGAGTAAAGTATGCGGTTTGGAATCGAATGAATTAGCAAATCATGATTCGTGTCGTCAGTAATACAAATGTGAATACACTACCTATTCCCATACAAAGCATCATCACATAGTATATCAACTGGTAACCCCCTTTTTGTATCACCAACACCCGGAAATGCAATACCCAAACGCCAATGCAATGCTCTGACAAAACTTATTTTGCGTGAGATACGATCTCTGCGTAGACATCATCTGGGATCTTGCGGATGAGTGTCAATGTTACCTCCTTGATCATCTCGGCCTGCAGTGGTGGGAAAGATCGGAGGATTTTCGTAGGACTTGGGATATGTTAGGAAGATCAGTCGTGATTTGAAATGTTCAACTTACCTTGGAGAGCTCAAGATTGAGTTCCTGAGGATAACCAACTGAGCTACAATACACAAGATATTGAGATGTGCACCATAGGCAAAGAGAAAGTCCCAAAGGCGTAGAACTTCTGGTAAGGGAGGTGTGCATGCACACAGAGTGAGAACGGATGGGAATGCATATAGCTCCGCATTCATTCCTTTACCGATCAAGTAGAGACTGAGCTTGGGGTCGACGATCGCAAGTACTTTGTCAACCAGCGCAAGACCTTTGTGTACTCCATCCATGGCACCACGAACATAGCCAGGGCACTCGTTTGTAATGAACCGATGAAAGGCAACGAATGCTTCAGCTTCGCTGCGTGCGGCGTAGAGAAATGGTGCTGCCAGTACGTTCATGCCTTGAACATATGTGCCCGGCTCAGAAGCTCCAGCATCAGATCCCTCAGTTGTCAAGGTTAACGCCCGCGCTCTGGACTTCATGACCGGTGTTGACGAATGCAATTCAGGACTGCCGTGCTCATTTGCAGTATGTGTAATCTTCACAGCAGCACTTGCAAGACTCTCTGCCCGTGCCTCTTTCGCATCATGTAGTTTCCATGCCACCGCATTCAGCAACCGGATGAGACTGGCTTCACTGACACGTCTCCGAAAGAGTGGATCTGTTGCCAGTGTCCGGAAAGTATCATTCCGGATCTTGGAGTAGGCAGGCGAAGCTCCGCGGTGGATAAGCGCAAGGTAGGTGTCTGTCTCGAGGACAGGCGCATTGAGTAGAATGAGCCAGACGTAGATGCGGAGAGATGACTTTTAGATGGTTAGCAATTGCTTGCGGAGGATATACACAGTCTTTACCATGCCATCTGTGTCGCTCTTGATTCCTTGGTCCAATATCTTCAGCCTCGTACTCTCCAATGCGCCTAGCAAGTCTCCATCTGGAGGACCGTCTCTAACGAGTTTGTCTAGAGAGAGCGCGTCTGCCAGAATAGGTCTCTTTCCAGTTGCCGGTCGTCTGCTAGCAGAACCTGCATTGCTACCCGGAGTCATATTCGTGGCATCACTGTTCGATCTTGCTCGGCTATGTTGAACAACGGAGGTGTTCGCTGGGGAATGGTTTCTTTGCAGTGCTTGTTTATGTTGCTGAGAGATCAGTGAAGGCTGATTCGCCGATTGTCCTAGAACATGTGCAGACTTCAGTCGTCTTAGGCGATGTGTTCCTGGGGAGGGAGGATCATGGAGGGGTGTTAAGTTTGGCGGGACACCCAGCCGTGGGATGCTTTCTTTCGTCGGCGAACTCGACATTGCGAAGATTGCTGAGTACCCACACTCAAGACACTCCACATTTGACAAGATGGAGGGATTACAATCGATTAATCGAAATGATGTTGAGAATATTTCAAGTGTTTAGATCTCCATCATCATGCTTCAAACCCGAGGCTGATGCCTGTCGCACGGCAACCGACGCGCCAAATCGCGTCTTCGCGTTTTCTCCATCCAGTCGGTTAGTTGACCGAACTTTCACCCCCATTTTATCATGAATAGCAGTCATATGCTAATGTATGGTATTTAGGGTATCAATTGGTATGCTTCTCGGATTTTTCTCAATTACATACACTCAGGAAAGGATGTCGAATTTGTCACAAGTGTAGTCACGTGAGACGGACCTGCTTCCAATGCCCTTCATCAGGGAGTCAATATTCTTTGTAGTTCAATATTTAGGCCCAGAAGACAGAATTTCCAAATAGTAGCTAAGTTGTTGGAGATTAAACCCTAAATACAAGGCTTTCATTTTACTCTACTTAAAACTCCACTCCACTATTCTCCAACGTGAGCTCCTCTTGCTCTCTCTCCTCTTGCACAAGAAGAGTCCAATGTTCCACTGCTCCCCGTCTCCCAGTTCAACACGAATGTATAATAGACACCACTGGTCTATGCGTACTTATGAAGCGCCACGCTCCTTAGAGCTTTCCTTCCAATTCTTTCGTCGGTCGTCATCACCCGCTTTTCCACCGGGTATTGGTGAAGTAGCTGATTTGTCTCGCGGATCTTGAAAGTAACAGATAGCGATCAGATTGTGGTGTAAGGTCTCTGCCATGCCGGGAAGGAGGCTTCTCATAATGAGTAACACTGCGAGAAGGGGGTCCACTGGCCAAGTGTACGGATTGGAGGGCTTTGGATGCTGTGGCTTCCGCGTGGTCATTGGGTGTGATCGCGAGAAAACTACAATTGAATCACCTGAGGAAAATCAGTTTCTTTCTCTGTATAAAATATTGGAGTGAACGAGAGAGAGGTTATGGGACGGCAAGTTCAAAACGAACAAATGGGATCAAGTGAGCCTTGATCACGTGAGGAGAGTGTTTGTGCTTCCAAGTACCGTACACCACCATCTTGTGCACACGCAATCTGACAAACAAGCCAGAGGCTTGTTGTATACTACGCAGAAAATCGAGGTGTGTTGGAATTGCATTGATAATGGAAACTGTATTCCATCATGCTATGAGGTTTACTCAACCAAGAAAACAACAGCAGCTGTTTGGAAAGCACTCGGTGCCAGTCCCCCACACAACGGTCGGTAAGGCTTGGCCTCGTGCTGAGTTTCCAATCGGCTTCTTATCAATCCTTTCCCGGCATGGCTACAGCGGAATATTGGTGGAGGGGCGCTGCGTGTCGTCGAAGTCCTTAGCAAACCCTCCCTGTTGGCTACGCTCAGGGCTGAGATCGACATTCGACAGTGAGACTAGCTGGTGAGGTAATTGAGGTGGAGGTCGAGAGGGATTTCCGTGGGGCACGCGGTCCCGGTGGTCTGGACGGGACATGACAATAAATAAGTTGTCGCAAAAATTGTCATTATTCTTGGGGAGAGGGGAGCAACAGCTCCCATGTCGACGCAGGCCGCGATAGCTAGAACTGACGTGCTACTTGGCTCAGAACCTTGCGAATTGCACCATCAGGGCTGGGTGCGATTGGCCAGCCAAGCGGATTCTCAGGGAGGGCTCGGGCCACATCAAGCCTCTCTGCATCTTCAAGCGCATCGAAGACGCGAGGCTGCGAGAGCCATGCAAGAACCCGCACATGGGGCAGCAGATAAGCCTGATGGAGACGAGCAAGCAGGAGCATGAGCAAGTTAGGTACTGTACCACTTTCGATGTCACTATAGTATGGTAACAGGCAGAGCAGAGTTGCACCGAGGCCCACGACATGGGCTTTGGTTTGGGAATACAAGTGTGTCGTCGAAGTGGCAAGATCTGAGATTTCGGAGCATTACTTCATCTACCGTACGAACAGTACAGTAGCCTCAAGCTTGGACCTGCCCTGTCACAATAGCGTCGAAGGCTCGAAGATTGTTCTGTGGGGCTGCTGAAATCTTTTTATCCCGGCACCGGTACAAGAGCCAAGTACAGTATGTCGAGCGGCTTGGGAGGGATGGCGTGCTCGACGAGATCGCCCTCCAAGGCAGTCTTCGACCGGTCAGCCAAGCGGCAGCATCCACACGCTGGTCCTGGGTGGTTCACAACAACACCCTCTACGAGTCTTATCCCCGTCCGGCCTGCGATGCTGCCCAGATGAACGGGACTGTCACCTCAGCTTCATCCCCGGCGTCAAAGCTGTACCGCAGTGCTGCAGTGTTACACTGCATCATCCTCGCCAAGCACACGACACAGGGTCGTCTCCATCTCGATTCTCGCATCAGTTCCCAATTTTTGTGCGCCGCGTGCAATTCCCGCCGCTATCGTCCCGCTACCTTCCTAGGTACAGAAGCAAGCACTCACTACGCTACCGGTATCATAGGGTCCATGTCACCATGATGCCATCGCCTCCAGGCCTTTTTAGCTGTCTTTGAAATCTTAAATTTTCGTAGCAGAAGTACAACATCATTCTCCCCCACTGGCCCTACACGTACCGCGGTTGTTTCGTCCCGGGATCTTGGCGTGTGTTTTGTTCTTCTGGAATGCTTACGTAGAGGCAGCGACCATCTCATCTTTTTTGCACTGCTATTGGCCCTGTCTGTACCTTTCTTCAATCACAAGCTTCCCCTCTTCAGAGAAAGACAGGCCCGGGTAGCACGCAATTATTGGTGGCGCCCTGCAAAGCTGTAGAAGAAGCTCCCCGCCTGCTCTCTTTGCGCTTTTGCAGAGCCATTCCTCAAGCCAGAACCCTTGATTTGCTTTTTGCTCAAGCAGTCTACAAGGAACAACACAGAGCTTGGACCCACACTACGCGCCCATTAAACCTGGTCTGTTGAGCTCCCGCGCCCAAGGAGGTGGTTCCCCGGACGAGAGCTATATCAGCCTGCCTCCTCCCGCAAAGCACAAGACAGTGATTAACCAGCATCCTACGGATCGGCCTAACAGAGCTCTGACAACGATCCGCTTCGGAACAACAGCTCCCTGTCTGTCTCCTACCACCGGCAAGCCCGCCCCGGGCAGTACTTGAAAGCATCCAGTTCTCGAGTGGCATCTGAAAGGGACCCTTTGTTACCAAGGCCTCACCGTCAACCTCCTGCACGACCAGTCGTCAAGATGGCCTCTACCAAGATTGGACATGCCCTGGCCAAAGGTCTGGGCATCAAGCTCAATTACAGAAACGAGTTGAATGATGAGATTCGTCGAGGAGAGTCTGTGTTTTCCACAACTACCGCAGACACTTACGTGGAGGAAGAACCCACGAGCTTGGAATGGGTGCAAGATACTCTCCCTTCCGGCCGGGACTTGGTTCAATACACTCGTTCTCTGTTTCCGTTCCTGAACTGGATCGGCTCCTACAACCTTCAATGGCTAGCTGGTGATCTTGTGGCTGGTAAGCAATCTATCTAACAATTGTCTCCGGCCTTTTACTAAAATCTATCAGGTATCACCATTGGAGCTGTGGTCGTTCCACAAGGCATGGCATATGCTCAGCTGGCGGACCTGAAACCTCAGTTTGGATTGTACTCATCTTTCATGGGCGTTCTGGTTTATTGGTTCTTCGCAACTTCCAAGGATATCACCATCGGCGTAAGTTCATGAAACTCATTCTTCGAGGTCGAATTCTAACCCTCTGAAAGCCTGTCGCTGTGATGTCGACCCTTGTCGGAAACATTCTGGTGAAGGCGGCCAAGACTGATCCCCACGTTCCAGGACATGTCATTGCTTCAGCCCTGGCTGTTATAGCCGGATGTATAATTATATTCATCGGCCTGATTCGATGTGGCTGGATTGTCGATCTCATTCCCCTGGTTTCAATCTCGGCATTCATGACTGGATCAGCCCTCAATATCGCTGCTGGTCAAGTTCCTACGCTCATGGGTATATCCAATTACTTCAATACAAGGGCTGCGACCTACTTGGTCATCATCGATACGCTGAAATATCTTCATCTCTCGACGCTGGACGCTGCCATTGGACTTACATCTCTCACATTGCTCTATGTGATTCGTTTGAGTTGCAAGTATGCCGCGAGAAGTTTTCCGTCACGCCAGAAGGCAATCTTCTTCATTGGAACACTTCGAACTGCTTTCGTCATCTTGTTGTATATCTTGATTAGTTACCTGGTAAACAGACACCACAGGACCAAGCCGAAGTTCAAGATTTTGGGCACGGTTCCGCGGGGTAAGTTTACTCAACCCGTTTTCTTTTTAGAACGATTTCTAATAAGCTCTATAGGATTTAAAAATGCTGCCGTCCCGACTATCAATAAGAGCATAATCAAGATTTTCGCAAGCGACTTACCAGCCACGGTTATTGTGCTCCTGATTGAACACATTGCGATTTCGAAATCTTTCGGCCGTGTCAATAACTATATAATCAACCCATCCCAGGAGATGGTTGCCATTGGTATCACAAATATTCTGGGGCCGTTCCTTGGAGCTTATCCTTCCACTGGTTCATTCTCTCGAACTGCTATCAAGTCGAAGGCCGGAGTGCGCACTCCACTTGCGGGTGTTATCACGGCTGTGGTTGTGCTTCTCGCTATCTACGCTCTCCCCGCTATGTTCTTCTACATTCCCAACGCTGCTCTGTCAGCTGTTATTATCCACGCTGTTGGTGATCTTATCACATCGCCAAACACCGTATATCAGTTCTGGCGAGTGTCTCCCCTTGAGGTACCGATCTTCTTTGCCGGTGTACTGGTCACCGTCTTTTCTTCGATCGAAAACGGTATTTACACTACCATTTGCATCTCATTTGCGATCTTGATATTTCGAATCATTAAGGCGAAGGGCAGATTCCTGGGCAAGGTTAAGGTTCACTCCGTGGCCGGCGATGGTATCATTGGCGACAATTCGAAAGTCAGCCTCCCTGATCACTCCAACTTCGCCAAGTCTGTAGGCATTTATGAAGATGTGCCTTCTCGCAATGTGTTCTTGCCAATCGATCACGGGGATGGCTCCAACCCTGATGTCGAGGTCGTTGTACCCTACCCAGGAATCTTTATCTACCGCTTTGGCGAAGGCTTCAACTATCCGAATGCCAATCACTACCTTGATCAATTGACGAACCACATCTTTGCCACCACCCGCCGAACCAACCTCAACCATTATGAACGCCCAGGAGATCACCCTTGGAATGACCCTGCGCCCCGGAAAGGCAAGCAGGCAAACATTGCCGTAGAACAAGCAGATCGCCCTACTTTGAAAGCCATCATCCTCGACTTTAGCTCTGTGAATAACGTCGACATCACCTCTGTCCAACAATTAATCGACGTCCGAAACCAGCTTGACAGATACACCGCCCCATCCGTCGTCGACTGGCACTTCACCTCCATCAACAACCGCTGGACCAAGCGCGCCCTCGTCTCCGCCGGCTTCGGGTACCCCAGCATCGGCGAGGGAGAGACGAATATCAGCCGCTGGAAGCCCATCTTCAGCATTGCAGAGATCGGAGGCTCCTCCTCCGCAGCCCAAGTCGCTGAGAACACCGCCAACGAGAAGGAAATGAGGGCGGCGAGGACTCTAGAGCAAGAGCGCCAGGCCCATGCCGATGGTATCCATGCTGATTCGGACAGTGGCTTGTCCAGCGGTGATGCAAAGGGCATTGCAGTCAAGTCGACTGGCCGGATAGCCGTTGTGTCTGGCCTCAACAGACCGGTGTTCCACATCGATCTCACGAGCGCGCTCCAGAGTGCTATCGCGAATGTGAAGGCAAGGGAAGAGTTTGAAGGTCGTGGTGGTGCAGGCATCGGCGAAGTGCCATGATGAGCGATGATTGATTTTGTCATTATTTTACGGGATTTTGGAACGTGATACCTCCTTGTAGCTAGTACGGCGCCATTTTAGGGATCTCGATATATTTTGGACATTCTCTCTTGGATAAGTAATTTCTTCAGAAAACATCTCACGGAAAAGCATACAAGCGAAGACAATGATTGTGTGGCATGAAAACCATTCATGATATTTTGACGCTATTGTAAACAGAATGCGCTGCGAAAGACCCCCATAGTCTTTCTTTGATTGATAACCCAGCCCCCAACTCCACGCTTGCAAAATTTCAAATGTGTGGCACAATTTGTGTGCATGATTTCCTTTCCAAATTCACTCCCAGTTTCGCAGCGCATTGTACCTCAGCGTTCGGAATCTATTTCGTCCAGCCAAACATACTCCCACCTCCTCCTGTGTTCCATGATCATCTTGCCACGCCCGGCATGAATGCATCGGCGGGTAGCTTATCCTGATGAAAGTTAGCCTGGAAATAGTATGAAGATTGTTGTAGAAGAAACATACCTTATTCGCGGTGAACGCAATGAAAGCCTGCTCAATATCCCATCCAGTTTCCGTCAAGCACAAATTGGCGTAATAAGGTGTCATTCCCGTCTTCTCCACTAGTTGCATTGTGATCGCTTCTCGCTTTTGTTGTTCAGGATCGTTCGTTGATTGTGTTTCCGGAGAGATTGACGAAATCTGAGGCAGTGCAAGAGGCGCCCATGCTCGTAAAGTGAGCATATCACTAACGACTCTGATTGGTGGACCGCCTGGTGCTCCAGGGCCTAAGATAAATGTTCTCGAAAAGCTACGAAGGGACTTTTCTGTCGCCGTTTCGATTTGGTCCTCGAATTCGCCGTGCATGGTGATGATGAGGCCATCAACTCCACGAGCGCTTTGGCCGGAGGGATCGGTCAGGCCGGGTATAGGGTGGCACTCGATGAGGTATTTGTCCGCATGTGATTCCAACTCAGGATGGCGAGAGGGGGGCAATGCGGACCAGACTTGTTGGATTGCTTGAGATCCCTTGTGTTGTCGAGACATTCTAGCGCCAAGATGTGTCAATTTCGTGAGGTTCCGTGAGTATTTGATATATGAGGTCCAAGGCGCAATCGGCACGCTATGTTCATGACTTCTGGGCGAGGTCAAGTTGAGGGATAGTGAGTAAACGGATTGACTGTCGTAGAATGTTCCAAGCAGTGCGCTGCGGTCATTGTCGTAGAGCGGGAGAAATTGTCTGATGAAGTTCTCTCCAACCTGACTGACATCACGGAAGTCCGGTCCAGCGATTGGAATTGGCGATTGCGTAGCTTCCGCAATTGCCTTTGCAGCAGCAATCTCCTCCGGACTCCTGAGTGTAACTCCATTTACAATTTGGAGGTTAGGATAGCGTCTCAGCAACTCATCCTTAAGGGTAGGTTGGGATTCGATAGGGTTTCCGGTGAGGACGAGGTTCTCCAGATGCCTGAATTTCCAACGCCAAGCATTTAAGTTTTTGATATCGGTAAATTTGTTTCCAGAAAGGTCTAGATTTTTGAGGTCGGGAAAGGTTTGTGCCAGCGTAGTGACCGCGGATACATCAGCTAGCTCATTGTCGGCGAGGCTGACACTGACGATGGCGTCTCGTTTTTCTTGTGGGCTCTTGAAGAGGCTGTCACAGACAACCATCATAGCTGGGAAGACTTTGGACGTAGTCGTAGACCCATCGAAGACACCCATTTGTCTCAGTCCGGCATCGAGTGCAAGAGCTGACAGGTTGAGTAGCTTGAGATTGGCATCATATCTGGCAGCGAGAATAGCTCGGAATCGATCCTTAGCTTCTTGTGCTGCCTGAGAGACGGTAGGCTCCTTCTCGCCCGATTCCTTGGCCTGAGGGGAGGGTGGGTCGCAAGCTTGAATGGACAGAACTGAACCAGCGAAACTAAATTTGTCCAGCTTTTGAATCTGTGCAATATCTTCCGAGCTGGCCGTGATAATGACAGAGTCACCTTTCATAGATGACTATTTCGACGTTAGCAAGGTAAATTACCTTGGAATCGATCGCGGATCACGGAGCGGGATAGCGGGGGATGTCGAACCACGACTCGCAGTTGGTGATTGGCTTGAACTCGAGTGCAGTGAAACAGCGACGATGCAGAACCTCGTGATCGCACGATCATATCATTAAACATACCTTCTTGATCTTAATCGGTCTATTCGATTTGGCATCCAGTCCACTTGCTTTTCGTTCCAGGAATCCTAGGAGGCTCTCGAGACCACCGTCGGGGTTTGAAGCGGCTTTGCTGGAAGACAGTCCATCGATACGGAGAGTGGTTCCTCCGGTAGTAATGCGTGATTCCAGAATATTGGCCTGTTTTGATTCCATACCACGCAGGATGGCTTGTTGTGCTCGGAGAAGGCCCTGATTTCCACCTCTGCTCGGTCCGGAATTCGTTCGTCCACCGCCCAAAGGCTTGGATGGTGCGCCGCCCTCAATACGTCCTCTGCCAGCTCTCCGCTTGTCACCAGCGGCTCCGGCATCCATCACCAAGTCTCCATCCTTATCAATTCGGGCGGGGGGACCACCACGACGCTTCTGAATGCCTCCCCTTCCACCACCTCGAACACTTGGTGAGGCACCCCGTGGGCCTCGCGGGGGCGCAACAGTAGCACGTTGCAACATCTTTTCTCTAGGCAAAGGATCGATCTTTGAGGGAAGGTGGTTGCACGAGTCGGGACGTCGGAAGGTCTGGTGGGGTTCGACGAACCGATCGTCTTGCAATTTCGGTGTCGGTCTTAGGGTGAGCAAAGTACTGAAAGAAAGATTGCTCAAATATGTTTCGAAATGAAGGTGTGAATAGGGGTTCGAAGGTGGTTGTTGTTAAGAGGTAGGTGTTGTGAGGGATGATGAGATGTCGAACAAAGAAGGTTCGGCACAGTCATTGATATTGTACTTCGTAGCCTCACGCTAGCAAGCTATTGTGGCGTTGAAAACTCAGGCAGCAACGATTGTGCTGAGTCATATGTAAGGTAGCCAATAGCACACTTTCCCAATTCGGCCCTCCGCAATACAAGGAGTGAATGTACGTACTTAGTGATTGAAGGGGGGGGATTATTTGATTAAAAAAATTAGGTCGAGATATGATCTTATGTCACGGAAGATTTCTCCAGATCTATTCAATACAACCTAACAATATCCCAAGACGACGACTACTTAGGCCATTCTTTTGATGGCAGCACGCGGCCTCCCCACTGCAGGTCCTGCTGGGATAGACCCCTGCCAAACCTCGCCCGTGCACGAGCTGCCTTATGGACACCTTGTTCCCTCGAGTAAATTATTTAAGACTGACAGAACACAACACCACAACTCCACGGCGCAAAGACTTTCTCTTGTGGTCCCGCAATTGCAATCTCTTCACTTCATCCTTCAGCTAGTTATTGTCCAATTTTCTTAATTTATGCTTTTTTAAAAGTGCTATTGCAATCGTTGCCGCAAGGCTTAGCTGCCCTCAAATCCCCCAATACTTGTCCATACGAGCCTTCTGATCAGCAATCATGCCTGCGAAATCGAGATTTACAAGGCTGGATGCCTTTACTAAGACTGTCGACGAGGCAAGGGTACGAACCACCTCGGGAGGAATTGTCACGATAGCTTCGTTGCTTATCGTCCTATACCTTGCGCTGG
The DNA here is from genome assembly GCA_002865625.1 of Hyaloscypha hepaticicola. NCBI lineage: Eukaryota > Fungi > Ascomycota > Leotiomycetes > Helotiales > Hyaloscyphaceae > Hyaloscypha > Hyaloscypha hepaticicola. The sequence continues at coordinate 362,734 of KZ613471.1, forward strand.
GGGAATGGAGAGACTACAGACGGGTGGTCGTACATCCTGAGTTGATTGTAGATAAGGGGCGAGGTAAGATGATATCAGAAAGGGGCCTGCTATAAACTTGGCTGACTCGATTGGATTGCAGGAGAAAAGATGGAGATACATCTGAACATCAGCTTCCCCCAAATCCCTTGCGAGCTTCTCACACTCGATGTTATGGACGTTTCCGGAGAACAGCAGACTGGTGTCATGCACGGTGTGAACAAAGTCAGGCTGCAGCCTGTAGCCAACGGCGGCGGGGTCATAGATGTCAAGTCTTTGGACTTGTAAGCACTCAAACACTTCTCATGCATGAATTCCTGCTGATTTTGTACAGGCACGAGGAAGCTCCCCATTTGGACCCCGAATATTGCGGTGGTTGTTACGGCGCCAACCCTCCCGCGAACGCACAAAAAGCTGGCTGCTGCAACACCTGCGACGAAGTACGAGAAGCATATGCCAGTGTGTCCTGGGCATTTGGACGAGGCGAGAATGTGGAACAATGCGAGCGAGAACACTATGCAGAGCGCTTGGACTCTCAAAGAAATGAAGGATGCCGTATTGAGGGCGGTATCCGCGTAAACAAGGTCGTGGGCAACTTCCATATTGCACCTGGACGGAGTTTCAGCAACGGCAACATGCACGTACACGATCTGAACAATTACTTTGACACCCCGGTTCCAGGAGGACATGTATTTACGCACACTATTCATTCTCTTCGATTTGGACCTCAACTTCCCGAGGAAATCACACAGAAGATGGGCAAGAAAGAGCTGCTGCCTTGGACGAATCACCACCTGAACCCTCTAGATGATACCCACCAGATTACCAACGAGCCGGCGTACAATTTCATGTATTTTATAAAGGTCGTCTCTACATCTTATCTTCCACTAGGGTGGGACAGGAAGACTTACGGCAGCGCCGATGATACTAATCTCGGAAAACTTGGACATGGAAGTGATGGCAGTATCGAAACGCACCAATACTCTGTCACAAGCCACAGGAGAAGCTTGAACGGCGGAGATGACTCTGCTGAAGGTCACAAGGAGAAGCTACACGCACGAGGCGGTATCCCTGGGGTTTTCTTCTCATACGTATGTCAAATTTAGCTATACCTCATACAAAACTAACAGAGTCTAGGATATTTCACCCATGAAGGTAATCAACCGCGAGGAGCGAACAAAGACTCTAACTGGGTTCCTCACCGGATTGTGCGCAATCATCGGCGGAACTTTAACAGTTGCCGCAGCAGTTGATCGTGGAGTGTATGAAGGAGCAACTAGACTGAAGAAACTGCAGTCCAAAACTTTGTGAAAATTGATCGTTCTCATAGGGAGTCAGCATGGATGGCGTTCAGAGGCTTTGAATATAGGGCAATATGAAAAGATGAACAATACCACCCTTCCAAATTTTGGGGTCTTCCGGTTGGAAGACCCTCTAGTTTATGCGTCGTGGGTGAATTCTTACCTTACCGGAGTTTAATGGCACCTCTCTCCAGCCGTAGGAAGTTTTTTTCAGTTTAGGTGTGACGAGGCAGTTGAAAATTGATTTCGGTAGAGTAGAATTCAATGCACCCCGCTGCACCACAACTGACGCTCGGCTAAATCGAAGGGAGCAATATTGAGTCATTGACATGCATGTTTCCATACTGAGATCCAGAGTGCAGTATTCACCGCCGCCAACGCCGCATTCTCATCCCCATGAGATCTTGCAATATGCAAATATTATGGGTATAAGGGTATGCGTGTGGAGTACGTACATGCCAAAGCGAAGAGTTGCATGCGTTCATTGAAAACTGAACCAACCAAACACGGCCAACACCAACACGCACCTCCAACGATACTGTACCTAGGTACATTACCACCAACACGCCGAAATACCCAACAAACTCAACATTTTGGTTCCGTCCTTACAAGGCAAAGGCCCACACACACCAAGCGTGGCCGGGACTCCAGACCAAGGGAAATTCGCAAACCGAACTATTAAAGCAATACCTCAAAGTCCCATGCCTCGGAAGAGCCCCCTCTACATGCTTCTCTACTCGCCAGACTTCATACAACAACAGATACCCACAATGCCTCCCGCCGACCAAGGTGTCACAGTCCCACTCGAAGGCTTCCAGCCTCTCAGTCCCACCATCTCCTTCTACTGCCCCCCCGCAGCACTTCACTCCCACGATACCCGGTCGTCCTCTTCCCCATCTCTCATCGTCCTCACGCCATGGTTATCCGCTCAGCCGCGCCACATTTCCAAATACACGACCAAGTACCAAATCCTATTCCCAAACTCCGCAATCCTCGTCATCAGGACCACAGTACCAGATATGGTATATCTGCCTTACAGTACACAACAAATGCGTTTCAAGTCGATCCTACCCTTGCTCCAAAATGACTCAGATTCGCCAGAAATTCTCTTGCACATGTTCAGCAACGCTGGTGCACATCAAGCTTGCCAGTTAGCAAGATCATATCAAGCCCACAACCTAACATCTCTGAAAGTCAGTGCAATGATATTAGACAGTACGCCAGGAGTCGCTACTTATGCTCGCATTACGGATGCTATGATCATCGGCTTGCCATCTATCCCAATTCTGCACCAGTTGCTTACCTGCCTTGTGTACGGACTGGTGGGTCTGATTTGGCTGCAGAGTTCTATTTCGGGAAGAGTGAATTTGGTGGAGAGGGCGAGAAGGGATTTGAATGACTCGAAATTGGTGGGTTCAAAGAGGGGGAAGCTTTATTTGTATAGTATTGCGGACAAGATGGTTGGCTGGGAGGATGTTGAAAGCCATGCGATGGAGGCTGAAAAAATGGGAGAGCATGTAGAAAGAGAGAGATGGGTGGAGACTGGGCATGTGGGGCATATGTCTAATGATGGGGAGCGGTATTGGGGTGCTGTGAAAGCATTTTGGGGGAGTGAGTAAAGGGGCTTCTCGCTAAATTTGGTACTAGTTAATGTTGCTTTAATGTAAATTATGTAGACTTATTTTAGGAGTTTGTTTAACTTGTTGTTCTTTATACCTAGTAAGTGTGCTCATGGGAGTTTTGCTGGAGATCAGACAGGGTCGGGCAAACGATTTCAATATTGAGAATGAGAAGGAAACTGCTCAAAACTTGCGGAAAGTCGGCAGGGAAAGCAAAGAATTTATAAGATAGAAGAAGATCCATTTATTAGTTTTGCTCTAGGATATTTCCCGAGCAGTCAGCCCTAATGCAACTGATAGAAAAACTATCATTAGCAGCTTCCATGCCTTCCGGGTCGATTTTATCTTCTGAATATCAAGATCTAGTGATATAGTTTTGTAGGTTTAATAGTTTTTTGTATCAATAGTTCCTTGCCATTTTGGGAGTCAAGGTAAGGGTATCCAGACATTAACATTTACAGTAATTCCAATCTCTCCAGCGACGCCTGCTCTGCCCTACCCAGTCGTAAGAAAACCAATCCGAGGTCGCGGCAGCTACGGCCTCAAAGTATACTCCTCGCCTCTCCGGTTTGGAATCCCATATCAGCGAGCTATTTGAAGAAAGTCCCGCGGTGATGATCGAGGAGTTCCTCGCTAGTAAAGAGGCAACTGTTGCAGTCATGCCGCCTGCCAAAGAGAGGAATGTATACTGGACTCTAGCGATTGTAACGAGGTTCAATCACATGGATGGGGTGGCGCCTTGGAATGACGTTGTGCCTTTGACTGCTAACTCGCGGGTGGTGTTGGAGAGGGAGTACCGGAGGGATGCGAGCTACGAGAAGGCGGCGAGAGTATTGGAGGTTATGGCACTGATCAGGATTTATATTCGACGGTTCAGAGGCGGTGACGGTGAGATATTTGCGTCATTTGATGTTCATATGAAGCCGGTGAGTCGAGACTTTGAAGTGAGGGAAGATTTGGTTCCGACTAGCTGAAAGGGTAGAATATCATGGGAGCTGGTAAGCCGGGAAGAGAGGATCAGGATAGTTTGATAGGGTTGGCGGGGAAAGAATTCGGGTGGAGTTATGAGAAGCTTTTGGTGGGGATTCTGGGAACTGCAAGGTCGTTGAGGTATTTAAGGAGTGTTGCGCCTGATGTAGAACTATTCGCCGAAGGCGGATCAATATTGAGCAAGAAAGCTGCATGACATAAGGAGAGCGAAATAAAGTAAGCGAAGGAAAGTGAAAAGTGTATTAACTGCACTTGATGAAGGAAATCAAGGAGGGTCTGGACGAACTTTTGACTTTCTGAGGTTGGGAGCACATCTTTATGAAAACGATTGACTGAGTTACGCATTGTTGGGAAAGGTTCTGGAGAACTTTGGAGGAGAAGGTTGCTCGATAGACCGTTCTGGAGATGTTGCTTAACATATCCTAAGTTATAAGTGGTGAACCACAAGTACAGTAAGGGAAAGAGAAACAGAGAAGGCCATGAAGCAAGGCAAATAGTCAAAAGCCTAAACAGATTCCATGGCGAAGCGAAAATGCTTCCATCATTCTCCGTGACTTCGGTTGCTGACATTCCGAGCTCCGACAAGCGAAGGAAATTTTCTGGATATATATAACAAAATAAGAGATTTTGCTCCCATCGCTAAGGCGATGTGTAAGTTAAACCTACACACGTTCAAATTGACCTGAACTAACATCTCATAGCGACAACCCGATCCGACCGAACGCATACGATTCAGCAAGCGCCTAACCCGAAAACCAAAGAGCCCCTTACCTTCCCGTAGCCATACAAGGAAACGGCTTAGAGGAGCGGGAAGAAAGGGAGCTTTAAAGCCGACAAACCCCCTTCTCACGAGCGAGGGGAGCGAAAAAAACCGTCCGGGGTTTCTCATCAAATCGACAGGTCCTCGTAAGAGGACTCGATGAGTTTTGCCGGTTGAGACTTTGATTCCTAATTTTTTTTATTATCCCCAACAATATAAAATGTGATCGGAACCTATAAACTTTTTTTTGTTTCGGAGCTTAAGTTCTTCTCCCTTTTTATGCACACGTTGTTGATTCGCTTAACAGAGAATTAGCCCCTGGATTGACGAGGCACAAGCGATTGAATTCCACCCGGTAAAACTCTGCTTCATATGAACAGCCAAATGCAACACGGCAATTTTGTCATACCTGGGCACGATTTCTAAGATTCCATGGAATTAAAATCAGATTGCGTCGAGATTAACACGACAGGGTGCAATATTACTTATTGCTGTAAGCTGCAGAAAGAACCAGGAACTACGCAGGCTTGGAAAGACACGCCAATGCACACGAATATTAGGAAGTCTTTAGTAGGGGAGCTTTGAATTTTCCAAGTCATGCATCAGGATTCAGCCTCAATCGAGTCATTCAGCCTCAATCGGGTTGCGCGAGGCCTGACTTTGCCACCCAAAAGCCGGTTGAGTCTTGAGACAATTCAAAATTGTGGTGCGCAAGGTGTTACCACAATTTCTTTCACGGTTGAACAGCAGCAGACAGAATCAGGAGAGGAGACCGCTGGTCTCTTTCGGAATCAAGTATTTTGCAGTTGGCAGAGCTGAAGAGCAGGATCTGGTTGTATGTGTTGATTGGCTGTCAGAATGGAAATTGGGGGCGTCCACTGTCCACACCCCAGGATTTTCCAGCTCCGAGACCTCGCGTCTTTCTATCAGAAGGTGGCCAGAAGCCACCATTCCGCAGCACGAACGCCTCGGCGCAATACGAGCGAGAACTTAATAGCTTCATGGAGATGTTATTTTTCCCATCGATAATTGTTGAAGAATTCTAGGCTCTTGGAGCAGCTTCAAATCTGGTCAAGTTGCGGGTAGATCCAGAGCTTAAAAGTCACCTAGGCTCGTATCCGGTTAATAGTGTGGAGGAGTCCCTGGGCGCATGTGCTGGTGCATGTTGGATAGATAGATGCCTTAGCGATACCGGCAGCTCTGGATGCAGATATACATGCTTTCCTCGGCGTATCTTAAAAAGAGAAAGCGAAAAGTCGACGGCCTAAGGTACTGCCTTTGACATCATGACGCATATCAGCTCATGTAAAATGATTCAGAAACGCTTCCATATGTGATCCTGCCTCTTTAATGAATCCCGTGAATCTGTGAATAATTGGCGAATCCACCCATGTGTTGCTGGCCGGGCAGATGCTTGCCCCTCCAAAGTTTAGAGCGGCGAATGTGCCCCTAATGCACGGCCGGCCGACAGCTCAACTTCCCCAGAAATTTCAGGGGCCAGCGAATAGGGTTGCAGCGCGAGGTTATTTTAAGGTCCCCTCGGCCTTTACTCCTTTAGCTGCTGTTTCGCCCAGCCCAACATCGTGAAGAGCAGAGGCCGCTGTTATTCGTGGATCCAGGAGATTTCTCGTGGTATCCGCTCGCCTCTCGGCGGTGTCCATTTGCTCCCCTTTTTCCCTTTTTCCCTTTGGCTAGGAATCTTGGATATGGACCTTCTGGATGTTTGTGTTTGTGTTGGCCGCCCCAGGGTCTAATTTCCATCATTCCTGTTGATGCTGCCAGCGACCCACAAAAGGAAGTGCACCCAATCTAAAACAATCAACCCACGGGCTACGGCCACTCAGACGACATCGCGCATCGCACCTCCGTCGCAAACCCCAGCTCTACACCCGTCAAAACTCGAAACAAATAATAATCACCCACCCAGCATCCCTCGCTCTTTGCCTGCGCTCCCAATCATTGCACACGTCGCATCCCCCGCGACCTCACGGCCGTCGCCACAACTACTTCGCCACTCCTTCAACCAAATCAAGAATTCGATATTACTCTACTGTACGATCCTTCGAGCTCCTTCACTTGCACTCAGCCGCGTTGACTATCGAATTGATCTGCAAACGCTTTAACGGCAAAACACCCTCTTTTTCTGCAGCCACAACGTCCCAGCATCCTGGACAAACCTGTAACTTGCATTTTCTTCTTCAACATACCGTTTGATCGTCACAACTCCTCGTTCAATAGCACCATCAACCTACCCATCCACCGTCACGACAAGGACACATAAGGGAGGCACAAGCTTGGATTAGGGACTGCACGCACTGGATATTACCGTGGTCAACGGTCTGGTACAATGGCCGGCAGACCAGGCTTCATCGACCTACGGTCACAGTCGCATGGCCCATTTGGATCTGGATTGCCGTCACCGCGTCTCCATGTCGCAGGAGAGATACCACCAGAACTTTCGCCTCTTGATGCGTTCGCGGCACAAAGCCGTCTGCTGGCGAAGCAGCTGGAAGAGAGTGCTAAGGGAGAAAAGCGCATGAGCAGATTACCACCTCTCGCGATTGCCAATTTGAACCTAAGCAGGCCAGGATATTTCCGTTCTGCATCAGCAACAGAGCCAACGACTCCATTGTCACCAGCTAGTCCAGGTTCGGGGTTGAAGAGTGAGGTAGAGACACCTGGATTTCGACCAGTTTCCGTGTATCCCACCGTGAGCGATTCGCGGTCTTCAAAACCTCCAGTCCCAGCACTTCCTCGGCGCGATGAAGAAGAATTCCGAGGACGAAGGCCACCAGGCAATGAGGGCTTCTTTGGTGCGAGAAGGGAACAATCTCCACCTGCCTTGGAGAATGAATCCAAAACACGAAATACAGGCAGACCGTCTTCGCAATTACAACCGCGACCAAGCGTGGATTCGATGCGACAGCGTGGACCTAACTCTCTTCGACCTCACGATGAATCTTTCCGAATGAATGGCTACGATTCTAGACTGGCACCTCCTCGATCGCCCTTTGCGCAGAGAACCCCAAGCCCGAGATCAATGTCTATGGATAGCTCAGACGACGATTTAAGCAACGCCTCTAACCCGCGACCCGACATATCCCCACACCGGAAGTTCTCTTCAGGAAGTGGCTTCTCAGAGGCTCAACTTTCACCTCAGATGTATATGGGAAGGTCACCATCGATTAGCTCCGAGATATCTGTTGGAGGCACTCGATTACCCAGACCTGCGTTCAATTTCTCCAGGCCCTTAAGTCGAGCAAGTATGAATGGATTACCAATTGATATTCCCACACGGCAGGCATCTGGAGATAGCCAACCCTCCTTTATTTTAGCAGACGACACTGCGCATACGCCAGTCAGTATGCACAGCGAAGGCTTTCCAGACCACAACGCCGAGACAGGGGCCGCACCTTCTTATGTTTATTCAAAATTCTCATTACCCAGGGGTAAAATGCTGCAAAGGAATTCGTTGATCTTCCAGGAAGGACTGTCACAAACACAATATTCCTGGGAACAGCCAGTACCATTCAGCAATGTTCAGCCATTTGGTGGAGCTCCGCCTTCACCTCCTTCCAGACCATCTACTTCCTCTTTAAGACCAGATACTCTTCACTCCCGTCCATCGTTCGATCCAGAGCGACCTTCTCTTGACCCAGGCAGACCATCACTTGACCCTGGCCGACCCTCAACAGAAACCGGGCGATCACTATATGAACGAGGCCGTACACTTACAGACCCACCGCGTTCATCTAGTGAACGTCCTTCCTTTGCAAGAGTTAATACATCAACAGAACCATCAACTCCATCCGTTGCTTCTTCATCCACCATCAAAGCTAGATCCCAACACTCTATAGCGCCGTCAGCGGATCTTTCAGCAGAAGAGCACGTTACCAAAGCGATAGAATATCACGAAGCTGGTGCCCTAAATAAGTCCACTTACCATCTCCGTCTCGCAGCAAGACAAAACGATCCTACAGGAATGCTCCTGTATGCACTCGCCTGTCGGCATGGCTGGGGTATGCGACCCAATCAACGAGAAGGAGTAGCATGGCTCAGAAAAGCTGCGGATTCGGCCAGCCTTGAAGTTGCAGACGACGAGGACTTGATGAAGGAGGGCAAGGCCGTCGATCTGCTGGAGTTGAAGGCAAGAAAGGCACAGTTTGCTCTGAGCATCTACGAGTTGGGCGTCAGTCATATGAACGGTTGGGGAATTGAACAGGACAAGGGTCTTGCCCTGAGATGTTTTGAGATTGCTGGTTGTAAGTTCTCTATCATCTGATTTTGTCGGAATTTACTCTGACTGGAAATAGCATGGGGAGACGCCGATGCTCTAGCCGAAGCAGGATTCTGCTACGCCCAAGGCATTGGCTGCAAGAAGAACCTCATGAAGAGCGCCAAGCTCTACCGACAAGCGGAAGCTAAAGGAATCAGCATGATTGGGAACAGCTGGTCTGTATCCTCCTCCGCTACCAATTTGATTTCGACTAACAAAAGCTCAGGATCTACAAATCAAAATATAGCGATGAAGCAGAACAGAAGAAGTCCTCTGAAATAAGCTCCTCGCCCGGGAAGGAAAAGGACAAGAAACCCCGCAATAAATCCCGGACGAGAACGATGTTCGGACGAAAGAAGTCTACGAATCCTGAAAGCTAAAAATACCACCTTTCTCCTCCACGTTACATACCTCCACCCCCGACGCTATAACGGCAAAAAAGAGATAATAGACAATTCTAATGACGATGACGTGATTTGTATATTCGGCGTTTCAGAGGCGTGGCACCTAGTGCATGTAGTGATTTCGCGGGCTGCATTTTTTGGGAGACATTTCGATGATGGGGAGTAGAGATGATGATTCATTTGAGTACTTGTGTACTTGTGTACTTTTCATCCGCATTATGCGTGATCTCACCACTGCTTGCTGGGAAGGCTGGCGGGTTGGTACATTCTGTGTGGATTTGTGAGTGGCTAGCAGGACGTAGCAAGCTCCATGTTGATACCCAATTTCAAATAAACTTTGCATTAAGTGGTTCAAGTGTTTTTTTTTTTTTTCAAGAGGTGAGGTGAATGAGTGACTTTGTACTGTACATGGAGACTTTCGTAAGAAAATCACGAAAAGAGATGTGAGTGATATCGTGGCTTGCTGTCGACATATCCATAGTACACCTTTTCAAGTTCAGATGAGCAGTTACGGCACTCAAAGTTCCAAAAGTAATCATCTTACATGGCAAGAATGCCATCCACACAGAAGAAATAAAAAAGCAATACTCGGCGTTGTATATTATGAAGCAATCTAACTAATACCAACGTCCGTTCGCCACTTCAAGACTCTACCTTTTGTCACTACTTTTGAGTAGTAAGACCTTTATGAAAATAAGGTGAAACCACATATCCTTACAATTTGTAAGGGATTGTCTTGGTTTCTGAAGGGAATTGAACATTTTATGATAAGGTAGACATATATTCAAGTGTGAAGTTGGGAGGAAACCGTAAGCGAAGGCGCCCCTGGCAGCCGTGGAACGAATAACTCTCCGCTGCGTTTTGGTATTAGAAGCGCTACCTATTGAAATAGAAAAACAGAAAAATCGGCACAGCTGGGGCATAAGGAAAAACATCAGGGAGAATGCCAAGGGCAAGCATCTGTGCCACAAAAGTGTGCGTAGTGCTGTGTTTCCACCACGTAATCAGCTCCAACCCGATTTCTTCCGAACCCCTGAGAAGTTCGCTTCGCTTTTATCTCGTAACAAAGTTCGTGAAGACATCTGATTTTTCACTATGGTCTACTGTAAGCAACCTTCGAATCAAAGACGGTTTCAGCTATGGTTCACTTGGGATCTATTTACCCAAGGACAGCACTCTAATGTCTCTTCCTGGATATGCCGGCACAGCGAGTTTTCTTTTCATTGCACGGGAAATCCTTACTGCGTCAACTAAAATCATATTGCTAACAAGGATTGGCCAACTGCCGTCTGCAGGTACGGGTTGAACCTTTTTACATTGCTCAGGAGTAAAGACGGCAGAGACCGACTTCAAGTGGGGATGACCCCCAAATACAGCTATTACCCTAGAAAAGGTGTATTCTCAGCCTAGCAGTTTTCATGCGTTTCCCGCCCTTTGAATTTTAATCCCTTGAAATTTCTCCAGATCTTGCTGCAAAACGTGATCAGTTGACCTGTGCCAGCCTACTAGCTGATTAATGCAGCATCTGCATCATCGACATACGGTTACCCTCAAGATATAATTTTACTCGGGTAATAGCTGTACAGCCTGGCAAGTGGGCTGCCAGGCGGTAGTGTGACTTAACATCATGCGATGAACATCCGATTTTTTGAAGCCCTCGACGCAAGACCATTATCCGACTGATAACCCGTGAATTTCCTTCCTGTCCAAGAACACTTATGAGAGTCGTTCCCCCCATGCTTCACGATGTCCTTGCAAACTATTGATGGATTCTATTACCCGACCTAGCTCGTCTTCATCGTCACTCAGCTGGTTGTCATCATGGTCTACGCCAACGAGTTTAATATCCAGCGAACAAATCCTTCGAGTGGCCGTTATTGGGGCGGGCTTAGGTGGATTAGCGCTGGGGCAACTACTTCAGGATGCCTCAAATGTTCAGGTCACGGTCTACGAGAGAGATCTTGGGATGGACAGCTTGTCGGGCTACCGTATTATGATGTCCCATTTTGTATTGAAGAGGCTTCATGTCGCTCTCCCTAAAGAGGTATGGAGGAATATTGCTCTTAGCCTTGGAGTCTCACCAAAGGATGGCCATGATTTGACCTTCATGAAAAGGTAGCTCTATCCCTGATAGTGTTTTGCTTCTTCGAAGCTAAAAGTACATTAGTTCAGGCCAACAAATGTTCTCCTTCGACGCGGAGGAAATAAAAGATTCATCTTCCGTTTCTCGCTGGCAGCTGAGGAATGCCCTTCTTCATAAAAGTAGCAGTTTTGTGAAGTTCGGGAAGGCGTTTCAACGATATGAGAATCTGCCGAATGGAGCTGTGAAGGTATGCTTTGATGATGGAAGCGCTGAAGAGTTTGATTTACTTGTTGGAGCTGATGGCGTGGGTTCGAGAGTCAGAAATCAGCTCCTGCCAAGTTCCCGAGTCTCGGATACAGATGTTGCAGTGATTTACTTCAAGATCCCTTTGACTCTGGACACCAAAGATCTTCTCCCAGCGCCCTCTGCTGTCATGGTATATATCCAACCTATTTTCCGTGTAGCTATATCACGAAGTTTATTGACGTGTAGACAGGCATTTACTCAGAACAGCCAGAACATCATGGTACACTCCTGGATAAACCCTCGCAAGCCGTGGGCTACGAAGTTTGACGACTATGAGATTGCACCAGATGACTCCTTCATTATGTTCGGCTACGGGAGTCCCGTCGACGAATTTTTGAACAAGACAAAGCCACCAGGAAAGCTCTCACCCGAGGAACTAAAAGAGGAATGCGTTGCACGCGTCAGATTGATTACTGATGCGGACCCTAAATTTCTTGCTCTGGCAGAGAAGTGTGTGATCAATACAGCGTATGTTCATGTTGTTCGAGATTGTCAAGCAGTTAAACGATGGGATACAAGCCGTGTAACTCTTATTGGGGATGCCGTCTTCAAGTAAGTCGTCCCCTTTTCTTGACTCAACAACATCACACTGACTTAGCGAAGCATCTCTACAATGCTAGGAAAGGGAGCCAATTGTGCAATTATCGATGCCTTGGATCTAGCTGAGAAGCTACGCATGCCAAATGCTGTCCCCTCATCAGGCCTACGATATGAACTGCAGAAGTGCGCAGCGGAGAACGTGAAACGAAGGCTGAGAGAACGGCAACGAGGCGCTCTTATTCAGAGTCTTGTTTATTTTGGAGAAAATAAATTTAAGGAGTTTTGCCGCGAAAGGGGGTTGAGAATGGCAATTGGGTGGATTGATGATCCGCGAGCGACAGACTTTCACTCGAGCAGCCAGTCGCTGACTTGACGACATGACTTACATTGAGTGTTGAGAAACAAGAAAACTCAGAAGAAGGGTGACTCTATTCTCATGCTACGAAGCTAGCTACATAGCAAGGCAAGCGTGCTTTAGTAATGTTCCTTCCTTTCCTGTGAATGTCACGGCACGTGATGGTGAGCGTGTCCATGCTTTGAGGCATAATCGACGAGATCAGAGAGTACTATATCAACGTGCTTCAGCTGAAGGATAATAAGAGGAGCTACATATGTACTCGACCTGGCGGACCGCTCTTTCACCGTCCCCGAGACACTTGATCCACTATGCGGAGCAACTCGCCGAGATGTGCGTAGTCTCGTAAGTAGCTGCCCTGTCTCAACGAATTCCTAGACTATCTTAGCGACAAAGTACGATTTCCACGGCCTGTCTGGTTCTTCATACACGTTTCGTCTTTAGCTCCATTGTGACACATCGAAATCCAGTACTGCTGGATCCACTCCCTCGGACTTGGTACTGGGCCAGCGAAGTTTTCCTTCTGGATTAATATTCACGTCTACCACGCATTTGCAATCAACCCCCTCATCTCGAACTTTCAGAGCTACGTTCACCGACATTCCCGAGTATAGAGGTGCCGAAACTCTATCAAAACCGCTCCAACGGCCTACACGTGAAGGAGATACCGGTACTAAAAGCGAAATGGAGGGCCCTAATGACTCGACCTCAAGACAAACGGTAAAAACTTTCTCCCATGCCTTCTCTTTGGAGAGAAAAGTTATGAACTTGTAGGCAACGGATGCTAGGGACCCCTGTGCCCGCCGTTTAAGACTGAATTTGATGTTTGTACTACCGGCCACACGAGCTTGAGGATATTTTGGGTTGCCGACAAAGAGAGATCCAGGAAAACCGAAACCATGCTCCAGCAAATTGCTGGTTGTAAACTCAAAACAATATAACTTGATGTCCTCTTCATCTTCATTTCGAAGGGGGGATCCCTTTACGTAAACGAGTGTTCTAATACTCTCTGTCCAGATAAGATTCATATCATTTTCTAAAGTAATATGAGACATGGAGGGCAGTCGGAAAAATCGATCTTTGAAGTTCCTCCCCAGCTGGATGACCAATAGTTTGCCGTCCCCGAGAGAGCAATTCAAAGGGGCAAGCAGTACTCCCACATGTGTGTCCGCTTCCTTCAAAAGTTTCAATTCCATGCGAAGTCCTTTGTTTGTCATAGTGAACTCCGGCGTGTCCACGTCAAAGATACGTCGGACAACACTTCCACAATCCGAAAAGGCAGCAGGGGATGGCGCAAGTATGTCTCCTCTAACATAGTTTTCGAAGCTTCCCTGCTCAGTCCAAGCAAAAAGCGATTCATCGTCTGAATGTTTCAAAATCTCAAGTTGCAGCCGATAAAACGCATTACTACCTTCCCCGTATAATGGTGGCATGTTCACACCAAACAAGCCCATCAAGAAATAAGCTTGATCTTCTATTCGAGTCGTTCGCCTGCGAGAAGCCCACGACATCTTTTGTGCAACACAAGCGTGCTCGAACTTGCCCATATTTTTGACGCCTGTGATTGCAGACACCAGGCCTTGCAAGCTATGCCTCGTCCCAATATCCACCCAATCTCTATCAAAGAACACAACAGATCGTGGAGCAAGCAGCTCTTGGAGAGTCCACCCTCTAGTAAACCATTCACTAGCCCGAAAATACGAGTCTACTCGCAGATGGTCTTTTCCAACTCCACCTGCTGGTACATCGCTCAGATAAGCATAACAGACTTGTGCTCTGCTATACCAACTGAACATAGAGTTGATAGCCTCCGAAAGTTCTGAACTGCTCGTCTTATCGATACAGCATGAATCAATCCAGGCGTAATCGAACCCATCCAAGGCTGCCTGAGCACAACATCCTCTGATCTTCGAGTATCTTGCCATTTCTGGGCCTCTTTCTGATTGCAAGTCTTGGAAAGTGACTTCTTCGCCTTCCCAGCGATGCGAGAGAATTGCATAGCTAGGTATGTTGTCCCCCACGAACTCATGCAGGCTGAGGGTTGAGGTGTTCAATAGGCGCATGGCTGATGATTGACGGAGCTTGAACTGTCGACCGTGTAGTTATGCTTCAGTGGGAGGCCTAATTCGATTGGTGCAAGCTTGATTGTTTTTGCCCGAATACCGAATATATTGGATCTTCGAGGCTGATAATAGATGTCGTTGCATTTGGGCTTGAGAAGCGAGTTGTGCGCTTCGCAGAGTGATTGCAATGCAATCGTGATTGGGCGCCACCTTCAAGCAGTTGTCTCGGGGCAGAGGCTGAGGATCCCCCCCCCCCAAAATGCTATCTTATTTTACCTAACAAACATAAGTAGTGTTCATGTGTATAAGATAATCTCGAATCTCTAAACGATCACATTCTTGCCTTGCTGTCACTTTCCTCAGTCTAGTAGCTCCGTGATGGCACTCAGTTTGTAAACTGCTTAAGCTAGCACACCCCTTTATTCGATATTTGATCATGTTCGGCTTAGCATCTACTCCGACCTTGGTGGATACATTCCAGACAACCAGCCCAGCATTCCAGAAGAATTAGTGCCGTCATCACTCCTTCGAGAAGAAACCCTTCATCAACCTAGTAGCATTGCAGAACGTAACCATTTGTTTTGCAAAAACATTGACGCAGGAAATACACTCTAGACTTCATTCGCTTTTCACAAAAAACACAGGGGAAACAGAGCTACATGCGAAGTTATGGATATGAGCAACATGGATATGACAATGACCACCTCAGCAGCAGCGTCTGCTATTTCACTGCCGAATGAAGCGACTTCTCCATGCAAAATTTCCGTAAGCAATTTGCTCAGGGAAATGTGCCCAAAGTTGAAATATGCCTTAGCTAACAAACCTGTACAGATGCTATGGAATTGGAACACAGTAGACTCCTGTAAGCGCACACTCATGCACCTTATCCCAAGTCCAGCTGACAGATAGGTTTCATCTCCGAATCATGGCACATCACATCGAACGGCATCTTTGCCGCCTCGTGCCTAGGGGTGATCCTCCTAGTTATGTTCCTTGAGGTTTTTCGCAGAATGGCAAAATTATACGACAACCATCTCATACGCCAAAATCAGCTAGCACACCCAGGGCGGGCTGGCAGCGAGACAAAGGGACTACTTCCTTCCATTGGCAGTGATGAAGGCCCGGCAGTGAATGCGACTCGGCCACCATTTCGACCAAATATGAAGCAGCAAGCAGCTCGAGCCACATTTCACATGCTGCAGTTTGCTGTGGCCTATTTTGAAATGCTGTTGGCTATGTATTACAATGGATTCATCTTGTTAGCCATTTGTATTGGTGCTTAGTTTGGATCATTTGTCTTCAGCTGGGAGACGATCAATTTGAAGTATACAGCCAGTCAATGGTCAACGGAAGAAGCTGACATGCATATAGTGGGGTTAAGGAAGAGGCAACCTTGTGCTGCGGCTAGATCTTGTGTAAAACTACCTGAAAGACGACTAGAGTGTTTGGATAAGGAGCGGATTTTCGCAAAACGGCAGAAGACGCAAGCGATTAGCAAGGAACCTCTAGTCATACAAACACCATGCTATGCTTACGTGCCTATTAAGCCTCCTGATTAGAACCCCGTGCGCCATGATATGCACCGTATTTCCCCATTCGACTCTGTCGTCCCAGTCGAATATTGGAATCTAATGCCGATTTCTTTCATTTCCACTCAGGTCCTCCGGATATGATTCTATGTTTAAATACTCACAACTGCTAAAGGCTGGTTTTGGACGCCTCTTTCCGACAGACTCTTCTTCTCCTCGACCTCTATTGATCGGATTTTTGCTTGGTTGCCTCCAGCAGCCATAGCTGTCTTATTCTTATTTTTCTTTCCTCTCCTTCCTTGAACTTGGGTTTCTGGAGTTATTCCGAGCTTCTCATCAGTCTCCTTTGCCTGCAACTTGAGATGTTCCAATTTGAGCATTTGGCAAACCTGATAGTAACTCCTGCTACTTGTGATCTCTCTATAGACCGGTTGCTTTCCCGGAATAAGATGATTGAGCAGATATTTGGTGTTCCCAAATCGATTCTCAACTTCCATGGCAATTTTGAGATATTCCTCAACCACTTCGTTCCAGGGAGCTAGTCCGCCATCAACTTCACTTCTGAAGCAACTTGAATTTGTCTCCGCAGCTGTTGCTATCATGGCGCCATCCACTCCGAATTCGGTGATCAGTTGCTCTGCTTGTGCTCGATTCTCAACATCTCCGTTCATAAGACAAGCCACTCCATTCTCCCGGCAGATGTTCGCAATCATCTTCAACTGGCCACGTATGGCTCTCTCTCGTGGGCGCATAGGAGTAGTTCGGCAATGGACTGTTAATCCAGTAATTCCAGTAGCACAAAGCTTCCGGACAAGGACTTCCGTCAATTCGGCTGTCTCAAGCAACCGGATCTTGACACTAATACCAATTTCAAATTCTGTAGATATTTCCTTAACTAGTGCCTCCAAAATGGCGCAGAGTTTATCAGGGGTTTGTAGAAGCGCGGCTCCCATTCCTCCACTTGTACTAAAAGGTTTCGGACATCCCGCGTTGACATCAATTCCTGCAACGTCTGCTGCCACAATTCTTGCTGCTTGGACAGCTCTTTCGGGGTCGGATGTGCCGATTTGGAATATAAGATGCTTCCCTTCCTTTTCTGGGTGAAGTCGGTATATCAAGCTTTCCTTCTGCTCCTTTTTGGGGTCCTTGGAGCCATGGGATGGTAGTCGTGTAAAGTCGATTGTCGAGAGGGCTTCGTTGACCTTGCGCGTCGTTCCTATCATGGATCTATCCACAGTTTCGGGGCCTGCCAAATTGGTGAGCTCAAAGTCGAAGCCAGTAAGACCAGAATTTACTTACCCCAAACAAGATCAGCTCCATATTTAAGAGCTAGAAGTCGAGAACTGAGCTCACCAGACCGAACCATCGGTGCTAAGAATTTTCCAAGTCAATAACATGGCTCCCCAGGAGTCTCGGGAGGACTCACCAAGAACAATCTTGCCTCTATAATCGACCCCACGGGCGGGAATAGGAACCCGTTTCGTGACCGATGTCATGATGGCAGAAGTGAGTCGTTGCATAACATTGCACAGTGTTTTGAAAGTGGGTGGAGAAATGACTAGGGTTTGTGGTCAGTCCAAAAATAAATTGATGCTCTCACGGGTCACGTGCTCCTTATCGCAATCGCCGGCGGCAGAACTCTCGGTTGGAAGGACAAGACTCCTTTGGAGACAGCCGAAGAAAACAGCTTCGGCATCTCGAAAAGCAGGCGGGACTTTGACTGCGGGTGGCATTGAGTCAATAGACCAGTCTAGTTGAAATCATCTTCCCATTAAATAGGTCTCCACCCCCCCAGCCTGTTTGAATGTTCCTCAGAAGTCAGTACATTCGGGCTCCAACACGTGTATCACTTCTAGGCATTTACGTCGCGACCGCTATTCCCCATAATCTGCAGGCGTGGACGCCCGCGAGCACACTGGCGCCTTCCAATTCGACAAACAAAATTTCTTCTCGCACAAATCAGATAGCTCGTCATCTCTCGAGCTCATCTTCCTCCTCAAACACAACTTCTGCTTTTAACGCAAACATGGCATCCCAATACACCACCCGAAAGGTCGGAGCTCCAAACACTCTGGAGCATCGTATCTACCTTGAAAAGGATGGCGTCCCGATTTCGCCATTCCACGACATCCCCCTGTATGCCAATGAACAGCAAACCATCCTGAACATGGTTGTCGAAATTCCAAGATGGACCAATGCCAAGATGGAGGTATGTTTTCCTAAGTTCTGAAGCTATTCATGCTCTTTGCGACCCCCCTCGACCCCGCCATCACGCTCATCCACAATATTTGGAAATGAATACTGACCAGTCTTTTTCTTCAAATAGATAAGCAAGGAGCAGACCTTGAATCCTATCAAGGTAAGTGATAGAGATAGATTCGGGATTTAACCTCAAATTGCTTGTTGTTTTCTTTTTGTTGCTCAAGATTGCTAACCTTGTGTGTCTCTACAGCAAGATACCAAGAAGGGCAAGCTTCGATTCGTCCGCAACTGCTTCCCTCACAAGGGTTATCTTTGGAACTACGGTGCTTTCCCTCAGGTTAGAAAATACCTCATACTCGCACAAGGCTGAAGAGCTGACCATCTTTCAGACATGGGAGGACCCTAATGTCATCCACCCCGAGACGAAGGCTAAGGGCGACAATGACCCATTGGATGTCTGCGAGATTGGCGAATTGGTTGGATACCCAGGTCAAGTCAAGCAAGTCAAGATCCTCGGTGTTATGGCTCTGCTTGATGAGGAAGAGACCGACTGGAAGGTCATTGTCATCGATGTCAACGACCCATTGGCACCCAAGCTCAATGACGTTGAGGATGTTGAACGACACCTTCCTGGTCTTTTGAGGGCTACAAATGAATGGTTCAGAATCTACAAGATCCCAGATGGAAAGCCAGAGAACCAATTTGCTTTCACTGGAGAGTGCAAGAACAAGAAGTATGTATAACTCTTTTTCTGCTTCACTAAAATTTAATGCTGATTGTGACAGGTATGCTACCGACGTCGTTCGTGAGTGTGCTGAGGCTTGGGAGAAATTGATCGCGGGGAAGACCAACCCTGGTGATATTGCAACGTAAGTCGTGGTAGCCCAGCTCTCCAAATCCTTATACTCAACAATGCTCTAGAACCAACCTCACCGTCAAGCACTCGCACAGCCGTATCAGCCCAGACCAGCTTCCTCACATCCCACAGAACGAGAATCTGGCACCAGCTCCAATTGATCCCAGCATTGACAAGTGGTTCTTTATCTCTGGCGCTGCTGCATAAATGCATTAGCACGAGGAAACTACCAGAATCGATTGAGTGGCACGGCTTTCTGGAACGTTACAAAAGTTGTTATTGCCTGATTTTTTAGATCGACCTTGCAGCGTAATACATATGACCTGAAATCTCACTTCTCTGACCTTATGTGATTTGTTGGGCAAAACATAACTTCCAGCTCCAGAAAGCGAACTTATCTATTTCTCATTTGGACAGAGTCCTTTCGTTCCTTGTCGTATCAAATGCATCTTGATTCCAGGCTTCCTCGCAAAATGGAGCACGCCCTTCGAAAAGTGAATTCTTCAAGAGTTCAAGAATTTTCCAGAACTTCCAACTAGCATGCTCCCGAACGCCTCCAACATGCAATGATGTACAGTATTTTCGTTTTTCAATTCCCATTCAATTCTTCCTGTCTCGACAAAATCCGGGAATGTCTGTCGACCTCCTCTACTACTCCTTTTATCCCCAACTTCTCGGCATCTAGCTTCATTTGCTTTCCATCCTCTGCAACAGCAGTCAGAAATGATCTACGCTTCCTCTCAGATCTAGCTTACTGAATTTCAACTGTAACAAACTTGGGTCACGGGATGCTCTTGGTAATAGCTTCGTATCGACTTTCATAGTCTGCCGTGCATTCGGTGGGAGGAAGGACAGAAATAGACGCGCGGTCTTCGCTCTGGGCAGGAATGGGTTGAAGGTCGTGGATACCTCGGTGATGAATTTGGTGATCATCTCGAATTGATGCTTCGGAAGAAGACCTAAAACGTCAATTACTACCTCACTAACTACAGTATGGACATGAACTTGGACATACCTGAAGTCCTCGTGACAGCGCGCAGCACAAACAGGAAGTGGTGAGGAGAGCGGCCTTGCGATGTCAAAAAGTTCGAGGCATGTCGGCAAATTCCGCTGGGGTAGCTCCGACCTCTCAATGATTTGGCCAACTTTCTAAGGGAGTTGGTCACTTTGCTACAACCCGACTCGAACTGCCCAGAACACCAATATGTCTTTCCAAACCCTTTCAGAGCGTCTCACAGCTCTGCAAGAATCGAACGCCCAGTTACAAGAACTCATCGACCGACTCACAACCATCAAGTTCCAACCTGGATCCATTCCGTTGGACAATGAAGAGAGAAATGTTATGACAGAGCTTAGCTCAGAAATACAACAAACACTAAAAGATCAAGATGAGGATCTTGAGTTACTGCAGGAGGATGTTTACGATTTGGACTCTGGACGGAAGGGGAGTGAGCTGGATCTGCAAAAGGACAAACTTGACCAAGCCGTTAAAAGAGCTGTTAAGGAGCTTAAAGGGTAGGCTTCGTTTTTTTATAGGAGTAATATAGAGGTTATGGTTGAAGCTGAAATTTTGTCAGATGCCAAACAGCCTTCCGCAGAGCTCAATTGACTGCCAGGCGCAACCTCCAAATGGCCCAGCGCGCCGAGCGAGAACTCCTCCTTCAATCGTACCTAGAACCACGATCCTCTACAGCATCGCCCATGCCAGGGCAACAGCGGCGAAGAGCTGAACAGAAGAAAGAGCTCTCAAATGAGGAGAGAGAGGTCAATGCCAGCAGTGATGTAACTTTGGCTCTCAGAAGGACACACGACATGATGACTGCCGAGCTGTCGCGATCACAATTTGCACACGATACCTTGAAAGAGTCAACTGCAGCATTATCTCAGCTCTCGGAGACCTATTCTACTCTAGATACGATGTTGTCGAGATCGAGGAATTTGCTGGGTACCCTGTTAACCAGTCAGAAGAGTGGCACGTGGTATCTTGAGACGGCATTTTATGTTCTTCTGACAACGATTGCCTGGCTGGTTTGGAGAAGACTACTGTATGGGCCAACTTGGTGGATACTATGGTTTGTACCAAGTCGGCTTTTCAGGCTGTCGGTCTGGATGCTCAGCTTAGTTGGTGTGCTTGGTGGTCAGAAGACGGATATTGGAGTAAGCTCGGCTATGGGGCGGGAGACAGTTGTGCATAGTAGCGGTACAAGAGGGCCGAAAGTGGTCATATCAGGACAGAAAGCTCCGACTATCAAAGTTGGGGGTGGTGGGAAAGGAGGGCCTATGAGCGCTATTAGTACCCCGCAAGGCGATAGTGTGTCTGAGAAGGTTGGCAAAATCATTGACGAGAGTGGCCATGCTCAGGTGGAAGATGAAGGATCTAGCGGCGAAGCAGTCGAAGGGGACAAGGTCGAGAATCAGCCAAATCCGAAGAAGCGAATGTGGGAGGAGGAGAAAGAGGTGGCAAAGGAGGCCGAGAAAGAAAAGGATGAATTATAATGTATTAGACAACCTTTCTTCACGGCTCTATCCGTGCCTTCCGGTCCTTCAATTTCTTGCTTCTTAAGAGCTACAGTCAGCGAGGAAACCATTTCGCACAGGCAAGTGCCATCTGAATCACGGGGCCAAACCCCGTGTCAAAGCCTTTCCTTACTGAAAAAGCACCTACGATGGACGTGCAAAATGTGATTGTTTCTTGCCCCTAAAGATGGATCAGATCTACGAATTCAATGTCTCGAAAGTATTTGACATTATGATGCAGAGCATCGAAATCCCAGAACCATCTTTTCTGTTCACCGCGAGCCCCCTTCTCTCAAGCGAAAGAAAGCTCGTGACATACTTTTAACTACCACGCTCTTGCCAGAATGGTGAATCGAGTCACATTCGGAGATCTCAAAATTATCCCCAGCCGACTGACTGCCTGAAGATCTCGACCACTCTCGCTCTCACTTCAGACATGATAAACTGCTCATCAGGAGCATCAACGGACATTACATCCTTCCTCGTGCAAGCTTTCGATTATTCTAAAGGCGCATATATCTAAGTTAGCCCTCTGTCAAAATGACCCTCACATCTCTGAACTATATACGGCTGATTCAACTTCTGTTATTGACCACCTCGTTTGCAACACTAGCATCTTCCACAGTCTGGAAAGGGCCAGGGGATTATACCTCTCTTTCAGATGCATTCGGACAACTCTCAAATCTCACATTGCTACCGAGTTCTCGGGACCCCTTCATTAGTTGTGGTTAAGAGGTCGAAGCAAACGAAGTTGGGTGGAGAAAGTCTGGAAAACCTATGAACTTCAGCCAGCGCCAGGAGAGAAAGGATAACTCGTTCCTGATGAATACATGGTCGCTCTCCGTAATTCTACAACTCTGTGTATAACTGGCTGAGCTGTGGTGATTAGCCTGACACTTCTCTTGATGGGTGTTCATTTTGTGCTCGCATTTCTCACAGCTTTCTACACACCGCAGATAGGCTTTTCTTGCAGGATCTTAACTTCCACAGTGTATATCACACAAATATCTCAGATGTTCTTTTAGATGTGGGCATTTGCAGGGCCTCCACAAGAAGGGACGGTCGTATCATTCCTTCGAAGGGGTGGGATTCTTGATCTAAAGGGCTTCTTCACACCCACAGAAGCCAAAATACCCTGGTCAAGAGAAACATTCTTCTCTGTCAAGTCAGCTTGGGCAGTCTTATGGTACAGCCTAGCAACAGTATTCGGCCTCCGGGGTGTATTTACAGCGATCGGGGGAACGATGATGCAGTTAATGGGTGTCTCTCGGAGCGGCAAATGCGACATTAACGCCCAGTGGTGGACGAAACCAAATAGCAATGTCCCGGTGATTCTTTCTACAAACTATGCTCTGGAGATCGAATATGCAAATAAATACTGGAAGAGTTGTGGAATTACAGCAACTATATTCTTGGGAGCGGTTGCCTTCTGCGGATGGTGGTATCAAAGAAGGTTGAGGGATGTGTTTAGGCGGCTGGTGTATGATATCGGTGGCCCAAAGACCGATAGAGAGGATGTGAGGGCGGCCATGACAAGTTCGAATTGTAGAAGCAAGAGTGTTTCGGCCTCCTCCTAGTCGTGTGGGACACTGTTTGCAGTATGGTTAGTTCGAAGGGTGTCTAAGCTATTGACGTTCGTGATTTGATCTTGGCCTGAACAATTTAGCTGGAGAGATGGGCTGGTTATCTTGGCAGATGATACTAAGCACTCGGCAGACCTGCGTTATGCCGCAGGTGGTCCTTGAGTTTGAAGTGTATAGAGTGTTCTTCATCCGTACTTCTTCCGTGATGTAGGGAGAGCTAGAGCGGTGGGTTAGTAATGACAGCCCTATCTTGCGTTCATTGCAATTTATCCAAAAAGGGAGCTTTAGAGAGACAATTCTACAGCTGTTCATCGTAGTCCAATTTCTCGTTGTGATAGATAATTAGAGTTCAACTCTTGGGGAAGGTTGACTTTGCCAGTGTAATCGTTGCCGACGCGGCCGAATCTCAGAATTGCCTGTCTCAGACCCCATCTTCACATCTCCACCTCGACATCTTCATCAGAAAATAGACGATGAACATCACTACACTTCCCAACGACATCTTCCTTCTAATTGTTGCATATCTCTCCCCCAAAGAACTCATCCTTAGCCGCCGCGTGTCTAAGCAATTCCATGATGCTTTCACGGAGCATGAACTAAACCGGTACGTGCTTCTTCAGCACCATCCACGGGCGCGCGAACTGCGCAACGCAGACCAGAATGCCTCTGTAGATTGGTCAGGTTTGTTCTCGAAGGTTGCTGGAAGATATCATCACCTGAAGAGCGGAACACCGAGAAGCATCGAGAAACTTCCTTTAGCAAACTCATTTATCGTCCCGCGATGGTCACAGAATTATGGAGTCGCGCCCTGGCAAAGGTATCTGCAATTCGAGAAGAAAGAAGCCCCTTTCCATTATCCTGATACGTTTTGGACTTACGAGGAAGGTCTCTTGATCTTCCCGTCTGCCGATCTGCAACAGTATGCGCTGTTTGATCTCGAAGCTGGGACAATATCCGAGGTCAATTTTGAGCCGGAGAAGAAGATCGTTAGGAGGCTACGATTGCACGAGAGAGTTCTCGTAGTCGAGTGGTGCGAGAACGATCCGTATCACCGGCTAAATGAGAATGAGATGGTCTTCAGGCATTTCGCCAGTGCGTATGATGTTCTGAAAGGAAAGGCGGAGGGGAAGTGGAAAACGGTGTTCAGGTCAACCCCTCCTCCATTCTGCCCACTCTGAGCTGATTGGAACAGAAATGAATGGAAAATACACTTTTTGGGCATGCCACTGAACTCAAGAGATCGCTTCTTCAGTTGCCACACTGCTGATAAATATGCTTTATATCTCTGGCAACCCAATAGAAGTGCTTGGGGAGAGGATGAGCCAATCGAGGCGCTAGCTGTCTGGGATATCACTTCGCCGTCGCCATACCTGCCATCCCAAGATCCTAGCGGAAAGGGAAAGCCAGATGATAGACTTGAAGGCCCGCGAGTTGTGAGAAGGTTCTCCTTCACCGACTTAGATTTCTACAGAATTAGACAGCGCTCAACTCCTGTCCTCCGTGGTCTCGGATTGGATGAGGGTCATGTTTATGTCATTGAAGAAGACCATCGTTGGATTGTGGGTCAACAAGCGGGACACGCTCTCCCAAGGCTGCACAAAGTGAAGACTATCGGAATCCCTTTTGCTATTGGACCGATGTGGGTTGATTCGTGCGGAGCTGACGGTGATAATTCTATGTCTTTCTGTCTGAGAGTCTCTGATTCAAGGCATCACAACCTTGCGCCATGTTGGAGACATGAGGTGATTGAATCCAACTCCATTATTAGATTCAAAGCTGATCCTCAGTCAGGAATTTCCATACCTTACTATCGCAGAAGCGAGGGATGACCATGCTGGTGTTGTTTTCAGTGCACGGCATTGCTTCATGCTAGAGACGATATCAATAAACTTAAAGCCGAAGGTGCACATGACAGGACCTGGCTATGAGATCTCATTGAGAGATGACCTGTGGCAACAGCTCCTTGCAAATGGAAAGATATGTGGAGATGAACGATGGCTTGTTGGCCAGAACTTCAATCAAGATGTTGTCATTGTTCATTTTGATAGGGGAGAAAAGGATGCAAAGTGTTGGAAAACGATCGTTCAGGGGCTGAAAAGCTAAATATTATTTCAAGGAATCGAAGTATACTGCAAGTCAGTTGAATCTATCACCATCGCTCTTACGAACTGTTACTCCTCACTGTGTTGTAAACCTCGCCCTACCGAGGACCGCAACAAATTGGACCGAGTTAAAGTAGATCTCTATCGACGCAAAAAGCTCTTGAGTTCAATCTCTCCAAATGAAGCTCGAGTAATCATTCGGAAGCTTGTGGCGGGACTTCATGCTACGGATTCGAAGATAGATGATTGTGCTGCCTTCACTCATTAAACAACGCGAGAATCAGCTTGGCCTCTCTCACACACCTTTTAATCTCCCTGAGAGCCACATCATCCAGTATTGCTGTGTACTACTGGACAAGTTATATGCAACTGTGGATGAGTTGTACCTCTGGGTCGAGTTAACGAATGAGGTCGTAGAGGCAGTTACTGTGATATAACTAGTCACTACCTTAGTGTTGGGCAGGAATTAGAGGAAGTAAGAGAAATGTGGTGCTTGTGAGTACTGCGTAGGAAGTTAGCCACCCTTGATTAGGAAAAGCGAGGTGTGAAATCATCTCAAGACATGGCGCAGAAAGGTAAAAAGGATATTCTTCCTTGAAAAGACATCTCGTATCTTCTTGGTTCCCAAATGAAAGGAAAGGCTCTGATGACTTACTGGTGATGTCTGTGACTAGAAGAATTACCATTTGAAGCAGAAGCTTCCGGGGGCGTCTCTGTTGTAGGAGCAGGTAGATCGTAGTAGATTGTCATGAGGGCGGATCCATAAGCCGCCGTATCACCGCTCTGCAGCCAGTGGTGTATGCTGCAGGCTCAGTCGCAAGTACGATTTCCACTGTTGTTGAAGAGGACACTATAGCAATGGTGGTACTTGGGCTGCTTTCATTTTCTGCTTGTCGCTGTATATGATATCTGCCTTCCTGGGAACAGTTAGCCTGGAAGACCATGCCGGGGGTGGGGGGAGTGCACTGACGGGACCCCTCTTCTCCATTTTTTCAGGGGAGGCTAGAGCTGAAGTTGACAAAAGGGCAACTGCGACAATCATAGTAATGAGCTGCATAGTGAGGGTCGTACCCGGATGCTGACGGGATGTGATGAAATTGGTAACAATTGAGATAGACGTAAACGACAGTGTTGCCAAAGCTCACTCGGCGATTCAGTGAGACTGTTGGATGGTCGATGTATCAAACTTTGGCAGTACTCTCTCCCCATCTTACTGTATACAGCCTGTCAGTCTGGTCTCAGGGGCCGCATTTTTAAGTGACGATCGCAAGCGAGGAGAAATATTGGAAATGGAGAACAGCACCTGAATGAGGCAAGGTAATGCATTCGAGAACCACCACAACTCACAAAGGAATAGATTGATTTCATTCTTCATGTATTGATTTATTGGGAGAAACTTGCTCCTTATGTACAACGGGATTTCAATAACCCTGGAAACATCGCTTAACCTCTGGTACGCCCACCAGAATGCAATGTTTGACGATTGAAAAATGCAATTGGGTATCGTACTCAATATCGAGAGCAAGGGAACACGTAACCAGTAATGCACCTTTCCTCAAAATAAAGTTTTCTGCCCGCAGATCGTACTGCGAATGCAGAGCGTGCCGGCACTGGTCGACATCGCGCATATAATACGCCTCTCTAAGACGTTTTCGAGACTCCCTGAGCGTTCGGATTACCACCCAGATGCTACTCTTTGTGAGCCAGCTATTCCTGATCAATCCTCCCATATTGTGTCCAGATTCAGATCGCCCCTCCTCTCAGCACCGCACACACTCCATCGTTTCCGCTTGTCTCTGCCAAAGCTCGTGGCTAACGATCTCCCTCGTGGACCTGGCGTGTCCTTTGTCTTCGAATCCTCGCCACTATCCGCTGCATCAGCATCGGCCTTCAACTGCGCTATACGTTCGGCTTCCTGCTTCAAAGCAGCCTCCTCGGCGTCCGGCGAATCCTCTATAGTCTCGAGAGATGAAATGGAAGGACTTCGGGATCTTGCTGAAGTGGCTGCAAAGACAGAAAGTTAGCTAGTTGTACAATTCTTCAATGGTGAAGCTAGATGCCTGGGCAATGAAGCCAACAGTATATTCTGCTGCCAAAATACTTACGGGTGGACGGCATAGAAGACGATGCATAAGAGCCAGGATAACTGAGCGACCCAGAGTAACTGTTCATTCCTAAGAAAGACTCGTTGAATCTCGACGATTGATAAGAGGGAGAGGAGGTTATGGACGAAGGGGTAGTAGGAGCTGTACTGCTAGTCGTACTAGCTGTACCGCTATGCTGGACAAGATATCGAAGGGGAGAGGAGGGCCGACGTGTTCGAGTAAAGCTAGTGGAAGGAGGCAGACCAAGGACCGGCGAGCTGCTTCGTTCTGGCGCTCGGGGCGTGTGATCTTCTGAAGTGTCGTCCGCCTCGTTTATATCCTTCAACCCTCGATTTGGGAATCCTGGGAATACCTCGTCCACTGGGTACCTCGGTGTTCGATTTCGACTGGGAGACCCAAGAGGACTTGAAGGGCGTTGATGTGGGGAAGAGAGCAGGTGACCGGTGGTGTTGAATCCTGGCATGGACTGAGCCCGCGCCATCGGTGGAGCGAGGGAACCTGTTGAGGATTTGGATCGAAGATGGCCCCGCGAGTACGGAGATGTGGTCCTGGGTCTGTATGTTATAGAGGGAGAGGAAAATACTGGCGAAAGGGGAGAGGAAGGGTTGGGATCCGTAGATCGTCGAAGCGTTGGAGGTTTCTTGTTCGTAGCTTGTTCGTACAATGTAGAGTCTTGAAGTCTCAGCTTGGGAACTGGAGATCTTCTGAATTCCTCCATCCTCTCGGTTTCTGGGACGGGTTCCATGTTGGACGTATGGACAGGCTCCTGAAGCGCATTCGATTTGGCTGTCGAGGTGGAGAGAAGGAATCTTGCGTAGATCAAAGTATCGAGGTAACCGCCCACTGCTGCTTCGAAGATATCCCAGGTTCTTCCCGGCGTCTACGCGTAGGACTCGGCATTCAGCGCAGCCAGTGCAATAAGTCGGTCGTAAAGGTGAATGGATTCTGTAGGTGGGTGCTATCGTGCTATCGTGTTATCGTGTTATGAGTAGAGCCAGAGGATACTGAGGATGCTCGAAGCCATCTGCTCCCGGGCGATGGATGTCAATAGTAAGAGCGAGGTGGTGCGTTGTGAGAAACGTTGAGGCCGGAGAGAGAGGGCCGATGAGTTCTGGCCATGTAAGGAAGTCCGGGCCTGGAGTACCTGGTACATCAGCCAGGAGAGAGACGAGGGACCTCGCCCTCGCTACTGATCCGGGTCTGGGGTACCGCACGCAGGCCACAGGGGGCTTTCACAAGGTCACACTTCACAGGAATACATTCACTGCAGCCAATTAAAAGCCCTTCAAGGTCCTAAAGAAAGCGCTTTGCGCGAATTGTCCGCAGCCAACGGGATCTTCTCTCAGGCCTCTCAGGTCAGCACGCTGCACGCTGCACGCCCCGAGTCCAGCTGGCACGTTTTGAAGGCTACTCCCGTTTCTCCCCTTTTCCATGATTCTATCACCCTTCATGGCGCAAGCGCAAGGGCATGCGCTTTGGGGATCGAAACTGTCCTTGCGGCAAGTCGCCCAATTCGCTATGTGTGGCCGATGTTTGTGATCACTGTTTGACAGCCGTTGATCGAGCATTATCAGACCCGTCAATGCGGCTGCCTGCTGCAGATCTTGAGCTACATGATCGGATTCACTATCACTCAGCAGGGGTACCTGGGGATCTCCATATGCGAGCCGCTTCACGAATGAAGATCGCTTCTGAATGTATGCTGCGAGGAACATTTTATTCTATCGTTCATGCCAAGAAGATTAGAAAATTCGAGGGCTTTCGGTGACGGAGGCACCCTTGGGGAGGATATCATAGCTATGACTTAAAAGGCTCATCGACCACTTGCTCCATTTTTCTGCAGACAGGGGGCAATGGCAGCAGTAGTTGCACAATCTTGAAGCAATTGGAAAGAGAGAAATGCCTCTATCCGAACCCAAATTTCTTTGAAATTGGAGAACGATCGCTGTGGGGACCCGCGGTCCTCGGAACCGATAATGATTATGATACTCATACAGTGAAGATCCGAAGGAAATAGGACCGAGACCTCTTTCAAGTACTTTTGTGGTGAGCTTGGAAACCCGTACCTACGCTGACCATGCAGATCTAGGTTATTGGAGAAAACTCTAGCGTTGAAGAGAGAGCTGAGCTGCGGGAAGCTTTAGACGTAAAATCTGCGATGTGTGCCACGATTGCCGTGAAATTCATAGACTTCAGACGATATAGATAAATTTCAGCCAACCCCAAGATACATTCTAGCCACTGAGTATCTGGAAACTTTTAATCACTAATTGGATGTCGAGACTTGCGGTGGTCAACTTACCCTATCATACCATTTCACTAACTTGGTCCATGTTTGACTGTCAGGAATACCACAACTTCACGACTTCAGATCCAATCATATATTTACATTTGTCAACAGCCTCTTTCGTACTGAACTTAATGGTTTTGAACCAAAAGCTTGTCTCCTCGTGAAGTAAAAAGAAGATACAGTACGGGTTGCCTCAAATAGGCCTAGCGCTGCGTATTCGGATCTCGACTACCTGGTCGATGTAACCGTAGTGTGGAAACCACCAAAAGATCACGAAACCTTCCCATCACCACGCTCATTCTTTGGCAAACTACCAACGCCATCACTCTTTAACGGCGCAGCAATTGAATGCTCCCCGCGCCTCAGAAGACGTTGAGTCCTCACAGCCACTGCGAAGGGCTGTCCAAAACGATTGCGGCTTACGATTTCACACGTGCGACTCTAGATCCTCAAAATCGCATTGATTGAGGACACCCAACGTACGACGGCATGGGCCCAGCCCGGTCACTGCGGCGGACGAACCCGCTCACAATTATAGTGGGCGTGGTGTTATGTATAGTAATTTTCGTCTTCATACTCCAGCCCTCGAGTTCGGATTCGACGGCGTCACAGTTAAGAAAGGCCTCCGCGGCATCAAATCCTCTCTCCCCACCTACATCGCCGTTTCGAAAACAGAACGAGAAGGCAAATGGAAAGCGAATACCTCCCCCAGTGGTACATTACCACATGAACAACGTCACAAGCACCAGCGATCCTGTTGGTAACCGCGAAACTGTCCTCATCTTGACACCACTCGCCAAATTCTATCAGGAATATTGGGATAATTTGCTGCGGCTGTCATACCCCCACGAACTTATAACGCTTGCGTTCATAATACCGAAGAATCGAGAGGGGAATGCTGCTACCGCGGCTCTGCAAGAACAAATCACCAAGACGCAAAAGTCTGGACCGGAAAAGAAGCGATTTGCCAGTATCATCATCGAGAGACAGGATTTTGAACCTCCTTTGGTTTCACAAAGCGAGGCGGAACGCCACAAGATGGAAAATCAGAAGGCGCGACGAGCTGCTATGTCAAGAGCGAGGAATTCTCTTCTGTTCACGACTTTGGGGCCGTCTACCTCGTGGGTTTTGTGGCTGGATGCGGATATCGTGGAAACTCCTCCAAGCTTGATTCAAGATCTTGCAGCACATAATAAGCCGATCATTGTTCCGAACTGCTTCCAAAGATTCATAGATTCGAAGACTAGGAGACGTGCGGAGCGGCCGTATGATTTCAATAGCTGGCAGGATAGCGAGACAGCACAGCAGCTGGCAGCGGGCATGGGTAAAGATGACATTCTGTTGGAAGGCTATGCACAGATGGCTACATATCGAACATTGATGGCATACATGGCAGACGAAAAGGCTGATCCAAACCAGGAGGTTCCTCTGGACGGCGTTGGAGGCACGGCGTTATTGGTTAAAGCAGAAGTCCACCGGGATGGCGCTATGTTTCCGCCTTTCCCATTCTACAATTTGATTGAGACGGAGGGATTTGCCAAAATGGCGAAGAGGTTAGGATGGAGTTCGACTGGGTTACCGAATTACAAGGTACTTTCGTCCCATCTTTCTCTCGCTGGTAATATTTGTTAACTTGCTCTAGGTATACCACTACAACGAGTGAAATGTCCGGTACACTACTCTTGTATCTTTACATAGAGATATTGCTTGAAGCCAAGAGTGGCCGGGTGAATAGATGAAATGGGGATAGTACTAAAAGGTGTGGAGGGGGTTCATCTTGTATTTATGACGGCGTTCATGGCATTGCATCACATGGCTCATAATGGTCTGGGCTTGTGTATACCCTAGATGTGCGGTTTATTTGTTCTTGAATCCTTGTTCTATATAGCGGCATAAAGACATTTCCGCCTTCTCATTCTGCTTCACTTTGGAAGGCTTTTGTTCTCCGAGGAAATCACCATCGTGAAGGACTCCCAGGCCGGCATTCTCGTTTCATACAACACTTGCATTCCATCCCTGTTCCAGCTTCATAAAACCATTCTGTTCGCCCGCTTGCTTATTCAAAATGTCAATCCAAAAGCATCCGTTCTGGTCTGGTCCCATCCATACCATATCTCCAAATCATGCATATCCAATCTCCTCGCTACCTCTTCTCCCCCAACTCCTCAAGCAACCCATCAAACCTCTCCTCCCCACACCAAAACCCCACCAAACTCCTTGCTCCAATCGTATCCCCATCCCTCAATAAACTCGCAACCTCAACACCCAACGGACTATCCACCCCCGGCTCCCCCAGCAATCTCCCCACACTTTCCAGCGCACCCACCACGCCCAAAACCGGCGTCCAGTTCTCCTTCAACACATCAAGACAGATCTCCCCCGTCTCCCACTTCACATTCGGATGGCAGATCTTCGTGACGAACGTTATGGTAGGCGGGGAGTTGGGGTAGTTGGGGGGAATGCTGATGTTTACGAGCCAGCGGCCGTGGCTGTAGCCGGTGGAGGGGGGGAGTGAGGAGCCGGTGATGATAGCGCGCAGGGAGAGGAGGGAGGAGGGCGAGGGGATCAGGGAGAGGAGGGTTGGGTGCGAGGAGGGTGGTGAGGAGTTGAAGGCTGAGAGTTCGGTGAGGAGGCGTTTGGTCGGTGTTCGCGAGGATGAGGATGAGGTTGAGGTGGGCGAGGAGCGTTTGTTTGTGGACATGGTTAGTGAGGCTGGTTCCAGCGAAGGCGTGTGTGTGTGTTTTGACTTGATTTGTTTTGTGCCTTACAGAAATAAGGTAGTCAGGGCAGTTCCCTCGTGGTCGTGGTCGGGGCCGTGAAAGTCGTTTCTGAGATGGAGCTCCAAGTCCCGCGATTAGAGCTTAAGTGGAGCTCATTCGCCGAGGCTGAAAAACAATCGTTCGGCAATTCAACCCTGACAGTAACAGCCAACAGCCTCTTAAAAAGGAAAGGGAATCGCACTTTACAAATAAATCAATTCGCTCAATGGGAAAGACTTTTTATGTTCAAGTAGTTTATGTATTCATTATTTGCATCAGCACGGTTAGTGCGAGCGTCTCAATGAAGCCTATGCTGCTCAACTTCATCTCTACCCTAGGCCTTTGAAGACCACAGGATCAGAGAAAACAAAAGCGCCAAGCCTGTAGATGCCCATGTTCCCCTATTCATCTCATCCAGTATCGAAGGGGAAATGCTCGTCTCTCCCATGCAGGGTCGGAGCATGCAATGCAATATGTAGCAAACACACAAACGCTAAATCTGAGTACTCCATCCTATCATTAAATGCAAACTCTCGAAATGCACCAAATCCCGTCTAGAAGCAACGATCTTTCCAAATCAGGAATCCCCCAAGGCAATAGCAGTAGTGCCTAACGATGACGCTCTTGTATGCGTCGTTGGAAGAAGGCCAATGTTGATGATTCACTGAAGCGCGGCAGCCATGAAGAAATGCAACGTGAATCCGACCTCAGAGTAGGTGCTCCGCGTAGAAAGAAAATATACACATAACATCCATTTGTCATCAAGTACATCAACATAATATTGAGCAATCTGCTCATTCCGTTCTCGGGGTCCACCATTCAGATGAACATAAAGTCGGCAGGCTTGAGTCTGGAGTGGTGGGCAATACCGAATTTGTTCAGTTCGACTCCTTAGGCTTCCAAAATTGCATCATACGACTGAGTCGCTTGCTCTTACTGCCCTTCTCCTTCTTGTCACCTCCGCTCGAACTTGGGGGACGAGACTCGATTGAAAGCTTACTCCTCTCACCATGGGAACTGCTAATCAAACGTGACAAACTAGCCATGCTGGATCGTTTGCGTGTTACAGCTGCCGAGGAAAAAGAAGCAGAGCGCTGGCCGTCACGGAACTGGGGTTGGTTTCCACCCGGCTGGAAGGCGCTTTCTCTAGTCATCGTAGAATTGCTGCTGGTCAAAGACGGAACATCATCGACTGACATTCGTAACTCTGGTCCAGGTTCTCCCATAAGAAGAGATTGGAATTGGTTCTCATCAGTAATAGATGACGGGGCAGTAGATATACGTTGAGCATCATACGAAAATGGCGATCGAGGTGATGGGAATGATGACTGGGTCGTAGATCGGGGACTTGTTGGAGTGGGGTATGGTGCTTGTAGAGAAAATGATTGAATCTCAACAGGCGCCAGATCCTTTTCAAGTCGGGGGCGAAAGGGAGGAGTTGCAGTTGAATCTGAGGATTGAGCTCTGGACTCGGGTCTGGATGGAAGGGTATCGTCGGCTATTTCTACTGGACTGGGTGATTCCTCTTGAATAGGCTCGTCCATCAGCGAAGTTGCTGAATGAACAGACTTGGTGGAGCTCATATGTCGGCGATCACCTTCGCTCAAACCCGAACCCTTGCGCTTGACTCCACGCTGAAAGCTTGCTTCGTCGAAATCCATAATCTTGCCCGCATCCATGCCCTCGGAATCCACAACCTTGATGTCAATTCCTAATCCAGTCTCAGTGCTTTCATCAGGTTCAGCTGCCTTGTTACTCGACTCCCGGTCTGACGAGGCCTTTGCATCCTCCCATTCCTCATCTTCGTCTTCTTCGAACACATCAGCCATGGTAGAGCTGCTTCCGAGACGGTGAAGACCAAATCTGGGATTTTCGAATTCCGGTGCACTCTCGGCTCGTCTATGGTAATGCATACCTGGTCCTGTAAAGCCGCCCAAGCCTGCAGCACTGTGCATGGCTCTCTTTCTCGTACCACTGCGTTGTGAGCTATCCCAATCAGATCCAAAGTTTGAAGGGGTGTTAAAAGGGCCTAGAGCTGCATCGAGGTCGATGATCGGACTCATGGATTCTTCCTCTTGTCGAGGTAGTTTTCGCGGTTTCCAAGTAGCAAAATCAGTCTGAATCTCTGGTTTTTGGGGGGTGGGCTTTTCAGTCTCGTTAAAGTCAAAGTCTATATTCTCGTCCATCGGTGCGTAAGTTCTCAGAGGTGGTGTTGGTGATCGTCTGCTCAATTTCTTCTGGCTCCGTTGCCGCGATTTGCGAGATAGAATTGACCCGGCCCATGAGCGAACCTTCTTTTGCTTTTTGCTTGGCTTTTTGGATACCGAAGATCTCCTAGAGGATGGCTCGGTGGATGGAATTGGCATGTCCGGTGAGGCGAGGCCTGGTGATGATGCAGCTGTATCGGTTTTCTTTTCCTTCATCGAGCTTGAGGCGGATGCAGGTCTGGACTTTGGTGACGATTCGCCCGATTTTGTGTCACCGAAGAAAGTCCACTTCCTTGCAGATCTGGGAGTAGAAGGGGCAAGCATGGAAGCAGCCGCATTCTCCATAAGCAGAGGGAGAGATCCACGGCGTTTCAGCTCGTCTGGCATCCTAGAAATTTGGTTGTCGGCCGTCTTTGGTCGTGGCTCTTGTCTAGATTTCATCTCTTTCGAAGGAGGTGAACTAGCGGAAATGATGCTAGAAAGCGAACCAGAAACGCTATGACTTGGACCACGAACGGTACTCGAGGAATCGCTGCTGACAAGTGATAGAGGTCGTGGGATGATTTGTATTTCGTCATTGAACCCTACCCGCGAATTCTTGAACGACTTGAGAGGCTCATTGGTTGTTTCTGGCTCCGGCTTTGAAGATTGTACGGTTGCATTCTGCAGACCGGGAAACGGCTGCGATTGGTATTCGAGGTTGCCTGATGGACTTGTAGGGGCGGAACCACCGATTTGTACACTTTGACTCGGCTTTAAAATCACACTCAGATCGTGCGAGGATAACGCTTGCGATCTCCTATGAGCATGGCCTCGACGACTGGGTGGGGGAGGTAGGTGGCCTTGGGACTTTGTTGGAGAGGCAGAGAGCAATTGTCCAGCACCAGTTTCACCGTCTCCACCGATGAATTCACTTGTTCCTCTCTTGTGTCGATTCGGAATATCCCTCGACTGTGGAGATAACGGTGGGGACTGCATGCCAAATGAGAAGTCGGGGAGTTTGCTGCTTTCACCATGAGAACTGCTCGATCTCTCGTTGAGGCCGGCTCTAACATCGACAGCGGACAGAGGTCTACGTCCGGTAGCCCTGGAATAGGAGGATGGAGCGGAGGAAGTTGAAGGCGATAATGGGGCTTTCGACGGGAATACGAAGCTAGGAAGGGGTGCAGGGCCTTGAGGGGACGCCTGACCAGTGATTATAGGGGAGGTTCGGGGGATATCTTCGTCAGTTCGTGCCCGAAATGTACCATTGGCAAGGTTTATTTGCTGCGCAGTGAACGACATCGCAGACGTCGATGCCATATTGTCGACGCCGCAACGCGACCAAATATCACACTAGCCAATTAAATATATGGCATGAAGGTTCTCGATCTATGGAGTATGTGCTTTCGCCGGAAGTCCTCGAGATGTGATGCTCGAGATTCGTTGTAGATGTCGTTTTCTGCTGACGTTCGAATCGTGAGAGCGAACTCGGGGCGGTTTCGACAATAAGACACTGAGGGCAGAATGATTAGCATGAGAACTTCCTACGATATGGATAGCAGTATACGGTCAGTCATAACCATATCTTCCCCGCAAACGTACCTGTGAGAGTCTCCAAGATGTCTCAGGGATAGGCGATTAAGATTGCAAATGGTTCTAAGGTGGTGGGAAGAGTTGGGGGCTCAAAGGAGTGTGAGAATTAATTGAAGGAGTGGACGGCCAGTGATAGAGAAGATCTCCGAAGATCCTCTCTATCAAGGAGCCAAAGGTTGGTCGGTGGTGAGAATCTTGGTGGTGTTGTTTTGGTGGTTACGAGGAAACGAAGAGACGGGCTGCGAATTGGGAGGCCGTACTCTCGCTTGAACTACGCTAACTCGCTTGAGCACTAGCGTAGTTCAAAATAAAGCAGCAGGACCAGCCCCCCCGCCCCGTCCGTCCCTCTTCGAGTTTATTAGATATGCAAGTTTCTGTAGATGTCATTCCAGTCATCTCAATATTCCCATGGATCCATCTCATGAGAACCGCCCTCCCTGACTTGTTCACTCAGCCAACAGCAATGCATGTGTACGGCGGCCGTTCCGAGATTCTCAAAGTATGAGGCAATTAGGGAGTCCTTAAAGAATACTTGGAGTTCGTTCTTCTTTGGGCGCCCACCCTGCGCACTCCCACTTTCTTGCATCTGCATGGCAGCATGACCAGATGGCTTCCACCGTCTGATGATTTGATACTTTATCCAAATCCCCTGTCGGGCTTCAGAGATCTTGATCTAAAGCAAGCAATCTGGCAACAGTGCAACACGACCCCCCTAGTCACCGTCACACCAATGCGGGGACAGGCAACGCTAATCTTCATTTGAATCTCCTTGCAACACGATTCAGGACTCAATGAAAAGACCCGAGCCGGGCCTATTATTGTCATTAATTGACGACTATCAACACCTACATACTGCAGTCCGGACTTCAGATCGTTCATGCGAGGTTCTGGAAATTGGGATAGAGCTGGAAGACCGACAGAGTAGTCGTCTGCAGTGTTCTTATCATTAGTAGAGAGCACTGCAGCAGGGGTTGGGGCTTGAAGACCCTGGTGCCTGCCTGCCCGCACACGAAGATCGCCGACTGGGCCATCATTTCTAGGTGCCATCGACGGACGCCGCGCACTCCATGAGTCCAGGGGTCGGTCAACTTTCCTGAAATTCAAGAATTTTGATCTCTAAAAAGAAACGAAACGGACTTCATCCCAAAAGAAAGCCTCCTTCACCGCAACAACACGATCGTTCCTGGGCCGTGCATGCACAGTCTTCTTATTGATTCGTTCGGCAATGCCGCGGTGGGAGGATCGTATTCCAGCTGGATGCCAAGCAGGTACGGAAGTACTGTAAGTTGCGAGCCGCTCCCTCGTCTAGATCCAAGTCTCCGTCTACCTCAGATCATTCGCCAACATGCTTGACGAGCAGCATCGATTGGCGCCACCTTCCCGAAAATCCCACTGCCCCCCGAGTGCCCCAAGGGGCTAAAAACGAAACCGAACAAGGTGCTCGGGCTTCAAGATCTCACAGTTCGTACTCGAAAAATCCGAAAGAGTTGTGACTATTCAAGGGATCCTGGAAAACATTTCTTCATTTCTACGTTCATTTAAAGAATGGTTTCCATCTAATTATTGAGTGGATTACTCCTCCGCAGATTGACAATCTCGCCAAACGAAATTTTCTGCAGAGGTGAAGACGACACGTCAATAACCTTCACCGAGAGCTGTCCTTGTCAATCGATCAGTCTCTATAGAACGCCCCCTATGATTCCGTATGAATACTCTTGGATCATCGTGAAGTTGAACAGCCGCTGGACCCCTTCCAAGTAGGTTTTCATCCCAAAAGGGGTATCACGTGAAAAATAGAACTAATTAAGATTACATAATCTACCCTCCCAAGAAGGCTGAGAAACGATTGAAGATCTTTCCGCAGTACCATACCTACAAAAGCGAATGACGAACCATGCTCGGGGGAATTTCCAGAGAAGCGCGACGGAACGTGCATAGAAGTTTTGGCGCGGGACTTCCTCTGACGTTTCATCGCGCCAAGTCGACACAAGATCTCAATAAGATCCACACAAGCGCCAAACCTCCCTCAAAAGATGATCCTGATCATCATCCCACCGGGCAACTAACGGTCAGCTCCAACCAGCCAGGAAAAGCTGTAAGCAAGTTCTGATCCTTTCAGTTTAAGTCATTTGTTAAACCAACCTAGACAGTGCGGCATGTGGTGGATGCGCTAGCAAGTTTTCAAGAATCGGGCAGAAAATACCCCAAATGGCAGCAGCACTTAGTATGCATTCTTGCCACCCCTCCTTTTGCATCCTGGTTAGAAGCAAATTCCGGGTTCATACCAAGGGCTCTTCGAAGAATTTTCGGACCTTCGAACTCAGTTTATGTAGACGTTGTGTGTGCTGTGGTTGATGGGTTGGCACCCCGCCCGATATCAATGAAAGCTCCTTCTGGCGAAGGGTTCTCAATTTGGCATAGACCCAAAGGTCCAGACGACTCTTGGGTTCAAGATGCCACAGTATCAAGCCCTACTCTACAATCCACCCTGACCCTTCAGCGAGGGCATGTTACTCTCACACTTCCGCTGGCGAACACTCTTTTCACGAATGGGAGGGGCTCGACGCTGCTCCTATCAAGATGGAAATCCTCTGGTCGATCATTCAAGATAGACAGGGCGCAGATTGAGAAGCAAAATGTTCTTCTAGGCGGTCTTGGGGGGAAAACCCTATATCATCCTATCCGCAGTTGCATCCCAAGCATTCCCTTGACTCCAGTGCGGCGGATTCAAGATGGACTTGGAAACATTGTTCGGACAATCGACTTTGGCCAAAAAGGCGTCAAGAACGTTGGACCTGCCTCCCGAGAATTGGAACATAGTGTGACAGAGTATTTGGCACAAGAAGGCCAAGGTTCTTCCACGGTTAATGTTTGGGCTCTCATCATACCCCAAGATACTTCTTTAGCTCAATTGGTCAGAAGTATGGAAGCAAAAGGTACTCTGACTACTGGTGTGGATGTTCTAAGGACCGAAAACTCCTTTTCGTCTCTAAATAAGCATCACTACATAGGCGAGCTCATTCGTAGAGGGGCAATATTGTGCCGTGTCTTGTCCGGCGGTGGCGGGTGGGGAGCAAAACAAGGTCTACTGTCGCTTGATCCTCAGACGACTTACAGCACGAGCAATGAATCTCGGTATGATTATTCAGAAGAGTCTCCGGACAGACAGCAGGTCTCTGCGCTAGGTAACCTTGCACAAGAGGGTGCTTTCATACAATTCTTGGTTGCTCCGAAGACCTTCGAATCCTTGGAAGAAAGTGACGAGGAGTACGCTGAATTTACACGACGAAGTACAGTGTTCGGAGTGGTACCCAGCACAGTTGATGATATTCCTGATGAGAATCAAGAAAAGACAAGATTTGATCTCCAAGTACATCATGGCCACTTCGGCTGCGTCTCCGAGTCTGGTCTTTTTTTCCGGGCCGAGGAGGGACGATCAAATCCAAGAGTTGTCGAAACAAAGATCGACCTTCCGTACTCATATGCTTACATATGACATCCAAAGGTAGGAGATCAATTAACCAAAGTTGGTGAAGAACCACGGAAACCTTAGAGAAGAAGCTGCTCTTCCTCGAAGGTCCTGTTGAGCAGAGAAGCAGAGAGACCCAAAACTAATTTGGTGGCTTGGTTTGATAATGGTCGTGGTATGGCGCATACAGAGAGGTGAAAGCCGTTGGTGCTTTGTAAAGTGTAATTGTAAAACAAATGAAATCTGTGGGTGTTGTAGTGTTCGAAAAGCCCAAGTCAAGTGGCATCTTTAACAGAAGCACCTCCCCAAGTGAAGTCAGTCACTCAAAGGAGACATACCAAAAATTAGACATTT
The DNA here is from genome assembly GCA_002865625.1 of Hyaloscypha hepaticicola. Taxonomy (NCBI): domain Eukaryota; kingdom Fungi; phylum Ascomycota; class Leotiomycetes; order Helotiales; family Hyaloscyphaceae; genus Hyaloscypha; species Hyaloscypha hepaticicola. The sequence continues at coordinate 402,997 of KZ613471.1, forward strand.
TATTTAAACCGTAGGGGCAAAAGCTCACCGAAAGAACTTCCTTCTGACTATCATCTCGGTCGAATCGAATCATGAACGAAAAGTCTTCGGGCAGGTATTTTACTCGGTTTCGAAACAGGTCCCTTTCTTCTCCCCATTCTAGTCTCCAATCATACAAGGGCTTTTTTCCGTCAAGGCAATTAGAGTTGGGATAACAAAGTGAGCTTGTAGCCGACGCAAAGCCTATTAAAAGTCTAGCTGGTCATCTGGCTTGTACTGGGTTTTGTCAATTGTGATACTAAGATATACTGGAAGCGAGCTTTTCGTGTTTCAAACTATATGATCGGTTACTTTACTTTCAAAGCCAGTTTAAGTGCTATTGGGTGTATCACGTGACAGTACTTCAAAATCCCTTTCCCACGTGACTGCACATCTTCGAACAAGTATCAGCCACCAATAAAGATTTAATGTGGTTCTCTTCCATCATACAGCTAAGTTCAGGTAATAAGGTAATGAAAATCACCATGAGTTCATAGTATAGTCACATGATGTTTTTTTGGGCGAGGCGGCCTCGACTGTTCAGCCCAAATATCTCCAATCCTCGACTGTTTCGAGAAACCTTAACCTTCACGACCCCACCTCCAACCAAGATCAATTCACATTTGCTCTTGGATCCGCATCCTGTACCCTCCTGCAAAATGGATCGTGCACTTGACGAAATCGTTGCAGAACGTCACGTAAGATCCCGCCTTAGTTGTCCCTTCAGCCTTGCGCTGCACGCCCTAACTAAAGGTGGCCTTGCTAACATTCTTCGCAGAGAGGTGGACGATCTCGCGGACGCCGTGGTGCTCGTAGAAATGACCGCAATGACTATCCTCGTGATGGCGTAAGAAAGGTACGTCTTTGAAACTGCAGACGGATATCCGCCCTGGCTAATATACTTCTGCAGGTGCATACACCTCCTCCTCCTCAATCCTCATGCATTTGAATGCTCGAATCTTCCTCAGGCCTTGTCGTAGCACAACAAATCGCGCTCGATGCCTTCTAGGCGGTCCAGAGAAGTACATGAATTGAATACATCAGCTAACCCAGGCTTCTCCTCGCTTCGTACAGTCGATTCGAGAAGACAATAGAAATATAGACTCGTACGCTACCCTTCTTTTGCTCTTTTGGATCTCTGCTAATTATACGCAGGGAATGGGTTCACGATAAGTTCGACGATAACAGTACGAACGACACCCCTTCCTTTTCTACGCTCTGGCTCACAAACTCCCAGCTGGACGAAGACCTGCTCGCAATGAAAGACGCTATTCTCCTGAACCTGTTCAGTCAGTCTACCAAATTCAAATTCTCTCAAATTCAGCGCTGACCTGTTGTCAGTGAATCCACCAGCGCCAAACTTCGTGTCGAGAATCTACATTACGACCTGACGGAAGATGATCTGGATGTAAGGGACAGATGTATGGATTGGAAGAGAAACGTGGCTAAGGCGTAAATTAGGATCTCTTCAATCGAATTGGGCCAGTCCTAAAGCTCTCCCTAACATATGATCGCGCTGGTCGCTCTGAGGGCGTCGCATATGTTACCTATGAATTCCCAGAAGATGCAGCAAAAGCTATTCGCGAATTTGATGGTGCAAATGCAAAGGGTATGGTGGCCTCAAATATATCCGGGATGAAGCTAAGATTTGCAGGACAACCTATTCGTTTGATTCCCCTTCCTTCTGGACCGTCGGCTGGACGCCGAAATCCAGGACCTTCTGCAGCTCCAAGAGGGTCATTGTTTGATCGAATTACACTCCCAGCTGGCCGATCCCGTTCAGACTCGCCTGTCCGTCATTCAGATGTCAGTGGACCCCCACCAAGCAACGTCGATCGTTATGTCCCAGGCCAAGGCAGTCGTTCCCGCAGCCCTCGTCCGCGTCAAAGAGAAGGCAGACGACCAGGTGCAAGAAGAGAGAGGGGGGACAGACGTGGTGGCGGCCGGGGCGGTGGAGAGCGTCTTGCTAGGGATGGAAGACCCAAGAAGACACAAGAAGAGCTTGATGCGGAGATGGAGGATTACTGGGGAGCCAAGGAGAATGGTACTGAAGACGTTCCGGCGGCAACGGATATTGACATGATCGAATGAGCCAGAAATGGTTTTGAGGGAGTGAACACTTGCATCTTGAGCGCTTCCGTTTGTTATGTAGATCAGTATGGCTGCGCTGATTATACAAAAGCATCCCATCTTCCAAGACACTGCACTACTGAGCGGTTTATGTTGACACTAGTACAACCCTAAGATATGGCATCACCAAAAGTTCCAATTCTACGTAACCCTACGAGGCTCAGTGGCCTGTAATCTAGTGTGCTCATATTTACCAAGTATTGGTGAGAATGGCCTCTAGTTTGTGTTGGCTCCTGAAGTCTCTTACATCAAATATTCTGATCACGGTGCCAGGTATCGGTATGAAGGACCTCTGGCGAGCCGTCAGGTGATGATATCCGTGAGCACTGCGTCTTTGGAATAATGAATCTATTACTACACGGAATACTTTGATCAGTGGTAATTTACAGGCTTCGCTCCTTGTTCTGGATCTGCATGCTTTCTCCCAACACCGAGGATCCCCGTTCACTTTACTTCATATGAGGCTTGTGCGATTCCTGGTTCTATTAGTTAAAGATATGCAGACGTTGTTGATAGGAACAATCAGATCAAAATCGCTAGTTATGATGAGGTCGAATGTAAGTTCACTCGGGTGAAAAAGAGAGGCATCAAAGCCTCCAAGAGTAAGACTACGAAAGCCTTGTTGAAACGATATTTATTACCTGCGGTATAGCCACAAGAGAGAAATGAGTCAGAATCTGCAAATTTAAACTTGACATGTAGATTGAGGTTCGATCATCGTGCTTGGAGAGACTGCTTAGAGCAGGATTAACTTTGAATACACTCATGAAGAAGTCTTTTATCGCTGTGTAACCAACTAGTTGGGTGGCTGATGCTGGTGTTCAACTTATTGGAGCGCCAGGAGCAATAGTATTGTAGTTTATTCTTTTTTGATAGCGAGTGCGAAGAGACCTTCATTTGTGATATTGTTTTGGGAGCTGAATGTGGCAACTTTTTGTTCCAAACGGAAGGGGTCCAACATACCACATGGAGGAAGCACTTGTCTGGAACATGCCACACGATTGCTTTCATAGTCTGATGGATCATTGGGACACACCTTGGTCTAGAGCTACTAACGGTTGGTTCTTTGCTCTCAACACAATACTCTCAACGCCTGGGACGGTATCCCAACTCGAAGGACGCAAGAAGATCAATTGGCCATCACCAACATAGCCTAGAAGCAATGAGACCGAGGCCAGCTGGCGCATGAAAAGGCTCTAACTTCGACTCAAAAGCACAGAGTTGGCTCTTGGACGTAGAACAATAGGCGCAGGGGCTGTTCCTGTGCTTGTTAAAGAGGACGTTGTGGCCGCAGAGGAGAAGGCCAAGCGGAACCAACAATATTACCGCTGATAAGGCTCTCCCGAAATTATGTTGTAAAAATCGCGACAGCAGAGTTCAGGAATGAGGAGCATTCTGAAAGGGCATTGATATTTTTGAGGATGAATGCAATTCTGACTACCTCGTGTATGAATGAACATAGGAACTAGCCTGAAACATTGCCTAAGTCCTCGTATGTTGCGGGCACATTTGAGAGTAATTAGAGAACAGTTGGCAGTATGCCACACCGGTAACACTTGGTTCCGCAGATGATAGGATCAAAATGCTTGCACTTCCATCCCAAAATACTGCTCCTTCGTAATCTGGGGTCCGTTGGATTCTTGGAGGTAGGATATACTTGGGAACTGGATGAACACCTTATCTTCAGCAAGACTGTTGGAAACGTGGCATTGTGCGGACGAGGTTGGACTCTGTTGGACATTGATATAGTTGTCGGCCAAGAATGAGGCTCAAGGAGGGGGAGGGGGGAGGCTTGGGCTTGAGAGACCTTTCCCAAGCCCGTGGTAAGCGAACCAATCAACAGTGACAGAACTCAGTTACCCCTGGATGCCCCTGAATGCTTAGCCACTCCCATCGTCTCGGCTGTTGGTCTCTTCCACTGCGCCACGCCATAGGCTAGAACTTCGAGCGTCTAAACAACACCACACACCTATTAGCGCTTAGGCGGGCAGTGCCCCCTCCCCGCAGTTCCTGTTCCCCGGTATGAATCCTTCGCAAGTTCGCTGGTCTCTTATGCTATTTCGGGGTCTGACGGCTCTCATAATCAAATCTCAATTTTATATTGCGGTTTGACCCACCGTGCTCGGAGCCCTTCAGAACAGCACTGCCCTGTTCCCCACGCTCTCCAGCAAATGTAACCCAACTTCGCATGCGTCCTGTGCCGCAGAGGCAGATACAGCCACGGCTGTACAGGTCTCTCAGGCCCTTTGCAATGCGGCCGTTGTCATGTTGCAAGTAGTGTTGCTCGAATCCGCGTCTGGGTTTAAAATGAGCTCCCTTCCTTCTCTGTCAAGATCGTTGGTAAGAGGCACGTTGCAGCTCAGCCCCTAAAATCTCACTCTTCCTTCAAATATATGGTCTGGACGTTTTTGTCGCATTCGTTTCTTTCCTCTTGTCGCTTTCTCTTCAGTTAACTGCATGCGCGACCCGTTGAATGGGTTGAGAATTATCAGCTGTTGGGCTTGAAGTGTTCGCACTCATCATGCGTTTGACAAGTCTCACTGTGGGAGCGCTTCTCCATGGAGCTGCCGCGAGCCAGATTTACGACCGCCGAGGTTAGTGGTCAGCGATCTGAGGTTTGATCGGCAGATGCTTACCATTTCGTGCAGCAATTCTAGTAGCTCAAAGGAATTTAAATGCGACTGCTTTTATTCCACAGAGCAGCTCTTCTGCACCAGTTCCGGTTGCGAAAACTTCGGAATCTGTTGTAACATCTCACCCCACGACGTCGTCCCTGGCAGCGCCAGATCATCCATCGTCCTCATCGTCAGATCACACAGTTGTGACCGTCCAAACAACAAGTACAAGTAAATCTCAAGTACTTCCAGAACTTCCAACTTCCTCGAGTCAAGTTAAACCAATAGTCTCGAGCCCCGATGCTCACTCCACGAGTTCGAGTACCCTCTCCAGCATTTCAAATTCTCCAGTAGCATCACCACAGAAAAGTAGCACAAGTGCAGAAACGACACTTGCCATTGCACAGTGTACAGCAACAGTGATCTCGACTGTAGGCCAACAATTTGTTCCATTCCGGGGCTCGTGTTCGCAAACAGTGACGGTTGCGACCACTCTTATGGGTACAGGGGGAAATGGCGGCCCAACAGGTGCTCATGGCGTGTCCTCCACTGGATCATCGCCACCAGACAACACAAAGACGACTACCCAACCAATTTCATCATCTAGTAGACCTGTTGTTTCGACCTCTGTCAAGCTTCCAGATGGCCCTAATCGCCCCAACACACCCTTGACTGAAACTTCATCGAGTTCACCGACTTCATCCAATGGCCCGGTTGCCTCTACTTCTATCAAGACTCCGAATGGACCAGGTGCTACAAACCCACCAGGAAATGACCATTTAACTACTTCTTCGCCACCCGGTTCGCCAATTAGGCCGATTCAGACACCATCATCTAGTAATTCTCTTCCTCCGACTTCAATCAAAAGTCCGAATGCACCAGGTGCTACCAACCCACCGGGCAATGACCATTCAACTACTTCTTCGCCATCAGACTCTCCAACTAAGTCGATCCAGACACCAACATTCAGTAACCCTCTTCCTTCGACTTCGGCCAAGATTCCTACCGAAACCCCTGGACCTAACCTATCAAGCAATGGAGATTCCCCTACTTCTTCGCCACCGGATTCGCCAACTTGGCCAATCCAGACAGGTCGACCTGGACCTACTACCTCAAACAACACTTCTTCAAAAACCCAATCATCTGAGTCTGTCTTGCTACCGCCGACACCTATACCAAGTCCCTCACCTAGCTCAATTGATATCGAAGTTGGTGTCGGCCCAACAACTCAAATATCCAATTCTGTACCGACATCATCGCATCCTCAAATTCAATCTTCACCCTCGGCCACGTCACCTGGAGATGGAAAGGGGACCGGGACCGGGACAGGAACTGGACAGCCAGCCGGTCCCGCCTCAACGACTCTTGCTTCAAATTCTTCCCCCGGCTCAGCGCCAACAAGAGAGCCCGCTTTACCAATCTTACTAGGATCACAAACAATCTCGATAAACTCAAACTCAGCCATCATCATTGGCTCACAAACTATAGCTCCAGGCTCAGCAGTAACTTTTAGCGACGGCCAACGCGTCTCCGTCAACTCAGGCGGCGCCGTAATCGTCAATGGCCACATACCAGCTCCAACCACCATACCACCCGCAATTATCGTCATTGAGGGCTCAACAATCACCGCTGGTACAGGCGGCGGCTTCGTGATTAGCTCTCAGACGTTGTTCCCAGGTAACGCGATCACGATTGGCGGCGAGGTTATTACATTACCTTCAGCAACATCTGCGCCAACGACTTTTGCCACTGGAGTCATGCCTGATCAACCTCCTGTCACGGATGTGGTTATTGCTGGTGAAACACTCACACCGGGTGGGCAGATCACAGTTGGGCAAGATGTCCTCAGTTTGGAACCGAGCGGGACGGCGATCACAGTCGTTGCTACCGTTACGATTGGCGGAGGTATGAGAACAGCCACTGCGACAGCTGCGGCGAAGAAGGAGAATGCTGGAGAGAAGCAGAGAGGGAGTGCAATTTTTGTTGCGTTGCAGATTTCTTTTTTCGCTTTAGCGGTTTGGTTGCATTAGAGAGGCCTCCAAAAAGGACGGCATTGCATTGGGTGGCGTTGAAAATAGGTGCATTCACACATTGGGATACCCTGTATCAAAATAGATATTCTTGTATATAGAGTTACGTGTACTAAAAACACAACTTATCTTGCCTGATCCTAAACTCAGATTTTTGTGGATGTACGGCTGCGCCTTGATGTTTTAGTTCAAGTTCCGAAAATATTCAACCTGTTATATTTAGATAGGAGAAAGTAGCACAAACGATTCTAGAAGGAAATGATATCTACGGGACACAAGTCAGAACACGTGATACATCTACTCAGCGTTGCACAACATAAGCGATTCCTAAAAGCATTCTCCAGGACTCATTGTCCACGTAGAGTACCTTAATGCTTCTTGACTTTCAACTGCAAGCCCGTACATAATCAAATTCCCCTTTTCGTTCCACCCTCACAGCATTCTTCCCCTTATTCAACCTTCATCCTCTTATTCCTCAACCCCTCACCCATACACTCCGCTACATCCTCCACCGTCAACCCCCTCTTCCTCCTCTCCGTCTTCTCCTCCCCAAGCACCGTATCATCAGCAACGCTCCTATACACCGCCGCAACCCCATCAAAGATGCCTTTCCCCTCGCCCTCAAAGCCGCCCTCATCACTATGACACATAGCAATCTCCTCCATCTCATTTACCCATCTATACGCCTTAGGGGGCATACTCGTCAATCCACCCTTAGCAGACTTCAACTGGTTAGGCAGTCGCGCTCCCATTTCTTCGAGAAGGTTGGGGAGAATACCTAGGGAGTGAGCGGTGGTGAAGGATTGTATGCAGAGGGCTGTGAAGCCTTTTGTCGTGCTTGCGAAGCAGCATTTTAGACCGCTGGCTGGACCGATTTCTGGGCTGATATGCTTGATGTTCAGGGTCTCTTGGAGGTGGGCGCCAGAGATGGGTGCGCTTATTAGGAGATGAGGACCTGACATGGGAATTGAGGGAAGGGACCAGCTGGAATCTTTGAGGGACGGTGGCCCACCGATTATCCCGCCGTCGAGGAATTTTATTTTTGGTGTTTGGGTGCTGAAAAGGGTTCCAATGGAGCGGGCGGTGCGGGGAGAGATGGCGTTGAGGTCGAGGTAGTAGAGAGGATTAGCCTTAGGTGTTGAAAGAGTCTTGAAAGCCGTTGTGATTCGCTTTGCGGTTGCTAAAGCATCGCGTGGCGGTACGATAGAAAGAATGTAGTCTGAGGCTGAGACTAAGGAGGAGTCTGTAGGGAGCGCTTCGATAGAGGCTCTCTGCACGCGGGTTTGAGTATCTTGGCTTGCAACTGTCAGCGTGATCGAACTTAAAATGACGTGAGATGAAACATTGAATAGGATTTTAGGGAGTATGAATCAGGAGTGGGGTCGCTCAAGGACACGCAGATGACGAATCTCGCAAGAACTCTCAAGACACCAACCGCAAGTACAAAACATAATCTTGAAAAGCAAACTGTTTTGAATTGGAACTTCTGGTGGGACTTCACCGCCTTGTGCTCCTTGAGAAATTGTCTTATTTACTTCAAGTGAAATGTGTGGATTGCAGAATGTTGAATCCAGAATGTCTTCGATTTAAGTTTGGAACTCCAACTTCATCAAATTTGACCGACAAGAGCTCAAAATTCGAAATGGAACAGCAATCACAACTGGATACAATATGAAGCAGGTACCGTACCTTCTACCTTCGACATTCGTTACCACTCTGTAGTTCTTTGCAATCAGAAGCTTGGCAATCCCCATCCCCATGTCTCCAATGGACAGAATACCCACAGTTGCTAAAGGTGCCATCTTTTCAGATAACTTCTGAAAATTTGAGTCTGCATTTCGGGGGATAGAAAAGGAAAGGTGATGACAGCAAAGGGAAAGCGATAGTCACATCGGCCTACATCGGACTTGATTTGTGAGCAGACACGTGACGCCAAAGGGAGCACATATTGTTATAGAAAAAAGCCTGTGAACAAACCAGTCATTATTTGTTATAAGTAAACAATTTATTGCTGTCCCGATTTCCTGGTATTGCTCTAGAGGCCAAGCTTTCTTTGCATAAAAGTATTAGGATCTCCAAAGCTTTAGCAACCTTCTAGCGCCGAGTAATTGGTATCCACTACTGGAGGCACGCTTCTTATCACACTACCAGTATATATATCTGGTGGTCTAAAGTCCCTCCAATCGCATAGATATATAATGAGTTTGAAAGCACATGTCCAAGCACTATTGTGCCACCGTCGCTCGCATACAAAGCTTAGCTTCAAACTTACCAGATGACTGCCATGCCTTCGAAGGCTTAGATGAAATGGTACATGCGAAGTGCCAGGCGCGAGAGCGTAGATTGTGAGTAACGATAACGTATGGCTTCCTGCAAGGCTCTGCATGTAGCATGAGTTCGAACCACGGATCTAGAGACACAAACCGCACGGGTATGCAGTTCAACGCTGCACCCATTCCAAGCGAATAACAAATAAACCCCCCCTTAGACGGTGTCGAAGCAAGGCTCTACACTATGACATTGACCTCTTAGCTGCATTGTCACGGTCATTCGATTCTAATGCTGTCTCTTGCCGCAAGCAGTCTGGCAGCCTAGCCTGGAGCAGCCACATTGCGTGGGACGATTTCCCTTGGCCGCTGGTCTTTCCTTCTGGAAGCCACTGCACACGGCCGTTCCGATGGAAATGTCGTCCTCTTCGCTGCCTGCTAGTGAATCGACTCGGGATCGGTGCAACTCAGTGGCCTGGGGAGCGGAATCTGATATTCGATTGGTGCGGACGGATAAAAGGGTCCTTTCGGATGCGCTGTCCTTACTGTAGTGATTGCTAGATCAAGTTCATCCCAAGCACGCGGCATCATTTGGATTGCGACGTTGTGGACGTCTCCACAACCCATTCGTCGTTGTAGATCAGAATTCTTCCCGAGGCTCGCAACTTCGCAAGCCACTTCCACTGTTGCTAGGCCGGGTAGACAACCCTCCGTCGCCGACGTGACCAATTAGACACTTCGCATCAGACCCCCTGCCAAGGTTGATGTTGTACCGCTGGATCAACGACCAGCAGCTGCTCAACTACTTTCCGCATCCCAGCTGCTTTCTTTCTCTTGTATATAGTGCATTTACGTCCCGTCTGGTTTTTGCGTTCTAGTTCTCGTGTCCTTCTTTCGTCCATCCCTTTCGGATCACCCTAGCTTGCACCGGCGCATTTATCTGAAACCAGCTGCGCAGCAAATGTCATTGGAGTTGAATTTGATACTCATCGAATCGCGACGGAGGTAGACATTGCGAGAAACTGTGTTTGGAAGCATCTGTACAATAACATTCACCATCTCGTTCTCTCTACGTTTTCCATCTCCTCGTACGGACGTAGTTGGCACACAATCTCAGCCTCGATCTCAGCCCCGCCCTCCACTTATCCCCGCCCTTGTCCCTCGAGCTCCACGATCCATCACAGCATCACAATGTCAGACTTTCCTCTCAAAGCCGTGACAGCTGTCTCTGCTATTTCTTCCTACATACTTGTTGGACACTTCCCAGCTGTATTACTTTTCTCGCGGCCGTCGTACCTAGGAACCTTTGTGCAGGTTTTCAGCCTGAGCTTCCTTTGGTGGTGTTTCTGGAAGATAATCCTCTACCCAAAGTACTTTTCGCCACTAAGATACCTTCCCAGACCAGGAGGTGGCAGCTGGTGGAATGGACATTTCGCCCAAATATCAGCGTTGCCGTCTGGCGCGCCCATGATAGAATGGTAAGTCTTCGTGGCAAGTACGCAAGCCCGCTACAATGCTGACATTGGGACGCAGGGTGAACAATATCCCGAATGAAGGTATCATCCGCTATATGGGGCTCTTTAACTCGGAGCGCATCATGATCACCTCACCCAAAGCTCTGAGTGAGGTTCTCGTAACTCGAAATTACGACTTTATCAAGCCCAGCCATTTCCGAGCCGGGCTAGGAAGACTTCTCGGCATTGGAATATTGTTGGCGGAGGGAGAGGAACACAAGACACAAAGGAAGAATCTAATGCCGGCATTTGCATTCAGACACGTGAAGAACCTATACCCCCTGTTTTGGGAGAAGTCTCGAGAGGCTGTAGAAGCGATGACAGAACAGGTCAAGGACGGTGGTCTCAGAAACAAGGAATTGCCGGATTTCCAGAAAGAACTGGGCATGGAAAATGATGATGCAGTTTTGGAAGTCGGAGATTGGGCAAGCAGGGCTACCCTCGATATCATTGGTGTCGCAGGCTTGGGTCAGGATTTTGGGGCCATTCGTGATCCCGGGACGGTGCTCAACAAGACTTATCGTACCGTGTTCAAGCCATCACGTCAAGCTGCGTTGCTCGGACTTCTGAACCTATTCTTGCCAGGGTGGTTCGTTAGTAATTTGCCAGTCAAGAGAAATGGGGAAATCGAGGCAGCAGCAGCAGTCATCAGATCCACATGCAGGCAACTCATCCGCTCCAAGAAAGAGAAACTCGAGAAGCGCGAATTAACAGATGTCGACATTCTGAGCGTTGCATTAGAAAGCGGTGGCTTCAGCGAGGAGAATCTCGTCGATCAGCTCATGACTTTCCTAGCTGCAGGTCACGAAACCACGGCTACTGCGATGACATGGGCTGTCTACATGCTCTGCCTCAACCCAGACGTTCAAACCCGACTCCGCGCGGAAGTCCGAGGAAATCTCCCGAGTCTCGACTCAACCAAGAGCGTCACAAGCCAGCAAATTGACAACATGCCATATCTACAAGCCGTCTGCAGCGAAGTCCTTCGTTATTACCCACCTGTCCCTCTCACACTCCGCGACGCAGGAGTAGATACCCAAATCATGGGCCACAACATCCCGAAAGGGACCCGCGTTCTATTGATTCCCTGGGCCGTCAACAAATCCGAAGAACTCTGGGGCGCTGATGCTCGAAAATTCAACCCTGATCGTTGGCTCAACAATCCCAACGGCGGTGCCAATAGCAACTACTCACTCTTGACTTTCTTGCATGGACCTAGGAGTTGTATTGGGCAGCGATTTGCAACGGCGGAGTTTGCGTGTTTATTAGCGGCGTGGATTGGAAGGTTTGAGTTTGCGTTGAACGATGAGCGGGAATTAGATGAGAAGAACGTCGAGATTAAGGGGGGCGTGACTGCTAGACCCGCAAAGGGCATGTATGTTAAGGCGAAGGTGCTCGAGGGTTGGTAGCACATGGATAAGTAAGATTGGACGGCGTTAGATATTATGACCATTAATGTTTGAAAAAGAAAATGAATTTTAGATGTTTTGCAAATTGATCAAGGTTTTTATGCTACAGTTTGACGTTAGTTCGTGTGAGACTATTCCCTTGGGTGTGAAGAGGGCTTGGCAGGTTCGATGCTTTGACCACGTTTGTTGAACGTGTACGTTCAAGGCGACGAAGAAGGCCTCTGCGAGTCTTGTAATGCAAACTTATATACTTTTATTTGCAAAGTCTAGTCAAAGGGTATTCTTCTCAGTCCTTCTCCACCGCCACCCATTCGTTTCTTCATTTCCTGAGCTGCAGCAACACTACTAGGCACTTTGATACCGCAGCAGTCGCCCCAGCTGTTCATTTGATGCACATGTCTCATTCCGTCAACCATCACCACGACTTCTCCTCCCTCGGGATCCTCTTCCTCACTCGGAACTCCATATTCTTCCTCTCTGCTCATCTCCTCTACCGCCGGTACCAACGAGCCAAACATAAAGTGTTGCATGACTGGTAGCTTCTTCAGAACTTCAGCAACGAACATGCGTCTCATGCCAGCTTCGACTTTGGACCACGATTTCGCTGACGATATGTCATCAAGCATGGGACTATGCCATCTTAAACCCTCAACGTTCTTGACACTGTTGACGAAGTTGATTTGTCCCAGGTATAAGTATTCATTTCCATATTCCTCGAGTATAAGGCTCTGGTGTATGGAGAGAGGGCGGATAAAGGGGTGATGCAGTAGTTGCGAGGAACCGAACAGGAAGGGGAGGAATTGATAGTCGTCGAGTCCCCATACACCATGTGAACCTGCTGGTTCTAAATAGTATGTTGATTGTATTCTCCTCATCAGAGTGAGATATCGAGTGAAAACTTTAAGGACGAGGGGGCGAAAGTCGGATGGCGTGATGATTCGTAGTTGGTAAAGGCAGAGCAGCCATATCATGAAGTTCAACTCGTGCCCAGAACCATAGTCTATTCTTGTGCGGTTGCCGAAGGATTGTAGGAAGTATGTCGATATCTCAGTTATAGCTTCGGCTGGCGCAACTCCCAGCTGTTCGTGCCAGCCCAGATGCTCTTTCGCTGCCAAGTCGAGGAAGTCCCGAAATCCTTTATTGCCAAAGCGGGAGTCTCCTTGCTCCTCAGGTGGACTTCTTTCGACCACATCTTCAATTTTATCGAGGATGTCAAGGATGTTCTTGAACGCGGGGCTGAGGTCACCGTCCTTGACTGCTGAAATCGGGGTGTCAACGACTGAGTCTGTGAGGCCAAAGACAAAAGCTAGCAGTAATTTATATGTAGGAGAGCTCAGAAAAAGATCATGGTCCTTCGGTGAGAGTATACGTCTTGTGGGCTTCTGGAACTTTAGGGTCGAAAGCTCGGGAGGCGGCGGCAGATTCGGGGTCTCTGGGACTGGTAAAGGGTTCACAGGAGGAGCTGGGCGACGCCGAGGTGTTAGCTTTGGCAGCCGGTCTCGCAGATCCGGAATGGTGCCATCTGGTCGTTCTGTTAAACTATTGTCTGTGCTTGAAGGCATTATTGATCTTGGTGTTGTCGTACGAGGTTGAGGTCAGAATGGTGCCTTGATGTGAGATGACATGGGAGCTACACGTGGGGGCCGGGATGTCCCGCTCCCAAAAATATTAGTTGTACATTAGCGCGCCATTTAAAAATTCCCGATGCACAACAGTAGTGTTTATTCACAGCTCAAGTCAACATTCTTGGAAAGTACGGAAGTCATCAATTGTCATGGCACCATCAGCAGAGCCTACAGCGATCCTATCTCATCTGCACCGTGCAGATGGGTCTGCGACTTTCTCACAGAATGGCTACACGGTCATCGGCGCGGTCAACGGTCCTCTCGAAGTCCAGAGACGAGACGAGCTGCCAGAGGAAGCAGTAGTTGATGTTATCATACGACCTGCTGCTGGAGTTGGAGGTCCGTACATTCAGTCTGGAGCCTCTCCCATTTGAACAACACTAACTACTTGAATTTTAGGTACGCGGGAGAGACATCTCGAATCCATCATGCAATCCACTCTCCGCCAAATTATCCTCATTCACAATTTCCCACGAACCTTGATCCAGGTCACACTACAGATCACGAGCACACCAGAGAACGAAAACGCGGGGTCAAAGTTGGTACAAGCAGCTTCGGTATTTGCATATGTAAACGCCCAGTGGAATAAATACTGACCCAATCTATCTAGAGTCTACCTATTCTCCCCGCACTCCTTCAAACCTCAATCCTAGCCCTGCTTTCCGCTTCAATGCCCCTCTCTATGACTCTGACATCGGTTTTACTTGCTCTTGCGTCCGACGGGGCTGCCAAGAGAATACTTCGAAATCCGACCTTCAGCCAATCCCAAAGTGCAGACTCGCTACACGTGCTGGCTTTCACCTCTCACGGAGGCTTACTCGTCGCAGAAAGTGAGGGAAGCTTTACAATTGGTGATTGGAATGATATTTATGAAGCAGGAAAAGCAATATGCTGCAATGATTCAGAACAGGCCGGCGAGCATGAAATGAGTGACGAGTGGGACGGAGGAAGGCAGATGTTTGTCAAGTCAGCTCTTCAGTCAAAAGTTGCGGCGGATCTGCACTGGAAGGAATGACCGACTTTAACGACACGTATTATCATCACAACCCTCAAACATGGGACGGTACGGTGGCAGTGGCCGTCTTCCTGAAGAAACGCAATCGACTTGGGAGTCGTTGGGGACTGGGTAACGGAGGGCTATGGCATTGATGCCAAGCTTTTGAGGTCAACGGCGGCACTGACTTCAAGCAGCCCGCCTCTGAAGGATCGGACCGTGAACCCAGGGGAGCCCTTGTTGCCGACTTTGTTTATAAAAATAGAGCTAGCAACAAAAATTCAGGGGATTGGCAACGGAAGCTAGGCTGTTACAAGCAGTTGGTTCTGTGGGGCTGTTTGGAGACCTGACCCCTGACTTGAGGCGAAGTTTCATCAGCTCTCAAACCCAATGAACGTCGAGAATTGACGACGATTTTCAGACATGCGGGAGATTGTTGACACAAGTGCAAAATTCAGGATGTGGTAGCCTCCTATTTTTGATACCTGCGCTCGACAGCCGCCGCCTCTAAGTGGTGAAGCTTTTCCAGCCTCAGTCTTATCAGATGGAGTTGATAACTGGGCCTCGATTGTGTTTGATCCTCCGGCGCTATTCTTCTAAAAAGGGCATGCCATGAACCTGACTCTCCGTTTGCGCGAAACTCCAAACATTATGCTGTCACTGTGCACTCGTTGCTTGAGGCCTGTTACTTGTTGCCAGTTACTCACTGAAAACGCTAGTGTCACGCCCGTGATCTTCGAGACGACGACACGTCGAAACGTCGAAACTCGCCTGCAAATCGACGATCCACCGAGAGTGGCTTGTGTCTCTTATAAGACAAAACCCAGTCCAGATCCAGATTTGTTCTGCAGTCTTCCTCACCAGACCCAACGCACCGGCCCTCATCTTTCCTAGCAAAGCTCTGGCAGCTTGTGCCTCCACTTTGCTCTTACTCGTACTTTGTTCATACCTTTTTATTTTTGCCATGTTCACTTCTTGCACATAGACCTTTTTGTTGTTGCATTTTCCGGCGTCGTCGATTTTTAGATCATAGATCAAGCATATTTCTTTCCCACGGACCTCGAGATACCCTTTCGCCAACCAATTCGATCATTTGTTACAATTTTATTTATATTTCCAAGCACTATTTTGCTGCAAAGACTATCACTATCACCAATTCGTCACCTCACACGCGCCGATCTCAAAAAAGCTTTACCTGCATACAAAGTTTCCCACTGTGGACGAGTAAGGAAGGACATCACACACGGCAACCTGCATCAGACCTCCTCGCTTGAGGTTGGTTGACAGCTTTCGGTCGAGTAAGTACCTAGAGTTCATCTTCTGCATCTTGACATGTGGTCCCCATGTCTCTCTCTGATCGACTGCATGTGCCTCGTGTCGGATTCTGTGGCGGTTGATTTGATGGCGGGGTAGTGCATTTACCTCGCTCGTGGCTTTTACCACTCAAATGTCATGATCGTGGGTCCGAAGCCAGAACCAACTTCCCAGAAACCTCAATCAATATCTTTCCCCTCACCGTGCCGCATCTGATCACAGCTGACGTACCCAATGAGTCTTCTAGAATATCCAGTCCTGCAGGATAAAGTCGCATTGACTCAGACTCTTGTCGGTCGAAGAGTGATCGCTCGCTCAATCAAACGACTTCCTAGGAATCACATCTTCCGCAATCTATTTCCGAATCCAACCCCAATATTTGTGTCCGGGCGTACGCGTCAAGCACTGTTGGCCTTTCGATCGCTCGCATCGGTGAAGCATCATCGCCATCATCGCCATCGCCTGAGAATCTTCTGTCCCACAGAGACTGTGCAGTGCAGCGCATTGCAGCAGCACTGTCGTACATCGTACACACTGCACACCACTGCAACTGCTCGGAAAGCTTAATCTTATCGCCGAACCCCTGCAATACTCGAATTAGGAAATCCCGACTCCCGACGCCGACCCCTCCGCTCGCCTCGCTTCGCCCGATCGCCTCGAAAATCGAAATCGAAAATGGCTGACATACGCTCGCCCACCTCGATCCACCGCACTGCATTGACCAACGCTCACGCTCTTCCCTTGGCTTCCATTCATGAGGCATCCCCGCCATCTCCACCTTGCGAACCCGCGGGTGCTCACTTCCTCCCAACATCGACTTCCAATGGCTTGAAAAGCATCACTCACTGCGGACAGTCGCTCCAACGTGAACGCGCCCCCGAACATCTCACATCATTGAATACGAAGAGATGCTCCTACGACGCCGACAATGATCCTTCCGAATCGTCTTTCTCTGCTGCTACCACAGTAGGACAGAACTCACCGAACGACTCTGCGTCCCTCCCGTCCTCACCTGTGTTTACCTCTCCATTGAAGGCTGCCTCCGGTCACCGCAAGAACGCCCTGTCTGTAGAATCCGTACCCAGACAGACAATCCTCAAGGCGTTGGCATCCGCCGGCAGAAATCACAACCTACAAAACTTGTCGTTGCCCGGCATGGTTGCCGCACATAAACAGATGGAGTATCGTCCTGGGACTGCCTCCTCCCAAAAATTATCTGCCGCCTTGTCAAACCTCACCGACAGAACAGGTACCCCAACAACTCCTCGTTTCGCCGCCCTACAGTCGCCCTGCTTCTACCATGAACGATTTGATGATGTTCTCAACATCGACAAGGTCCTCGAAGAGATTCAGGGGAATGAGTGGATCTCCCACTCTCGACTTCTCGCAACGGCTACTGGTGTACGAGAAATATCAAAGCAACTGCAACGCCGACCAATGAAAAGGGCGGTTCGTAATGTTATGATTGTTACTAAAGCGAGAGACAACCATTTGGTAAATCTAACGAAGGAACTTGCGATGTGGCTCATGAGTACTCCCAGGTATGGCTCCGAGCTTGGTGTTACTGTCTACGTAGATGCCAAACTCAAGTCATCAAAACGATTCGGTGCTGCTGATATGCTGGAGACCCATCCTCACTTCCAACACCTCTTGCGATACTGGAGACCTGAAATGTGTCGCAACCAACCTGAGAAGTTTGACCTAGTCCTTACCCTTGGCGGTGATGGCACTGTCCTCTTCACATCTTGGCTTTTTCAAGGAATCGTTCCGCCCATCCTGTCATTCAGTCTCGGCAGTCTTGGATTCTTGACCAACTTCGAATATGACAAGTTCAAAGAACAGCTGAATAAAGTGATGGGAGAAGATGGAATGCGAGTAAGCATGCGCATGCGTTTTACATGCACTGTCTACAGAGGCGGCGCGTCTGGACAAGACATGGAAGAAGCCGAGCAGTTTGAAGTTCTCAATGAGCTTGTCATCGATCGCGGACCATCTCCCTACGTCTCAAATCTTGAACTGTATGGAGACAACGAACTTCTTACAGTGGTCCAGGCCGACGGTTGCATATTCGCCACACCGACCGGCTCAACAGCCTACTCGTTGTCGGCTGGGGGTTCTCTTGTCCATCCTGATATCCCCGCCATACTTCTCACTCCCATTTGCCCCCACACTCTCTCGTTCCGGCCCATGGTTCTCTCCGACAGCCTACTCCTCCGAGTCTCTATCCCTCCCAACTCCCGCGCCACAGCTTACTGCTCCTTTGACGGCAAAAATCGTGTGGAGCTCAAGCAGGGTGACCACATCACCATCGCTGTATCTCAATACCCGTTCCCAACCGTGATGAAATCGGGCTCGGAATGGTTCGAAAGCGTGTCTACATCTCTGAAATGGAACACCAGAGGCGCGGCACAGAAAGGGTGGGACGGTATGGAAGAGAACGAGGAGCAAGGTGACGAATGGGATATTGATTTCGACGACTCAGCCTATGGGACATCTGAAGACTGCAGCGATAGTGCAAGTCCTCCTCTTAAAGCCATGAGCTTGCTCGAGGGCTAGAAGCCTTCCGCACTTTGCTACATTCCGTGCTGGCCACTCGGTTTATTTTCATTGGTTGATGCATCGGTGGCGTTGGAGGGGCATATTAGAAAAGACGATAAAGAATTAAAGATACAAGATTCTGCTGGCTTGTCCAGTGGTAATGACGCTCGATTTCTGTCTTCTTAGGAACCGTCCGTGAATTGCCTGTACATTGCTATCGTGATTCTTGAAACCATATATCAGGGATGTAAGGGCTGGTTACAACCTCACAAGTTTTGTGGCGCTGTTGCCTGCGGGCACGAGGCTAAATCAACTCACATCTTCGCGAGTGAATAAACTCTTGAATCTGCTAGAGCCTCGTCTGAATTCCACCTTCGATATTTTATCGTCTTCTGATCATCCAAACCACACTTTTGACTTCTGATTAGTTCCAATTATTGCGATCATTTTGAGTTGGAGCGCTCCATCCTTCAGTGTCAAAGAGAACGAAGCCATTACCTTGTGTTAGGTGCCTGTGCTGCTCACTGACAGCGGGACCTAAGGCTGAACCCACCGTCAAGTCACTTTAAAGAACTATTCAGTCTGAACTTCGATTCTCAATCTTTCGGCTGAATTTATCCATCTTTTACCTTTATTTCGCTGTGCTCTTTGCTTTTGTGCCGCACAGCAACACGAATCCGTGGGAGCCTTCCGCAAATCCACAGAACCATGACGGAGAAGACCAAGATGGCAGGCAAAACAAACCAAGAAGATGATGAGGACGCAAAGAAGCATTGGAAAGTAATCGGTGGTTTCGACGCTTTCAATGTACGTGACGTCGCCGCACAATGAGAGAACGGAGGGTTAACAGCAAGTAGCCACACTGTCAGCCGATCAAGAAACGTAGGCTGAAGAGGAGAGCTTCCCATGGACAGAAGAAAGTGAAATTGGTGAGGTGCGAAGAACTTCCAGAACCAGAAAGTGGTATACACGTAAGAAAGCACGCTAGCTCTATTTCAATACGACGAGCTTACGTTGGGGTGACAGTCTCTCGCATGGGCGCAAGCCATCCTCCCTCAATCGAGCGGATTTCTTAAGTTGCCCATTGAGGTACGAACTCGTATCTATGAGCATGTCATCGACGACTGGGCTTGCGGTCCAAAACTAGATTCTCCAGTCATGCCATGGAAGAAAGGTCGTAAATTTCGAGACCCGGACTGGAAGAATGCCGCTCAAGAAACAGCAGCCCTCTACCTCCTAAGTCGCCAAGTCTACATAGACGTCGTTGGTAGCGGCCTGCTCTATAGATTCCGCAAGTTCTATTTCAGCAGCCCGACCACGATGTTAAATTACCTCTGGGTTATCAATCCACGTCATAAGGACTCTATTCGCACTATCCAGCTAGACATCTCTCTGGCCACCTATCTCAAATGCTTTGCTGCAGACCCACCCAGGACTTGTGGGCGACCTTTTGAGATGATCGCCAGCTGCCAAAATCTCCAGCACTTCAGCCTCAATATCAAGTTGGTTCCGAAGCACTACAGGATCCAACATAAGGCCAACGTGAACCATTGGCAGCATTGGAGCTATAGGCCAATCCCCATGAGCATGACTATCTCTAACGAAGTTTTGGATTTGGTGGCAGCGTGTGCGTCCTTGAAAAGCATCAGGGGCCTGAAGTCATTTGAGTTGTTGTGGACGCCTATGTGGTCATCTCTACAGAATCCAGTGCCATTTGAGAAGAATAACGAGGTACGTATCAATCAGGTTGTAGAGGAGATCAGGGGCTTGATTACGAGTGAGCAATAATGATCATGCGCGTTGATATTGTCGGGCGTGGAATGGAATATGTATGGACGCTCCCTTCGTTTATTTTCGAGGCTATTATATTGTTCTGAAAAGTCTGGGAAGAGAATGGGACCTCATGACGCTGGCCTTTTCTGTCGTATTTCTCCAGCACTTGTTTCGCTCTTCTTCCGCGCATTGTGCGGATACACAATCTTTTGTGTTCATATTGATCTGGCAGGAAGAATAATGCAATGCTCACCTTGGAAATTGAGAAAATGTCCCTCAAGCCTTGGTACATTCTTCATAATACCGTTCTTCATTGTTCCCTGAGTTGTGGAACAATTAGGTTCAATTTTATCAATGTCCCATATGATGTTAGGGGTTTGAATTTCCTCGTCTAGGTATTCAATGTCCCAAATGTTCCAGAAGTCCCAAGAACAATGAAATCAAATGCGTGTGAATGTTCAAGACAAATTGGAATATTCAGCTTTTTGAATTTCCCCAAATTTCCCAGAAGTCCCAAGAACAATGAAATCAAATATGTGTGAATGTTCCAGACAAGTTGGAACATTGAGCTTTTGAATTTCCTTATCTATTCAATGTCCCAGAAGACCAAGAACAATGAAATTAAATGCGTGTGAATGTACAAGACAAGTTGGAACATTCAGCTTTTTGAATTTATCTAATCAATGTCCCAAATGTCCCAGACGTTCCAGGAACAATGAAATTAACTGCATGTGAATGTTCAAGACAAGTTGGAACATTTAGCTTCTATTACTCTAATTGATTGTTCCAGAGATGTTGGAATAATGATATTTCACTTAAAGATCAGGCTAAGTGTATAATCTCATCGCCGGATAGCTCGCAAATAATAAATCTAAGTCCTTGTAAATACCTCCCTGGGCCAGATCTCATCCTTCGGATCATCCTCATTCAACACCCAGTGAAACCCGGCCCACATGCGGTCCATTCTCAGTGTCCCATCGGTCCACCGGCCAGCTTTCTTCTCCTGCATTCTCCTCCTAGTACGCCACGCTTCACTCATCACCTGCTCTGACTTAGTTTTCGGCAACTTGACCCTCTTTCTGCGGCTGTTGCCCTCAATATCGACCTCGGACTTTGCACTGCTAGCTTTTCGCTTCAAGCTCCCAATGGCAAACAACATCCCCTTGTGCTCGCTCCTCCACTTCTCCAGTCCATCCTCAATTTCTTCAATCCTCATATCAATCTCCTGCAGAAAATTCCTTCCCCTGTGGCCATCGAATACCTTCTTCCTCTGACCCCACCAACTGCCCGGCTTCCGTGTCCAACCAGACTTTCCCAATCCTTCCCCCACAAACACCTTATCAAACATACCCTTCAACTCCTCTGGATCCCACTCAATAGGTTCCAACTGCGCCCATAAACTGAACTTATTCAACGACTCTGCAATCTTCATCCTGATCTCAGGTCCGCCCTCATTGTAAGGGACAAAATACCAAGAGTCGATGGTGAAATTCCAAAGAGTTGCTGCAGTTCTGTTCCAACCTTCATTCATATCTATACCTCGGAATCTGTTCCTAGCCTCGAGTTCCGCTGCGCTGCACATGAACTGTCGATCATATTGCCAGACCTTGAGAGCCTCTTGAAGCGAGTCGGGAGAGTAAACCCAGCCACTGAGCCGTCGCTGAAGGGCCAAATTTTGGAGGTCACCGGTGAGCTCATCAATATCTGGTTCTACTTTTCGAGGACGTGGAAGAGGTTTTTCGGGACCAGAGAGCATATATCTGCGGGTCTTGGTACAAGTGAAAGGGCCGGGGGTCATGCTTTGGTGGTACTCATGTTGGGTGTGGTGCTCTTTCCGGTGGAAGTGCAAAGTCGAGCCGGGAGCGCTGTCACAAGGTATAGCTCTGTCATTGGTAGGGGATATGCTCTGGTCTCTTAACATTCTCCATTCTGAGCCGGAGGCACAACTGGAGCTGGTGTTGCAACCTGAGCCGATCCCGTCGCGGACAGGGGTTGGGGAGACAAGGGACCTCGCTTGGCCATTAAGGGGCTTAAGCGAATTCTCAAGCATGACTCCACCTCCAGAATCATCTGAAGACCAGGATTGCTCTTTGTAATTTGGTGTTGTGAGAGTAGTATCGGGAATAATTGTTGAATTCGACACAGATATTTCTTTTATCGTTATCGCATTTGCCATCGTCCCTTCCATCAAAGAGCTTGCCTTATCATACCACGTGGAGGGAGGTATATCTTCAAACGTTATCGCATTTGCCATTGTCCCTTCCATCAAGGAGCTTTCCTTATCTTGCCACATGGAGCGGGGTATATCTTCGATCTTCGTAGATTCCAAAGTCGGTATCTTTGTTATCGTTATCCTACCATCCGTCGTGCTTTCTGTCCATGAGTTTTCCCTATCTCTCGACATAGAGAGAACTTTGCCTTCAATCTTTGTTGATTCGGAAGTCAATGCCTCTGTCGTTGTGTGGACACCCCCCACCTCCCCTTCTGACCAGGAATTCTTCTCATATTTTGGCATGGAGGAAATTATCTCTTCTGCATTCTCTGATTTGAGAGTTGACGTCTTTATTATCTTTGTCGTACCCTCCAATGCCTCCTTCCACCAGGAGCTCCTCTTTTCTGATTTCAAAAGCTTTGTGTCTCCTGCTGTTGTGATCGCACCTTCAATTGGCCATTGTCGATTGGAATTCTTTTTGTCGTCTGGTATCAGAAGGCCACTCTCTGCCAACATTTCCGGAGTCGTGTCCAACGTGGTTACCATCATCTTCCTACCATCCACCCCTTCGGTTCCTTTTCTTGCATTTCCACTATGGTTTTCAAGCCCGCTCTGACTTTGGTAGCCACCACCAATTTCGACCCCTCCATCCCTTTCGTTGTTGTAGGTAATAATGTTGATATCAGTGTCATCTTTACCGCTGCTCTGATTTCTCCCAAATCTCTGTCTCTCGCTCGCAGAAGTGACGAAGGTGAAATCGGGAACAAGGGACAAGGTGATTTGCTGAGTAATATGTGCCTTGGTTGATAACCCAAAGGGATAAGTTATCCCAGAGAGTAAACCGCTGATGTTGTTATCTTTGCGATCGCTTTCGCCGTTGTTACGTGGCCCAGGGTCGGTACTCATGTTGATGGTGGGTTCTTTGCTCATTGGGAACAGAATGTTCAGGTTGCCAAAAACATCGAGGCTAAATATCCAAGATCAAAAATATGACTCAAACGAGACGTAGAGGCGAGAGGGTGATGGCCTTGTTTTTGCACTGAAGTTGCGATGCTAAAATTTTCAAGAGATGATTTGCGACGAGACGTAGACCGAAGGTGATACTTTGTTTTCCGCTTAAGTTGAGATGCCAAAATCTCTTGATGACTTGCGACGTGACATAGAGCTGAAGGTAATAATTTGATTTCCGCTGAAGTCGAGATAATAGATGGCAAAAATCCGAGATAAAGATAGAGAGTTTGACGCTTATTCTTCGCTGATGTTGTGATGCCAGGTATTGAAATTGGAGACAAGACGTAAAATTAAGGTCTATTGCTGCGAATGTGGTGAGGACAAAGAACCAAGATGCAATAAATGACTCGAGGCGAGGCGTAGCGCTCTAGGTTTATCTTCCACTATGTTGTAGTCAACTTCCAGAGACCAAGATGGTATTTAAGCAGTGGAAAAATATCAAGTGGAAATGCTAGCAAGAGGGAGCTGGCTGTCCAAATTCCTCCAGAACTATGAGAATATGTAGGTGTAGTTGCCCAGATGAATGGTGAAGGCGATCAAGGCTGTTGGAAGCCAAAGTTAATGGTGAAGGCAAGGAAGGTTGCCAGGCGTAAAGCTGAATGTCCTACTCCTGAGAGGAGACTTAAATTGGTGAATGCTGGACCAGAAGGCAGCTAAACCTCCAAGCCTATCTCAGATAGTGATAATATATCAATGGGAAAGGGGGGAAGTCGCTTTTTTCGGGTAAATATCGGAGGTCCACGAAAAAGGGGGAGCTCGCTTCGCGGGCGAATACCGGACGGATACTAGCGAGAAAGGGGCAAGGTCCCTCCACTGGCAAATGCTTAGTTTTGGTACAAGAGGAGGCGAGTTGGCTTTGCAATCGAAGACAGGCGATCGGTTATTGGCGAGAAAGTGAGGAGGTTGCTTCGAAGGCAAATGGTTGAGGTTTATGTAGAAGGAGAAGGTTCACCTTGCTGTCAAACTCTGGTTTTGGCGAGAGATGGAGGATCTGCTGAGCCTAAGTCTAGGTAATATCGAAAATATGAGGCTGTGGATTTGCGGGTGCATAACGTATATGAGCGAGGCAGGGCAGTCTTTACTTGGCCTTGCGAGTTGGTGACCGGACCAAGGACTCTTGGAGCAACCGTGAGTGAATGTCCAAACTTGCCAATGAAATGACCCTCTAGAATGCCTAGCTTTCAACAAAACAGATAGGATGTCGAGAATGAATCGAAATCAAAACGCTTTCCAAGAAGTTTTAGATAAATTTTCTTTTAAATATTCACTTTAGTGAAACTCGAGGAAAAGTAAAGCCTTAAGCTTGCTATAAACACTGATGATGGGGAATGAAGACCCTGTAAGTTAGGTGACAGGACTATCCGTAAGTCGAAGTGGAAGCTCTGTGATTGAGCAAATCTTAAGATAGAATGCAACTCCGGTACTAAGATTAATAGCAGGGCAAAATGTGCGTTGGCTGAAGACCGAGTTGTGAGGTGAAGTTTACGTTGATATCAAGTCAAATTTTACCGGCGAAAAGCATTGTTGCCAACACGAAGGATCGTAAGGTGGGGGGAGGCAGTCTCTTTTATGAAGATCCGACAGAACACTTGAAAAAAATAGAAAGGAGAGCAAAATGGTCAAGCTGCTTTAAGAGGTTTTATTATCCAAAGCAACAACAACATAGTAAATTCAAGTTTATTCTTGCAGACAGGCTGACTAGAACTAGTGCAAAGCAGTGCACAACAGAGTCAATGATGAGGGAGCCAACTAGGCTCTGTGGTAATGGTACGACAACTGTGCCGGGTGGTTTGCAATGATGAAGGTCAACAAGAAAATGCAACATAAGGAAACGAGCTTCTAGTGAATCCTTAGCATTGCTAGCATAGTATCTAAGTACCCTTTGAAACATCGACAGAAGCATTATCCATAACCCCGACACCAAACCCATGCAGTGCAGCAAAAGCTATTTCCAACATTATACCATGACCAGACATAAAGGACTTCGATTCCCCTTCATCTCCAATTTCCTTGACTCAACGATAGCAATCCTTGAATGCAATCCAGATCTCCCTTCTTACTCGGGCTGACTTCACCACGCATGAATTTCTCTACCTCCTGTGGAACTCCTCCTCTGTTCTCTTGGTCCTCAAAGATTTCAGGTATGGCTTTTGCGGATTTCCGGTTTCGATTTCTGCCGCCAGGGAAGTCGACCGCGTGGGTGGGGACATTAAAGTTGTCACCCAGAATGGCTCGAGAGCTTTGTGGTTTACCTGCTCTGCTAGACGGTAAGGGTCGGCGCCGAGAATTGCCTCCGTGCTCATCTGGAAGCCAATTCTCCTTGTCCGAATCACCAGAAGGCGAGTGCATCAGATCGTCTTTGCTATAGCTAGAGGGTTGCCGTGTGGGCTTCGAAGATATCGTGTTTGGATTTTGAAGTCTTGCAAGACTCGAGGTTGCACGACCAAGTTTTGGCCTCTTGCCGTGCTTGCTAGAGTCAGGCTTGACTGGCGGGGCGTTGCGTTTATTAGCATTTTGTTTGAGGGCAGAGTTGCTGGCAGAGCGTATCAAGCTGATGGCCGCCAGAGCTGAACCGTGTGATTCGTTCTCCGCCTGCGTTGTGAGTTCATCTTGAGCCTCAGGGTCGCAACAGAACTCCCATGTACGTGCATCTCTTGATCGTCCGGTAGGCAGCCGAGGCTTGAATGGAGGGATCACATTGGTGATTGACGGAAGTTGGGCGTATGGGAGTGCGCTGTGACTTCGCTGGAGTCCTGATCTCTTCTTCGGTATAGCTCCGGATGATGAAGTAGGGCGTGCAGAAGATTGACGGGGTGGAGACGGGCCAGTAACAAGCTCTGCCTTACCATCCATGGACAGTGATAATCTTACTCTTGATGACGGAGTGGATGATTCGAGCCGCTCGGGACATGAAGCAGGCTGGTTCGCACTAAATCTTATATTTTGTCAGACCTCCGCTTTTTCCAGGAACAGATCATACTTACAAGGGAGGGGTACGGAAGGTGGGTTGAGACGATGAAGCTGGAGTTGAGAACGAGCTATTGACAGAGTTCCAACGGTTTGCAAGATAGCCTAGAGTCGAAGAAAATGACTTGAAGACACTTTCCGTGGTTGGGAGAGAGCTGCTTTCATTAAGTGAGGTTGCTGATGAAGATTGTCGCTTCAGAAGAGGAGGTAAGAAAGCTGGCCTGCTTTCCACACCAAACACGGCCTCCTCTTTCGCGACATTAACGCGTTCCTCTGCCGTATTTGGTAGTAGTATCTCGGCTTCGACTTTATAGCTTCTGGTCTCTTCCTGGCTACTGATCATTTCCTGCTGCGAGCTTGGTTCGAGTTCTTCTCCGTTCTGGCTGCTGCTGCTGAATGCCATATCAGACGAAAGCGCTGCCATACCTCCTAGTCCAAAAGCCGCAATCTCATGGGGTAGAAGTGGTCGTGACTTTCTTCGATTAATTTGGCGCCTGTTCTGGAACCATATCTGTAACTCATTTAGCACCTGAAAACACACTGTCGAGAGCGCGTCTGGATGGAAACCAGCCACGCCAAAAGAGTATGATTACTGACCTGTACTTCTTTCTCGTTCAAAGACACCTTCTCGACTATTTCTGCACGCGCTGCTTTGTTCGGTTTGGGATTTTGTTTATATTCGGCCTCGAGAATAGCTTGGTCTTGGGGGCTGGATGATAGAAACGTTAGCATCGTTCCCAAAAAACATCTCAAAACTCCCATTGCTCATATTTACATCAATTGAACAAGACAGAGCTTGGAGCCAGGTGTACCAACGGAAATGAAACTCCTCACACATACCTAGTCCTCTTCCGCTTCTGCTTGTTGTCTGTTCTCCCTTCAAAGTCGCATGTGCTATCTTCCCTCGTAGCAGATCTTGTGGATTGGTCCAACGAAATGTCGAATTCACCCTCGCCCGAGCTCGAGTCCGCTCGCTGGCGTCCCTCGGCTTCTGGGGCAGTAGAGGAGGAGCGGGGTGGTGGAGGTGAAGTCGCGTCACTCATTGTAGAGAATATTCATAGTATTCCAATGCTCTGGATAGACTATTTTAGTGGAGAAGAATATCTGAAAGTAATTCGGATCGATTTCGTGTGGAGCAATCCCAAAGAATGTTGTGATATGGAAATGGGCTTCGCGGGTGATCTTCGATCGAACCGCGTTGACGTGACCGCGATTCGCTTGAGACGTCCTCTGTGGGGGGCGCTTTTCCGGAAAGAGCGTGAACATAATATTTATTATCGCAAACCATCAACATAGCAACACATGCTCAAAATCAAGATGAATGAAAAGTGATAAATGCGAACCAGAGGAGTTTCAATATTGACAAATTTAATGCAATTTTGTTTTTGAATTGCCATTTGTTTCAGTCTCACGCCAGGTCGAAATTATTACTTAGTTGGTTAAGTTGACAGAGAATCTAACCAGCGTTTGTGATCTACTGTAAAATTCCTGGTCTTTTCTTGCGAAATGCTTTTATTTCTATCACAAAGTCTATAAGAAGCATAGAATTTGCTTTGGAATTACTATGTGTCCCCCAAGGAACCTCCCAACTAAATATTTTACACATCAATATTGTCATAATATACATTCGAGTTTCCGTGCCTCCAGCTCAGACGAGGAGATTGGCTAAGGTCCATCGAAAGCTTGAAAGAATATGAGCTGGCTGTTTTCACAATTGCACAGCCCCAACAATAGTTGACCACACTACTTCACCATAGTTGGACCGGTGCACTCATGACTGCCACAGGAGTCAGGACGCTCGCAGCTGATGAGCTAGTTGTTTATGGCAGAGCAACAAACCATACGATGTGGATCGCATTCATCGCTCTGAGTTTGAGTAGTTTGAGAAGATTTTCAAATCCCCAGCTGCCATGTCTAATTTTAAAAAGGACCGCCTTATCATCTCGAGACTGGAAACTAGGTTCTAGTTGGTAAGAAGGTACTTTGTCTCATTATCGAAAGTGTCCAGCTGTGAACCTTGGCTTTTAAGGCCCAGGAACGATTATCGAACCTCCCTGATATATCTTCAGGAATGAAAAGTTTCCGAATTGGCGGGACTGCGCCAAACACTGTTCTGTCAACTATAAATGGTTGATATTCCCCGCTGCAAAGGCCCCCTTGTGCGTGCATCCTCGAATCCCATGTCGGCCTTCATATCCTCCATTGATAAATCGGACCGTGCGAATCGAATTCGAGACTCCTATCAACGTCTCATGTGGACTACTCACTAGGCACATCAGACGAAAAAAAAGACGTGCCTGGATTTAAGCTTCCGGTTTCTTCACCTCGGTCAGGGGAAACCAAACACCAAGTGGCTGTGAGGTAAGCAGAACGTTCGAGACTTCATGCTAAGCATATGGATTAATTTGAGAAGTAAGAATTTGGGTGAAACTGAATGGACCAAGTTAGGCAATCAGTGTTTGGCAATCCAACGTTTTTCGAACATCGACATACATACCTAGGACCAAACCAAACATGGATTTCAAGTGCGGCCATCCCTTCAATCACAACGTAAGAGGAGCTTCTTGCGCATTGTATTTTTGACTTCGAAGTACGGAAAGAAGTATGAGAGTTTTCCTTGATGATTATCAATGATATTCTCATGATTTCCGGTTTCAAAAGATTGGTCAGCTACTTACGTCCAAATCAATATACGATGAATAGGAAGTGACTCCAGTCGTTGTTTCGCGATTGCCTTCTCGTACTGAGTCCTCGTATCTGATGGTAGCGTCCTGAGATGTAGGGTCCGTATTGACACCTGCTGTGTTGGCAGAAAGTTTGTTAAGGAGGCTTGAGGTGGGTGGTGGATCGAGCTTCAAGATCCCCCACTGAATATTTGATGCCATTGGCCAAAATGAAAACTCTTAAGGAGAACTGCAGATGAGAATAATGAATTTTCAGTTGTTGGAAACTCAATGCTTTAAATCTATAGGCAATGGAATCGGCTTCGGGCCCTTGACAGAATGTTGTGTCAAGGTATGGAGGTGAGTATTTTCCAGTTAAAGGTCGACAGGGGTGCTCCATTTTCTAGTTCAAGGTAGGTGGACTCTGATCACTTGGCCCCGCAGAAGGATATGAATTGCTCCATCAGAGCCATCCATGCACAGCCACCAAAGCCTTGCTCCACTTGCGTGGTACAACAAAACTTGGGAAAGAGTCTCGTCTGCCGGCTTGCAGTTGTACTTTAGAGGACGGATGGTTCATAACAATTATAAAGTCTAAGAAGAAACCCCCGCCCCGTTGACTACTTGGCAACGAGGTTGAGGTTCGATGATAAGAACCTAAACCCCTAGATAGTACAAAAGTACAATTCTCCGCTATGACAGCACTAGAAGAATGAACGCACTCACGAATTTCTAGAAGCTCATCATCGAAACGGAGGTATAACACTCCTGCATGCGTTATAAAGGTAGCCTTCTCCACAATGGGGTATTGAATCTGGATGTTGAATCAAAAGATTAGTTGATAGAGAACGGTTTTGCGTGATATTAGCCTATCGCCAAGGAAGACAGGAGTTCTTAACTTGATAACTTACGGTGAGGGGATGCCGGCTCAGCAGATGATGTATCCCGTTGGGGCAGAGAATCACTTGGCATTGGTCCGTTGATTGGGAAAAATATATTTTTACTGTTGACCAAGGGGTTACACTGAGAGACTGTGTACCTTCAGCTTGCTCGAGACGACTTGCACCAAGCAACATTGGGAGAGATTCATCTCTATGGAATGGGGGGGGGGGGGGGGGCACATATATGGAACTTTTGAGGCTCAAAAGTTGTTGAAGCCAGGGGCAGAGAAAGACTGCTTACTCTGTGCTGGCAATAAGTACGGGAGTTTGTGAATAACCACAGCTGCATTTCAGCTTCATGAAAATTTCTGTCATGGTTGTCATCTGTCACATTAGCTCACATTTTGAGAAGCTTAATCTTGCCCCGGGGCGTGGACTGTAAAGGAACTATGGCTTTTTAGTCTAGCTACATGAGAGAGGATGCTGCTGAATGGCAGCTCAATCGTAAAGTCCTTGCCGCCACCAAGTCTGTATTCGTCGCTCGTAATAATCCCAATCCACCCCCCT
This sequence comes from Hyaloscypha hepaticicola, assembly GCA_002865625.1. Classification (NCBI taxonomy): domain Eukaryota; kingdom Fungi; phylum Ascomycota; class Leotiomycetes; order Helotiales; family Hyaloscyphaceae; genus Hyaloscypha; species Hyaloscypha hepaticicola. The sequence goes on from KZ613471.1 coordinate 433,525, forward strand.
CTCACAAGGTCGCTGCCTGCATGAGATTTATCCATGCCCTGACGAAAAGAGGTAGTCGTTGTTCATCTTCCTCTATCTGCGAGACCAAGTGACACAATGCAAATATCGCCGAAAAAGAGAACGATCTAAAATGCTCCTAAGTGGTATCCGAAAACCTCGAAATGACACTCGTACGCATTCAGAGATCGGCATCGTCCTCATCTGGAAGTGGCATTTGGGCGGCATCTTGCATTTCCTTCTGATATTGCTCCAACAGAGCTTGGTCGACAGTGGCGGTGGGAGGGGCAAGAGCGGGAGCAGCGACGAATTCCTGGGTTTGTTAGCCATAATCAAAGGGATAGATGGAAATTGTTACTAACCAAAGTAGGGTTGCCAACAAGCTTTCGTGCCAACCACAGGAATGGCTTCTCGAAGTTGTAATTGGACTTGGCGGAGATGTCGTAGTATTGAAGGTTCTTCTTTCGGTGGAAAGTGATTGTCTTAGCCTTCACCTTTCTCTCCTTAACATCAACCTTGTTACCGGTGAGGACGATGGGGATATTCTCGCAGACGCGGACCAAATCACCTAAGAGAGGTTAGCAAGTATAGTATTGAGCTCCAGGATTTACTCACGGTGCCAGTTGGGAACGTTCTTGTAGGTAATGCGGGAGGTGACGTCGAACATGATGATGCCGCACTGGCCATTGATGTAGTATCCGTCACGAAGACCTCCAAACTTCTCTTGTCCTGCGGTATCCCAGACATCGAATTGGATGTTGCCCAAGTTCTGTAGATACATTAGCCACTACTAGCTTTGATTAAGACTTGGACGGCATACCGTGCTGAATCCCAAAGGATGAACCTCAACACCAAGGGTGGCAATATACTTCTTCTCGAACTCTCCAGTCAAATGACGCTTGACGAACGTGGTCTATCAAGCCGTTAGTGTTTGATCAGTATCCAATATGCGCCACAGATAGTGGAATGGAGGTGAGCGCATCCCAATACCAGCGGCAGCACATGCAGGAGATTGGGAGAACGTACCTTTCCGGTTCCTCCGTCACCGACAAGGACAAGCTTGAAGGTGGGGATTGAGGGTGCAGCTTCAGCCATGTTGTTTAGTGTAATCGGACGTTGACGGTGATGTAAAGAGATGAGAGGGATCAGGGCTATGGTAGGACTAGTTAGCAAAAGCAGAAGCAATGGTCGACGTCGCCAATATGATGATAGAAGCGGAATGGGTTGGTGTAAAGCGCATTACCCTGTATTGTGGTGTTTCGTTTTGCGGAGATGATGAGATATCGAAATCTCCAAGAGCTGTGGTGTTTTGATGGAGCAAACGCTTTAAAAATTAGTCGCTAACTGAACACGTGACCGACCCTGCCCAACCATTTCGCCACAGGCTGCAGCTTCCAGTTTATTCAGAAGAATCACTTTTATATCAATCATGACTCATGGGTTTCGGAGAGCCCTGATCATTGATTTCGTTCACCTGTCAGAAGGACTATCAAGGTTCTGGCAAAACTACGTGGCATATCATTCTCTCTATTTTGATGCTTTTCTTGGGCCTGAACACCTCCCACGCAACGCTGTAAAGACACCCAAAGACTGTCATACGGCTCGATTATTGCCACAACTTATCCATTTTCAAAGTGGCAGGATATGGCAACCAAGCAGACCCCTGCCCCCCCAATCTCGACGTGGCGTAAGTGTCAGTTGTAACTCCTGTCTCCGTTGACCACCGCTCGTAGGTCGAGATACTTTCACAAGAACGTTCCGCTACAAGACATCAGTATTCAGTCCGTTCTCGGGCAGGCAATACGCTTACGCCTTCATTCCCCTGCATGCACTCTCCCACTCTCTTCAGGCCATCATGGTTCGTATGGTTGACATATCCAAAATTCCGGATCTCATCTCCAGCCTTCAAGCCTGCCGACTCGGCCGGACTCCCTGGTACGACGCTGTTGACCTTTGCAAACGGAGGTCCTGAGGGCTGAGGAGGTTGTGATGATGCTGATGATGCTGTACCGGTGCTTGGCAGACCTCCGTTGGTCATGGGCTGATCTTGCGTTCCATTTTCTGCCAGCCTCGCAAAATGTTCGTGAAGGTGCTTTTCGATAACGGCCATGAGAGCTTTGTGGTCGTTTCGAAGGTATATTATCCGTGATCTTGTTGTTCGAACTGGCACTTCATCAGCAGCAGCTTTCGCATTCAGATCCAGGACCTCATACTCTGCGCAACATCGAGGTCTGCCCGAGGGAAGCCATCCGGGGTGATGAGTCTTGTATTCATATCAACGCCATGCTGTTTACGATTAGTATTAATATATCCTTCGCAGATACTCTACCTACCGATTCCAGCACACTGCCCAAAGCTCTAAGCTCTGCTTCAATGTTGTCCTTCTTGGCTTGAAGCTGCGGTAATGTCAAACCGCTTGTCTGGATTCCATTCGTGCTGGCAAGTCCTGAAGTTGGTCCTGATGGAACAGTAGGTGCGTGTAGGTTTTCCATTCTTTGCGGCAATCCCATGTCTCGAGAAGCAATATGGAGGAGGTTTGTTGCGATTTCCAGGTGCGTTCGCCAGCCTTGTATGCCCAGGCTGCGGAGGGACGCGTTTAGCTGCGGGGTTGACGACTCGCTGCACGTGACACTTTTCATGCACATCAACTGCAATGAAATCTATCTGGGTAAAATGGAACAAATTATGGTCTGTTCTGAATTTTATCTTTATACCTTCACAGATATCTAATTTATCACGTTCTGTACTGGTAAGTATCTTTTCTGCAGAAGTAATTTGTGCTGCAGTAAAGCTCCCAACCTCTCACCAATCTTGAATCTGTAACTGAATCACTGTGCATGCGTGACTTCAGTATGATTGTAAGGCATCCGAGGGAGAGAAATCAAATGAATAGTTTCCTATTAAATCTCACTCTCTTAGAACAACTAGGGAAGTGCCTTCCACTTTAACACAATTTCAAGTCTTGACGACCTGTACCGCTCTTTCCTCCTCGTTGGCATCTAACATGCTCATTACTTCCTCCCAGGCTTCATTTCTTCTCAATCTCTAAATCTTGGTCCTCACAATCCCATTCTTCCATTGCCTAGCATTATTCGATGCGGTAATCAGACTCGCCCATTGGATGAGCTGAGGTTTCTTGGACGTTTGGATCACTTTGTATTACATTTCTTTTGGTTCCCTTGTTACCACATCATGGCTCATTCCGACACTGCCCTTCGGGCTGAATCTGATATTTCGACTCCCACTTGTTCGCATCGAAACTCCATGCATATTTCTCGAAAGACAAGCTGGGGAACCCCAATTCCTCCGCCATCAAGTCAGAAGGACCCCACCGACCAAGCACAGGAAGACTTTGATGAGGTCGACCTCAATACCAACGAGAAAGCATCTACGAGCGACAAGTTTGAAGAATGGAATATTTTGGATAACATTGCAGCTTTAGGATTGTCATTCAATGCGGAGGATTCTCAAGCTGGCAGCACACCGAAACGAGAACGATTCTCGTTGGACGAGGCTTTTGTAAACCGCTCTTTGCCATTGGAAGGAGAACGACCTTTCAACAAGTGGATGAAGACTCTTCAAAGACGAGGAACTCAGAGGCAGAAGACCGTAAGCTGTGATTTGGACGGCACAGTTCTCGACTCAGAGGTGATCGACACTTCAGGAAGCCAGAAAAGATCGGCTCACAAAAAGTCATCATCCGGGTCTTCCTTTGGCTTTGTCACCGCTGTCAAGAGCGCAAGTATCAGCATTGCCAGCTTCAGCGTTGCACCACGTTCTAGGAGAACCGGCGTCTCTTCTCGCCAGCAGAGAACAGATCGTAGTAGCAAGGCTTCAAACGTTGGACGTCTCTCCGAGGACAGTTCATACATAGCGAGAGGTATTGTCATAGACCAAGCAGTTACCAATCGATTGTTGCAACGCCGCCGGGTTCTCGAAGAGATTATCAGCACAGAGGAAAGCTATTTAGCTGACGTCCGATTTCTCATGAATGTGAGTTGTACCGTGTTCGCTTGAGACTACTCTAACTTTCGCCAGGTTTATGTGACCCTCATGGCCTCCATTCCCAGTCTTTCGTTGAACCTTCGAGCATCTATCAATCGGAACCTTAATGAAATCGTTGAGCTTCATGAAGAGCTTCTTGGAGATCTCCACCGTGTCGTACCGCATTCTGAATACACGCAACCAATCCCTGCCGAGACAACATTACCTGGATCCAAAAACGGTCATCATAGGTGGCGAAGCCTTGATGCGGTCCCCGAAAACAAAAGTGGTACTTGGCTTCAGAAGATTCCTGGAGTGACTGCAGAACCAAAGATTGCGGCTGAGGTTGCAAGAGTATTCGGCAAGAAGGTATGACTTTAGGTTCCCACCTGTAATAACGTCACGTGAGACTTACAAAGTCGACATCCTAGATGAATCGCTTCTTTGTCTACGAAGAATATGGTGCCAAATATGAACTTATGATCAAGGACATAGCTTCCACCTATCGAACTATGCCTCAGTGGGAGATGTATCAGAAAGGACTCGAGGCGCTGGCATCCTCATTAGCCTCTATCAACAGCCAACATGACAAGTCAAAGAAGGCCCTTACAATTGGCGATTTGTTGGTCAAGGCAAGTATCCACTCTCTCGCAAAAGCCCATCATTGCTCATTTGGGACAGCCTATTCAAAGGGTCTGCAGATATCCACTTCTGTTTGCAGAGCTGCTGAAACAAACCCCCGTTTGTGACTGTCCAGATTCTCATATGGAAATCGAGAATGTTCTTTTTAGACTCCGAGAAGCAACCAATGAGATCAATCGTGCAACAGATGACCCAAGGATGAAGATTACAATGGAGAGATCTTGGCTCTTACAGGATCGTCTGGTGTTTCCAAACAAGGCATGTAGAAGATACGCGTAGTATTCCTTATCGGCATACGTTCTGACCAGCATGTAGCTCGACGCTCGCTCGAAGAATTCTGTACGGGCTCTCGGCCACATCCATCTTTGTGGTGTGCTCCATGTCTTATGGCAGACTCGGGACGGCGTAGATGGCCAGTATATGATATGCCTCTTGTACCGTGACTTTCTCATCCTTGCATCAGCCGTCAGAAACGAGCAGATATATACGATTCAGGCTTGCATTGGCTTATGTGAGCTTAGTGTAGAGGAGGTAGACAATGGCAGAGGTATTTTTACTTCCAATCGACCAGGGTTTCTGAATTAGCACCCTTCCAGGTGTCTCTGTGTCAAGAATCGGTCTGAACATGATTTGAAACTAACTCAAACATAGGACTACAATGTCATACGGCACCCTTCTCTTGGAAACTTGTTTTCGAATGCGACCACCAATTGTTCGAGGTCACGATGAACGCTTACTCGCCGAAAGAGGAGCTTGAGTGGCGAAGTCGTCTGGCAGATCACTCAGGCAGAAACACTCTTGACCCAGGAGAGCAAGCTTTGTTTACATCTTTATCATTGCCGATCAAATCAATGGGAACCGTTTTTGGAAAGCCAGGTCAGTTTTTTTCAAGCTGTCGGCTCTCCGTCCCGAAGATGCGAGTCCCAAGACCTGAACACCCACAATTAACTTGGCACAGGCACCATCGCCAGAAGAATATCAATTCACAGAGCAACTACTGTAGGACCCATGTCGGGCCTCTACCAAGTCATCATTAAGAACACAAATGCATTTAAAGAAACGTCGTCATCCGCCTCGATCAACAGATCTCAGTCTCTTTTGACGACGAACCGCATTCCGGTCCTTGCTCCATCACGCGCTGACCGCATTCGACTCGAAACACTTCTAGCAGACGTTTGGACGAAGGAAATCCTCCCCTTCCCAGGTATGACAGGTCGGGCGAGGAGTGAGCACCTCGTTCGCGCATCGGCCAGCTCCATGATGCGCAAGCTGAGCGTCGCAAGTATTGCTAGTAATTTCACAAAACGCTCAGGTAGTATGGCTAGTCTGCACAAGACAGCAGAAGATGAGTCCGGCGAGATTGATGTGATGAGATTCACTCCGGTCCGAAACGAAAACAACTCCAGCGAATCGAGTCAATACAAGGATCTTGACGACCCGACAAGATCTCGATTATCAGTCATACAAGACGAGAAGGAAAATACTCAATACAGAAACTCCCTTGAGACATCAGGTACACTAAGTCCTGCAGCGAACGGCAGTCCCGCAAGCACGTTACGACGGCTGGCAACCTTAAAGGTCAAGACAAGCTGGGGCCCTGATGGGCAAAGGATGATCACGCCTCCGTTGCGAACTTCGAGTGCAAACAGCGTGAACCAAACCAGAGTAACTTCACTTTCGACAGTTACAGATTTGGGAACTGAAGAAAAGGAGAATATCCCACACGTGCCGTCTGCTCTAGCAGCAGCAACGTCACAGAAGCAGGGGAAGAAGGCTAAAGGAAAAGGAATTAGCAGAACTGTGGTCACCGAAGGGATTCGAAATTTGTTTCGTTGAGTGTTGTTTTGAAGCGTCTTGAGGTGTGAAAGTCCGTTGGGTTATTGTTATTGGGCTATTAGCTGTGGCATTATACAGTTGTCAAAGCTGTCCAGTTTGGTCTTCGAGTAGGTATTATCTAGCTAGAGTGCAGTAATATTCAGATAGCAAGGCACACACATCACTCGATGAAGCCCCTACATTCTTTTGTGCAGCTTCACGGCTTTAAGAGAATACCACGCGGAAGAGCTTCCAGTCCATCGGGTCGCTCGTCAAGCCCTTGCAGATACCACTCAGGACTACCAGAGTGTCTGGGAGATCTCCGACGAAAATCCCAAGATCTCGGGGCCAGACACACCACGTTGAGGCCCGATGCGTGGCCACTGGCCTCGTCGAGGCAGCCAGGAAGTTCTGGAATGTTGTCTATCCGGTGTTACAAGTATTTCTGGACTGGCGGCTATTTTGATTCTTGAGCGCTTCCTCCAGTGAAGTTTGTTTCATAAAGCGCCAAGGCTTTCTCTGGATCGATAAGATATGAGCTTTGATGGAAAGGTTACTGGACAGAACGGTGAAAGGCTGACGAGATGAACGGAAATAGACTCTCTGGATTGTACCTGGGCTTCCAGGTGGAGAGGAGTACGTCTGCAGCCGAATTGAGCAGGATCGGACCCTCCATCGCACGTGGTGCTGATGGTTGGAATTCTAGGTACTACATGAGGTGTGTTGGGTGCCAACCAATTGGGTCAACCCGAGAACGAGGATATATTCAGAAGCGTGATCCGAAAATACTTTCGTGATGACCTACTGTACGTAGATACCTCCAATCGTCCGGTGGTGAAGAGAAGAAGTTGGTGACTCGTGACGTGGGTTGGCCGGCGGTTGAAATATGCATGAAGGCCTGTGTCCGGCGCTTGTAGGGGTGGCTGCACATGTCGACGTTCGACAGCTCTCTCCCTCGCCAATGAGAAGCGGCGCCTATCCGCTCGAGGCTGAACAAAGCCCCAAAAATAGAGTGCACAACTCCACGATGATCGTGACCGCCTGCACAGGTATCACAGTCGTCACGATCAGTGAACGATGTTGTGATAGTGATTGTGGCACGTCAACAAATATTGGCGGATATGCATATCCGTACAAGAAGTCAACGTCGCCCGCTCCCACACCGTCACATTGCGCTGCAACTAAGGTAGTTTCTCTTGATTGTGATGTGAAGGTTGGAGATTTGAGAACATGACCTCTGCAGTGGCATCCGCACACGGCTCAGACTCCTCTTTTTCCTCTTTTTCTATTTGCGGCAGTGTGGCCGTCGAGAGTGGAACTGAATCATCTGAAGGCCAGCTCTCACACGCCATCCGGTCATGGCCGGTTTGACGTTTTGCTGAATTCTGGCAGAATTCTGGCCAGCATTGCAAACAACGGTCAACGGTCGCATGAATGGGGCAGTGCGGTGAAGCAAATTGATCAAAAAAAGATGGGGCTACGGTAACAGATCAGGCAGGATCTGATAAAAAGGTTGTTTCGTTGCCGGGGGTAGAGATGGGGCGCACGAGAGTTATCTTATCTTCTCTGACAATCTTGGTTTGAGCGAGGCCGAGCCCAAACGGTGGTGTGTCTGGGACCTCGTCTCAACCCCGTCCCCGTTTTATCAGATGGCAGCACTGGCAGCGGCACCGTGCATCTAATCGGATTAGATGGGATACGCGATCAATGCGGCATGAACTTGCGACTGTAATCCTGTCAGATGGAACTGAGGAGGTTTGCAAACGGCGGTGATGGTGCACGTAGCAGAAGGCGTTGCCAAGTGCGACCTCGGTGCTGGGCACTGTAACTGGGTGAGGGGTCGAGCAAAGCGAATTAAGCGTGCATGCGTGTGCCGGTGCATTTCTCTGAATTGGTTACCGAAATGGTTCCTCGAGTCATTCAGGCAAAGTCAATCAATCAATCAAGTGGCGTCCCCTGTACCGCCCGACCGCCCGACCCTGGCGCACCCTGGCGCCGCTCTGTTCTGTTCTGTTCTGCATACGCTTAGCACGCTACATACTCGACTCGGCTCCCCCAGGAAGCCACAGTCGAAGGGTCCCAAGGGCCCCCCTGTAGTACGACGTCTACGCGCCCACCGCTCTCCAATCGCCGCCAATCGTACCCCTCTTGAAAGCTCTCAAATGTCTTTGTTACCGCTAACCACCATGGCCCGCCCACTTCAACATTATGGCTCTCGATCTATGTGATAGGCTGATATCCCTCCGTACCCAGATCCATTGGATCTCTACTGGAATTGCCCTGGCCTGGCTAAACCCCTTCGGGGCCTGTGACCCGCCGTTCTGCCACTATTCTGCGGTGCTGCTCTGGCGGCATATGAGTTGCATGTCCAGCATGGGAAGCACAAGTTCCCACTACGGACCACGCATTCGCGGGTCACAAGCGGGACGGCCAGCCTCGCCCTCTCCCCCCAGTCTGGTCGGCTGCTAGTCTGCTCTGCCCCGTCGTTGCTTAAACTACTTGGGTCCCGCATCATTGTGGGAGATCTTCTTCTCGCGAAGAAAGTGCATCTTGTAACGTCAAAACAACCCAAGACGTCTCAACTTGAGGATCCTAGCCAGTCCATTCCTAGATCATCTTTAGACTACATCAGATAAGACCGGATCAGACGAGGCCGCCCAGGAGCTTGACACATTCGCTCCACATGTCCAACGGCAACCCATAACCGGGAGCCCCAATTCATCTTACACTGCCCTGCTCCTCCTCCTTGAATAAAGTTTCGGTCGCTCGGATGTCAACTGCCAAAGTAGATCAGATAACCAGTTCGTGGTCTGTTCCATCGAAAACGTACCGTCCTTCAAGCCGCAGGATCAGGCTTGATACAACAGCCGAAGCGGATCCATCCCCCCCAGCCCAGTGACTTGTGTCCTGGTGCGTAGAGATATAGACTATCTCTCCCCAATTCCTCCAGTCCACGGGCTTCCTCACCAGCGCTGGGCACTCATCGTCGTCTATAGCATTCCTTCAGATCGACCAACGGTTATTCACTTCACCTTCGTTCCTCTTAGTCCGCAGGCCCGGACACTTCCAAGACTCATACCATTTCCTTCACCCATTCACTAGTACGACCTTTAATCAATCCTTCGAATCACACGTCTGTATATTTTTGGAGGAAGAAACAACCTGGGAAACAGTGGACTGAAAAAGATATACGAAAGGGAAACATAATTAAGATACCATGGGCAAACTCATCAAGAACCACTGGGCTCGACTCATTATACTGACTGCGTCTATCTGTACGTATATTCCTTCATTCAGGGCAGTATTCACTTGCTAACAGAAACCAGACCAAGTAGCAGCAGCAGTTGAAGGCTTCTTCTGGCCTAAGATCTTCTGGGACTTCCTCACAAAGAACCTTGACCTTGCAGTGAAGCCCCTCCCGATCCTGCAAATCATCAACCTCGTGTTCGGCATCTTCTTCTTTGCGTGGGAATGGCCGCTAGGTTTCATCGCCGGGACGGCACTGCACAGGAGTATTGAGGCGAGATTGGTGCTTCTGCCTTTGACTGCTCTGGCTTCCGCATTGCTATACCAAGCCACAAACCCAGCTATCTACTATACGGTCGGTTTGGCAGTGTACTTCTGGGCTTATAGCGAAGGAGAGGCATGTCCACTTACTCTCTACTGTTCTTGGAACAAGGCGCTAACAGTATATCTAGATTGTGGTAGAAAAGCCATGGAACCTTCCTCCTCGTACCCGCCCTGGAAAGGTCTAGACGGCTTGCCTGCCTTCAGGTCTGCTGCACTACCCACCGGGCTGCAATAGAAGCTCCTCTTTTCCGCCACTTGGCAGGCATGGGATGCGATTCATACAATAACGTACATACATTTAGGTGGTGGGGATGAATTAGAGCTGCATCAGCGATTGGCGTCTTGTTTTTGCTTATGGAGATCATAGCCCCTCATTCTCTTTGAAGATGGCGGGTGCTGCAATGAAGTTGAAGACTACGCTAGACAGTCTGGGTGCACATTGGAGGATGACTTGAGCGTTCATTTTTCGGCTGGTCTAGTCAATTAATAGTCAATCGATGATGCTCATGACACTTGTCGTTGTCTTGTTTTATAAATGGTACCGTGACGGTGAGATAGAGTGAGGCAATACTCTCGCTCGGAATAGAAAACGTATAGTAACCTTAACATTATTCCACAGCATACACTTGGATCACTCGATCTCGTTCCCTTGGCCAAATTCATTTAGACGCTCACTTGAGGTCAGGATCCCAACATCAACCGCCAAGTCCAAAACATCACGATGCTACGCCCCTCGTTTCACCAGCCACACTCAACCCTAGCCCCATGTACAGATCACGAGACCGCTCATCCAAAGTAGCTCAAAAAGCTGGACAGGAAAATGTCCTTTTTGACTGCATTTATTCTGTTGAGGACTTGATAGCTAAAAAGCTACCATCCATCATCGTCGTCATGATTCATGAAATTCGCTTTCCTTTCCTTTCGCGGTATCGCCGTGCCCGTGAACTAACCATGCAAATACAATCACTCCCTTCCTTACGCGCCGATGCCAATCATACTGCCAGCTTCTCTAGTGTGCAGCTCGGGAACCCATGCTGTCGTTCTTGGTTCCTTGTCTCTCTGCGGCCTGCGAGGGGATGGAGTTAGCATTTTGGTTGGTACCGGGGGATTGGAAGGGGATGGAAAGGGGGACTGTGGTTGGGGGGATGGGGGATGGGGAGGAGGATACGGACCTCAGTCTCTTGGAGAGTGCCCTTCTCTAGGATCAGCTTGATGACCTCCTCGTCGTTGTGCGTGCCGAACTCGTTTTCCAGGGTTGCTTTCGAGGCGGTGTCCATCTGGCCTTGAGTTCCGTGCCTATTCGTTACCAATTAGCATCTGTTGTACTCTCTCCATGGACTCTCGATTAAATCATTCCATCTTGTAGGAGTGGAGTGGTGGGGTCAAAGAGGCGTAATCCGTTTGCAGGGTGCGGGGTAGGAGTAGGAGTGAACTTACTTGTGAGTGACGAAGATCTTGAACGCGCTGACGACTTGAGCGAGAGGGATGCTCTTGTCGGTCTTCCAGTCCTTGGCTGCCTTCACGTCGTCGACAAAGACGATGAAGTCCTCGTCCTTGCCCTTGTAGTGGGCCATGGTTTGTTGTGCTCCGCCTCTGGCCATGATTACTGTTGATGTATGGAGTGAGGGTGTAAGAGTTTGGTTTTGATGGAAATTGGTTTGGAGCTTTGGGGTATCTTGAGGATTGTGTTTTGTATGTGTGTGAATTGAAGAAGTTGAAGGGAAGAGGCTGTGGTTTTGTAGCTCTGGAGTGGTGGTGCTACCTACACATGACCGGTTCCTGGTGGGCTTAGGCTCGGCAGCTAACTACGTCATGGGCAGGGATTGGCTCACGCGACTTTGGCCTTGCTCATCAGCTGCGGGGAAGGTTTTGGAGATTTGGCTTCTTTTTTAATGAAATTTGACTTTCCATTTTTGATAATTTTGTATGGGATATGCTTGTAATTTCCGGCTCTGCCTGATGGACGTTTTTTCTCTGCTTGTTTCGGGCTTGAAGCTGCGATATCCACAAATACGTCATTTGTCTGGGGCATTAGGAAGGTCAAAGCTCGCATCATAGAAGGCTATCGAATGATACCTTTTCAGTATCTACGAAAGTGAATATCAACAGACGAGTTTTTGTTACACATCGCTCCGATACTTGACGTTTAATGAGGATGTTGATGTCCACGTCTCACCTTTTCAGTATCTACGAAAGTGAATATCAACAAACGAGTTTTTGTTGCACATCGCTCCGATATATCACATTATCCCGATACAATGAGGACGCCTACGCTGTCTCACCTTTTCAATAGGTAGAAACTGCTCAATTCATGCCAACGAACATTTTCAGCAAATTAGAAACATAAATTGGCATATAAGCTATAAACTTGTCTGGCAGCATATCGTTTCTTCAGTTTGACAGCATCAGTCCAGGTAGAATTCTTGCTCCCAAAATCCTATGATATCCTCTGCCTCGCCAGTCTCAGGGAGCCAGTGTCGAAGCATTTGCTGGCCGTCCTCAGTTGTGGCAGCGTGAGCTAAGCCAGAAATTCCCGGGCAAACATCACTCAAGATGTTCCTTAGGTGCTCTGGAATCGGAGGATTTGTGGAACAGTATGGCAGCAGAGCATTGACGGCCTTGGGCTTCGGAGCAGAGACTGTAGCTTCTCGAGCGTTTACCAATTCTCGTTGGAATCCAAAGAGTGTCGGCAACAGTTGGTCGACTCTGAACAGTGGTAGAATTTGCATTTCGAAATTGGGAAGCAATCTACTGTAGGTTAGCTTGTAATTTTTTGGAACGAGACGAACTACTCTACCTTGCTTGGAGATTCATGAATTCAATTGTTCCGTTGCCCTTCGGAGATTTCTCGTTCAACAAGAAGATAACTCCAACGTGTCTGCCACCGTTCGAATGGTAGAGTCTTTCAATTCGAGCCATTTCTGTTCCTTGAGGCTGAAGGTCGGACGATGACAGCAGAATCATGCGGAAATACTCTGGTTGCTCTCGCTGGCCTCGTCTTGGGAGTGGAATAGCTAGGTCTTGCGTCTCCAAGGTCTTCTCTGCAGTAAGTTAGTCAATCGCCCATCAATTGCTACCATGTGAGTTACCTTGCCATCTTGGCTGCCCTGCAGAGAGAAGTGTAGCTGGAGCAGTAGACCATTCAGGCCGGTTCCGTAAGGACGAGCAAAACATGTTGCTTGGAGATTTGTTTGAGAAAGAAGAAAAGATGGGGAACCTGTTTTTGAGAAAGGTTGTGTGCGTGATCAAAACTTCCTATTGCACTCAATTGAGACTACAAAAGGCAAGTTGCATCCCGCACTGGGCCTGGGGCCTTGATATTTGTTTTGTATGTAGAGTAGAATGTACAGATTTTGAGTAGAGTACAAGGTGCTGCAGCTCTAAGCTAGCTCCATTTTGAGAAGCGAAGTCCCCTGAGTGAGTAATTCGTAACGTCGTGACTTCTGAGAGCCGTGGTCAAACCCAGTGATCTTACAGAGAGTCTCCCTTGACTGAAAGTGATTTTCTTCCTCTCTAGACTCTGCAGAAACGCGTAATTGTCCTCTCACAATGGATTAAAATAGATCAGACTTCCGTCTACATATCCAATATCATGCAAATGACAATTTCTTCTTCCCATTTGCCTTTCGCATTTCCTCGAGGGCTTGTTCCAAAGTTTCCACTCTTTTCTGGCGCTCCTTCTCCGCCTCTTCCAATTCTATCTCCCGTTGATCTAGTTCCTTCAACTTCTCGTTCAGTTCTGCGATTTTCTCGGCATTGACGTCCGGTTTCCCCCTTGCTCTTATGTATTCGTACAGTATGAGCCCGCTTGCAATGAGAAGGATGAAGGAGTCTCCAATGACATCGGCGAAGAGGTCCACAGCCTTGTTCTCTGGCAGAGGTCGGAATTTACGTCTCCAAATGCTTTTGGAAGCTTCCTTCTTTTCCGCCTTATCCCTGGCCGCATTCTTCTCTTTCTGAGCCTCATCATGTCGTGTTTGTTCCTCGGTTTTCACTGTAGGAGCCTCGGCCTTCTCCTTGGCTCTTTTCTCAGCTGCAGCATCTCGAAGCAAGGTCACCGCCATTCGCATGTTGATTTGATGCATCGTCTGCCCGTATCTCGCCGCAATTGCTCGAAACTTTGGATGGTCATGAGCTTGTACTTTGATCCAATTCTGGCCGGCATTAGCTTCAGTATTTGCAAGGCCTCATCCCGGTACTTACAGCTCCGTATTTGGATACATGTCTCACGAACAGAGCAGCAAATTTGAAAAGAGGAAGAGGAACCATGCTGAGGATGGTGTGAAAGCTTGCCAGCACGCGTTAAAAGAACTGCCATCAATTGCACTAGATGTGGTGCAAGATCATCGACGCTGTGATATAATAGTCTCGCGACTATTTGGCATATCCAAGGTCCATTTCTCAGTTTGAATTGTGCTCAAACATTGTGACAAGCATGTAGAATTTTGGTTGTAAGGTAGGCAGTCGTCCCAGTCACGCTTGGTTTATCGATATTGAGGTTTATGTCAGCAGTTTTGGTTGCTGGGCCAACGTGCTCGGCTCACATCCAACTTTACTTTCGAAATGGGCAAGAACGATCGTGACATGCCGGACAACCGCAACAATTCATCAACAACAACCAGCACTGTACTGCTTTCGCCGCCTTCGATGTTTGCCTTGTGCATTCACCACCGGACTTTCTACACCGCCCACTTCCAGGAATTTTAACTCGCGTATCGCGAGTTAACCGCAACGCATTGTAAGCTCTCTGTTCCATCTCTAATTTCAATCATCCACTCTGCATGCACTACGATGGGTGATCTCTTATTTGAGACGCCAATCAATTGGACGCCTGGAGGCATAGGTACCACTTGGGGTTTCCTCGAAGAACTGCAGCGAAGGCAAACTTTGTCTGAATTGGAGGCTGTCCTTCCCCTTCTCGACGAACCGATCGAGACAGTCATACGCAAGCCCAAATTGTGGTGTGATGAGATAGGCTACGTCGCGCTCCTTGTCTTGGACTACAACAAGGTTGATTGCAACAAGGTTGAGGACGATGTTCGGGATATCCTAGGCCGAATCCTTTGTCAAGCTCTCGCGATCCCTAGGGATTGTACCCGCAAGCTATCACACGGCGATGATCCAAAGCATAAACTTGTCTTCTTTACTAATTATCGTGCCATACAGGTATACTGCTGCCATACCCCAGCCGAGAAAAAGGCTCTGGTAAACTTAATCGATATCAGCCTCCGATTTCGACTCGAGCACAAAGATCATAAACTCGAAGGTCTTACCTACGACGAGAGCACACAGAAGCTCTTTTACAAGCTCAGTGGTTGTGTTGCCTGGGAGTGCATTTTCCCTGAAGGCATAGACATGGAGGCTTTGTCACCAAGAGATGTAAATGCGGGCATTCGTGTCAAGCCAACTGCCACGAAATCAAAGGCTGCGCCAGCGAAATTACCTCAAAAAGAGAAAGACCACCCTCCACCTCCCCCCGAGCATGTCAGAGAACCGCCTAGCTGCGACCGGCCAAATGGAAGTACATACAAGACAGGTCGTCTGCTTGGTAAAGGTGGATTTGCAATATGCTATGAGGGAGAACACCTCGATACCAAACAAAAGCACGCATTGAAGATCGTCAAGAGCCATATGCCACAAAAGAAGATGGAACAAAAGGTAGTGTCTATTATTTGCCTTATTATACCCGTCAGCTAACCACTTATCAGTTTCAAACTGAGCTGCAAATCCATTCAAAGATGAGACATGCAAACATTGTCGAATTTCATCGAGCGTTCTCCTTCGAAAAATGCACATACATTGTGCTTGAACTCTGTCCCAATGGATCCCTGATGGATATGGTCAAGAAGCGGAAGTACATCACCGAACCTGAGGTACGATTCTGGACTGTTCAGATCGCCGGAGCTATCAAGTATATGCATGCCAGAGGTATTATCCACCGGGATCTTAAGATGGGAAACATATTCTTGGACAAAAACATGAATGTTAAGGTTGGCGACTTTGGACTTGCTGCACTCTTGATGACTGGCAAAGACTGGAAAGACTGCCGACGAACTACGCTGTGTGGTACTCCCAACTACATTGCCCCTGAAATTCTTTCAAAGGATAAGGGAGGGCATGACCACGCTGTTGACATCTGGAGCTTAGGGATCATTATGTAGGTTCTTCTAAAGCCCTCGCTCCAAAATCACTAACCGTATCTAGCTTCGCAATGCTCACTGGAAAGCCTCCTTTTCAATCTGCAACAGCTGATGAAATCTATCGTCGAGCTCGGGAAAGAGAATATGATTGGCCCAAACTGGACACCTCTGAAAACTTCATCTCCCAAGAAACCAAGGATTTAGTCTCTGAACTCCTTCAACCTCCAGAACAAAGACCGGACCCTGATACAATTGTACAACACCCATTCTTCACCTGTGGATGGATGCCACAGTCTGAGGAAATGACACCTTCTCTTCGTGACAGGCATCCAGATCCGAATCAGTTCCTCTCAGTTGGGGTCAGAGGTGGAAGAACCAACTTGTACATGCGAAACTTGAAGAAGCTGTGTATCAAGTGTGAGGTTGGTCCCTGGAACACATCTCCCAGTGGCTATATCAGCACGTATCGAGAGTGTGCGGATGAGGAGAAGGCAGGCCTTACCCCGAAGGTTCCTCTGCCTGAAGATGTGGTATACCGTCCATTCCACGAATGGCTTGAAGAGCAAGCAATGCCACAGAAGACGAGCGAGCAAGATTCATCCTCAGGCGCCATGGAAGGGGTCATGCCATCTGTTCCCAGTTCCCGTCCCGAAAATCTACCCCCACCGTCGAAGACCAGAGCTCCAACTCAGAGCTTCGCAGCTCAGCAGAGGGCACGCCCACAAGCATCTGCCACCAACAATCTTCCAAACCGAACGGTCAAGTCTCGCCTGCCATCATCCGAATCGAGCGCACGGTCTGGCAATAGCGTTTCAGGCCGAAATGCCAAGTCCAGCTCCCGAAATGTTGAATCACAGACAACCGAGGATGCTGCTAATGTTGAAAATCGACTTGCAGTAGACTTAGTTAGGCAATTGCACGCTGCGGAGATGGCAAGAAAAGAAGCAGATGCTCCTACCATCTCTCTCGAAATTTCCCAGTCGTTATTCAATCCGAAAGAGAAATTAGAGTCATTGCCAAATACTAAGCCAGACCACGTCCTTGAGGGCCTTCAACGCCTTCAGGCAGAACTGGAGCGAGCTCTAAATGCCAGGACCATGTCTGTCGAACCCAAGAAAACTCCATCGATGCCAACCATCGTTGTCAAATGGGTTGACTACACCAACAAGTTTGGTCTCGGTTACATCCTAAGCAATGGCAGCGTTGGATGTATTTTCAAAGCAACACCCGCAGACTCGGAGGATCCAAGCAAAGGTTTGATTCCTCCATGCTGCGTGGTTGTTCGAGAGGCCGAGAGACATTTGCAGAATCGGGCGAACGAAGCTTATATCGACCGTAATCAAATCGTACCTATCTCAGGACCCAACATCGAATTCTACGAGAACAGAGGAGAGAATGGAGTCTTCCGCGGTAAAGTTAATCCTCAGAATTACAAAGTGCAGGTAGGACCAGAGGGTGAGCCTCTCAGGCTCGCTCGAGGAAAAGATGAATGGGACAATCGAAAGAGAGAAAAGATTATGTTGTGGAAGAAGTTTGCGAATTACATGACCGCATATGGCAGAGATCAGGATTATCCTTTCGATGATGCACTTGCCCGTACTCAAAGTCAGGCAGATTTTGTGGCTGCTGGGAACGTTGTGACCTTCTATCAACGATGGGGAGATGTCGGCTGCTGGTTCTTCGCCGATGGTCATTTCCAGGTATGTTCAACGGTTTTCGGTTTTTGATGGAATGCTCACATAAACCAGTTCAATTTTCCTGACCACACTAAGATCATCATGTCTGCGGATGGCACTTGGTGCGATTTCTATCATCTTCCTCTGGAAGCTGCTCGTGACCTCGCTGCGAAAGGCACAATCCCCTCTTCTGCTCTGGATGACCGTCAACACCTCTCTTACCCGCTTCAAACCTTGCTTAACTTCATGAGCAAACCTTCACGCTCAGGGAAGTCCACTACCCGCAAGCGACCCGAAATCAGTCCAATGCTGCAAGGCGTTCCAACAGCCAATGATTTCCGGAAAAAGATAGAGTTCATCACACTTGTTGTCAAGGAATGGGTCGCCAATGGCGGATTAGGTATCAGCGACATGACACCCGAAGGCCGGCTGAGATGGAACGGCTCTCGAGAGCTGGTCAATGTCAAGGTCCCTTACAAGCACGTCTGGGCAACAGTGGGTGGCAAGAATGGTGACGAGCGGAGAGTTGTGTGGTTCAATCCTCGAAAACCAAATGAGATTGTTCCAGACATGCAGTGAAGTACGCCTAGGTGAAGGGTATCATTTTACTTCAATGGCCGGTTATCAGCATACCAAAGCCTTCACAGAACACAAGTCACCATTAATTCAACGCTGCTTGTGGAACGCAATGACTGGGATTGGGACTTTTCAGCATCGCGAATGCTTATACTTCGGTGCAATTCAAGGCGTTTATGGTTCTACGACATTTCAGCGGAACAGGTTGACGCATTCATGCATAGCGTTGTGCGTTGTCGGCGCTGGAGGCTTTTTTCTTCTTTCGACAAATGATTCACGGCAGTTTTTATTGTTAGAGACGAATTCATTTCTCCTCCTGAAGTAGAGGATAGCGCGGATATTCGTATGTCGATGCATCGTCATCGCTACAGAAGACCTTCATGGTCGTGCGATATCGCATTACTATGATAGCTTTCTTGCTTCTCACGACGAATATTAAACTTCTAAAATTATGACTTCTCTGTGATTCTGCTGCTTTTCTTCGTGGACCAGAAAGCATTACTCTTTGCCGAGTTATTCTCAGCTTCCCAGGTAAATAGATACCCCTTTCTTGCCTCGCTTAATCCAAAAAGGATTCCATGACTCCAAGTGAAAGATTTTATCCATTTCACGATCTTACGGTATTTGAAGCACCAGAGAAAGCGGTCAACAACAAACACTTCTAATTATTATTCACCATTACTATAATTTCGCATCTTGAATCGAGTCCCACCCACCCACTATTCTACTCGAATGCCTTTCCCATGCCCGTCATCATGCTATGCATGGATGCTCCGTCTGTCTATGCAGAAACGATGAAAACGCCGGCTCTTGCATGCAATACACAATGAGATGAGTGCCGTTCTCCAACATTGAAGATGCCCGTACAATATATACACCTGAGATCAGGTCGATTTCGCCGTCTCATTATTCCCATTCACTTCTCGTCTCCCACTGGCTGCAGGTTCATTCTATTGGAAGACCCGACTTCCTCGCCCCTCTTTGGAGCGGACCGGATATTTGGGCTCCGTAAGGCTTGACGGTTGATCGTTAGAGGCTACATGACCAGGCAGTCTCTGTCTTTGTCGCTGTGCTCTGTCTTCTCATTCCCACTGTGGCTCTTCTTGACTTTCGCTCCTTGTTTCGGCGCCGCAACCTCCATCGGCGTCCCACCACTCGCAGCAGCTCGGATTGCTGCGATTCTATGTTTTGCCCGTTCATCCCCCGCCTCCGCTGCTTTCACATACCAAACATTGGCTTCCAGCGGATCTCTTCGGGTGCCAATTCCCATCTCGGTGAAATAGCCTACCGCGTATTCTGCCTTGGTAAGACCTGTACATTATGTTAGTCAAGATCATGGATTAGAGAGGAAGATTGTGCTATACCACATTCTGCTGCTCGGCGCGCCCATTCGTATGCTTCGTTCTCATCCTTCTCGAGGACGGGCTCTGCGCCAACCATATACCAGGCACACAGCGCCATCATAGCTGCGGGATGTCCTCTCTGCGCCGCTCCAGTATAGAAGTGAACGCTGAGAGCAGGATCGCGTGGGCATGATAATTTCCCATGCTCATAAGCATCACCTAAACGATAGCAAGCTTCTGCGTGCCCTAGATCTGCTGCTTGTGTGAACAGCTGTGCGGCGTAGACCTCATCCTGGAAGACGTCATCTCCATACCCCGTTTCGTACAAGAGACCGAGATGATAGGGAGCTGCGTTGTACTGCAAGTCTGCCGATTCGGTTGCTCGTTTTAGCCATTTCAAGCCTTCTCGATATCTGTTGAGACCAAGATCACCAGAAAGACAAGCTCGACCAAGACGAGTCATGGCTCCCGGGTGATTCTTGGACGCCGATTGACGATAGAATTGCACAGCCTTGGCAGGATCCTTCCTGCAACCCCATCCAAATTCATAGCATAACGCAGCACGATAGCCAGATTCGGCATGCCCGTGTTTGCTTGCTGCAACGAATAACGGGAATGCTTGTCCATAATCCTCTTTCCCCTTGTTGAAAAGACCTGATGCATAACCATCTGCTAGGTAGTATTGCGCGAAAGGATATCCCTTGTCTGACAGTTTCTGTAAGATGTGTTTTGCCTCCGAAAGCAACTCTTGCGGAGAAGTCTGAACCTTCTCAATGTAGGGGCTATCCGAGCGATTCCCTCCTGGCTTTGGGCTTGGATTTCCTGAGATCGACTCTCCCCCGGTTCCTCCCTCCTGCGCAGCTTGGATGAGGTAGATTGCAAATGCATATTGGGTCTCCGCATCGTTCAACTTTTTCACATTTTGGCGATACATCTCCAGGGTCTGCCCCATAGTAAGAAGGGATGCGTTTGAGCCCACAACCATTCTCAGCTGAGAGTTGTCCAAGGATATAGGAGCTGGTGGTGCTTGTGGATACGAAGTGTTTGCAAGATCAATATAGGACAATGGCCTGCTATCGTGAGATCTACCAGAATGTGCAGATGGTGGTCGCGCCCCCCAATTTGGTGACCCTGACATATGTACAGCAGGCGAGCGGCCTCTTGAGCCCATATCGGAGTACGCGGACATAGGTCTTTGTACAGGAGTCTGCCTTGCAGCCTGTGAAGTCGGCGTCAGATTGCGATTTACTGCTTGCCCTACATTAACTAAATCTTGAGTATGTGGGTGGAAATTGGACGGTGCAGATCCTTGGCTCCCATTATTCCCACTGTCCGAAAAATGGGACTGGTGGTGATACTGAAATTGAGCAACCGGCGAAGGAGCTGAACCTTCTCTATTTTCTTCTCTGCGACCCGGGTATCCACGCTTCACTACCCCTGGATTTGTGGATGATGCACTTGAAGGTGAGCTTAAACTCCCACTGTCCCCAGATGATAGAAGAGCAGACTGGGGCTGTTGTGTTTGTTCTGGCTTATGTTGCTGTGCATAATTTGGTCGATATGGGATATCTAGTGTGATTGGTATACGAGGCTCCGACCGCTCTGGCCCAACTTCTTTTGATTCCTGTAAAACCTGTGCCACAGGGCCACTCCCATCCTCAATCATTGCACTCGAGGCTCGCGGTGGCCAGTCGCCAGGTTGCATGTTTACTTTAACAGGTGACAAGGGCGCGTCGCTAATCCGACCAGAGGGGGGGATAGGAATTGATAGTAGAGGTTTGCGATCATTATTCCCGGCATTGTCTTTGCCTTCGCCATCGTCGTATGACCTAACTGGCGACCCAAAAGCCACTGGTTTCCTGTGGACCCTTTCTGGAGACGACGGCGGGGTTGCCATGAGGGGCAGTTTCGTGACGACGGAAATTCCCCAACCTTCAGCACTCTGGCAATTGTACCCAAATCCGCCACTTAATCCGCGTCTTAGAACGTTATGGGATCGATTCAAGCAAAGGTTATAAGCCCAGGCCAACCTCGAAAGTGGAAAGGTGCTCGCGAGAGGTAGTTGCGAGATATGCTACCGCGGGGTAGGTCGACAATGTAGAGTATTGCCTGTTAGTTCACGGGAGCGATTGTTGAGTGCCGGTACGAAGAGGTAGGAGAAGGGTCGGAATCAAGCTGGTATTGGCATGATCAGCTTGAGTAAAGCAAAGGGATTGGACAAGATCTTGGGAAAGACCAGATCGGAAGTTGTCAATGTCTTACTCGTCAAAATCGGCCGTCAAGCAGCTTCGGCGTGTTCCTGATACGTCGAAAGAGCCAGTTCTGGCGTATTTAGTGCAATCAAACCAACAGTGGCAGAAACGTCTCCGCGAGGGCACCTGCAGACAGTGGACGTCGTTGAATACTAAGTACGAAGACTTCTCAGGTGCAGCGTGGTGGAGAACTGGAAGTGAAGTGGGCTGCGCGGAGGCCTGTTTCACGTCCAGGAAAAGTGTTAGCGATCAACCCCCTGGCGAGAACCCTGCGGCCACTGACGAGATGTACTTGCGGCGGTACGGGTGCTTCTGAGTGAAGGGCGACGCGAATACGGACCAACTGTGGCGAAGAGATGTTTTTAGAGCTTCCAAAGGGCGACGAGGCAAAGAGCAAGCAAGAGTGCACTTGTTTGATGTCTTTTTCAGGGTCGGAGGCCAGCCAAGATGTGTTGAACTGACGATGCTGGAATGCAGGTCTGCAAGAATGCAGCTCGACAGGACGTCAGTCCCCTGGGTTCTCTTCTGCTGTCCTAACGCTGTACCCTGCAAAATGGTCCACAAATGGTTGATGGCGTTCTCGGCCGGATGCGATGCAGCCACCACTGGGGGGCCTGTCTTCCTCTGCTTCTTCCTATGGGTTGATCCGAGGCGCAATGGCGTCGTGTGAAACACGGCAAGTTTGTGGGGAAGAAGATCTTTCTATCCAAATCCGAAAGAGAAGCAGAGTCTGCTTCTATCGTTCAAGAGCAAGAGGTGAGGGCTGAGATGACCAAAAGACAAATAAAGTTCGCGACTCAGAGGAGAAAATGCTTTCGAAGTTTTGGTGCCCGGTTGATCTAATAGGCAGAATAAATTCTGCGGAGGATGGTTTTGGCAGGGCAAGGTTCTTTGGAGATCTCTCGAGGCAGCCGAGCGAAATGGAAGGGACGAGGGAAGACTTCAGCCGTGAGCCGGCTGAGTTTTTGGCTGGAAAAGGAGAGGAGAGGAGAGGAGAGGAGAGGAGAGGAGAGGGCCTTCGATACGTTTCAAATTACATCGGCAAAGAGCCTTTGTTACTACCGTACCTACTTACTACTTAGAGGCTATGACTAAAGCCCAACCCCGTGGCCCTATTTCTTGTGTTGCTTTCCAGTGCACGAGCGTCAAATCAGGAAATGGCGGGGGCTAACTCCACAACACCAAAGCAGATGAGAAATTGAGAATGTTGTTTTCGGCAGTCGAGATTTTAGTCAGGAGTGATTCCAAATGCGGCAAAGGGGCGGATATATCCAGATCATGTTCTCAGATTCTCTCCACCTTAGCTTTCCCGTCGCCGGGCTTCGTCGCTCGAATATCAGGGCTTGACGAATCAATTTCTCAGCAGTCAAATAAATGACAAAGTCCCCTGCTCCTTGTACAAGATATCCAACAATTAGGTACAAAGATGCATTACGTGCGTTGCAACGTCCAGGAAAGCAATATCAAATTCTCAACGGACCGGTGAGTGAAAATCTGATAGCTCGCGCGGGCTAGATCCACTAAGTGCATCTGCACACAGCACATCTCAATACGAGTCAGCCGGAGTCCCGAGAACACGAGATCTTTCTGCGTCGCAGTTCGCAATTCGTAAAGTAGTTGTGACTGCGGCCGAAAAATGTCACTGGCTGGGAAAAGCATAACCCCCTTTTCGCGAAATAGTGGTAGAAAAAGAGGAAAAGTGCAGCAGAAGGAACTCTGGCTCTACACTTCAACGCGCTCAGAGTTAAAGCTTCGATGAACCCTAATTGCTTGTACAAAACTGGCACACGAATCTCAAGCTTTGATGCAAAAACCCGAAGGGTTACAAGATCTGCTGCCATCGGAGGCATTCAATCGCTGTCCTACCTCTTACCGAGGTTCTGTACACGTGCTACCAGTAGATTAACGGAAGGCTTTGTTCCAGAAACCCAAGATGCCTTGGATGTGCTGATGTTGGAATGTACAGTACAACTGATTTGGTCTTCGTGACGAAGAGGCGGCTGTCAAACAGATATCGGGATTTTCCTGAACGGACTCCTGCATGGACCTCTCATATGGCATCATCTGTGTGAGCAGGCACCGCAAAGCTGTGATGCTCAATTGGATAGACGTGCCCCCCCCATTTTCAAGCTAGCACACCTGCAGGCCAGATCAATCCAGGCTATTATTGGGTGCTGAAACTGGAGAACAACGAACTGAACAGGTCAAGCTTCGCATCCCCGGGACGGAAGGCTTCTGTTGAAACTGCATAGGCCGCTGAATGACAGCATATAGACAATGTGGTGGTAGGGTCGAATGAATCTTCTGGATCAACCCAAAATTTCCTGTGACTCTGTGAATTTTGAGAACACGCCAAGTCAACAGTTTTCGTGATGCCCAAATGGCAAAATGGAGGGGGCCAACTTCCACGCCACCGATGCGATGCGACGCCTCACTGGCAAAGTCCTCGTATTGCCGCCAAGCGACCCCTCCAATGTCGCGCTATCTTTCCAAATAGGTCAAGTTGCCTCGGCAACGAGAGTCCGTATTCTTTTCATTCACAGAGCCACTGCAGCGGCCGACGAGGGCAATGTCATGAGTTCTCCTCCCTCTCTTTCCCAACGCATGTGGTCAGGTCTGCGAGGCTGTACGGCGCAGCTTTGTGTGTTGCAACTTGTGTGGAGAAGCACGATCGTGAATCAAGAGAAATCCCCTGGTCAACGACTATTTTTGGCTTAGCCTGCGCTAAGTGTGGGACCCTGGTCACGCCTTGCTTTTTTCGGCAGAGATCGTGCAGTGGCGATCGACCGTTCTGCGCCATCCAGGGGTCTTGTGGTTGGCAGCGAGAAAAGTCAACAGCCAAGAAGCAAAGCACGTTTATGCATTCCTCCCCATAGCTGTGGCTCCTCCCAGCTCAACACTCGCTTTTACCAAGATATTGACTTCTCTTTTCTGTCGCTCCTGGTTTTTGGTTTATTCGAAACGAAGTTATTATCCCTATTCCCGGTTTGAGTTTGTCACAGCACCTGGCCATTACGACACAGCAATCCAGTGGTGAATAGAGCTGCAAGTCGGAAGACCATCGACACTCTCGCGTTCGTCACATCCTCACAGCCCTAATTACTTTCTGAGGTTCTGCTGCACACCAAAAATTCAAGCACACGGGCCGGTGGCTTGATTGTGGTCGTCCAAGGAACGGACCCCCGCTTGACGGTATAAGCAGGGGTGTATTATCGACAACGACAACAACACTCTTTCTTCTTCCCAACGTTTGTTGGCAGCATCACTGTACGTCTGAATCCCAGTTTTGCAGCCATCTCCCCACTTCGCAATTGAGATCGTCCATCCCATCGATCACCCTTCGCAGATCAGGAAGTGGCAGTTCCCTGTACACAACCGCAGCTGATGGCGAAATTGAAGTAACCTTCGAAAGCAGAGGATTTCTGAACGCCTACTAACTTTTCTTTCTTTGCAGAGCCATGTCGACCCCCAAGCGTCTAGATGCTACAGAGAATTCCGTTCGTACGCAGAATTCTCCATATCACAACTCTCCCTCTCGCCGGCGCCCACCACAAGACGAAGAAGCTGCATTTTACTCGAACAACACGCCATCATCACCTTCAAGGCATCAACGTGGCCATTCAAGATCATCTCTCGCAGACACAATTGCACCATCTCTCACACCAACGCCGACAACAGAACCTCTCAACCCTAAGGGAGCTGGAGACATACAGAGGAAAAGAAGCCTGATTCGGCCAGAACGCAACAGGATTGATCGAGATCACCCTAATTACCACTACAGGCAACATGCCGCCAACATGAATGTCTTGCCTTCCTCGACTGGAAATGATCCGATCATTGAAGACTTGGAGACAGACGTTGCTGCAACAGAAACCTCTGGATTGCGAAGCTCTAATGAAGTTGAGTCTGATATCTCGCCTCCTCCTAGAAAGAGTAGACGTAGCCATGGTGCTGGACCAGAAGATCTTGTCTCGACAGAGAAGGCCGGCCTTGCAGGTGGACGTCGTACAAGATTAGGCAAATTCACAAAAGAGGAGAAGGAAAGGCAAAAAGCTCTTGATGCCGTGAAGCCTCCAAGTTTGTGGAATGTGTATTGTGCCATCATTACGTTTTGGTGCCCAGACTTTGTTCTCAAGTGTTTTGGGAAGCCTTCAAGGGCACAGCAAAGAGCGTGGAGGGAGAAGATGGGCCTGATCAGTGTTATTCTGGTTATCATGACATTCGTTGGTTTTCTTACCTTCGGATTTACGCAAGTCGTCTGCGGCGCCCCTGGCCTTCGACTCCGCGTGAACTATGTTGACAGTGGATATATGATCTTCCATGGAAGCGCGTACCTGTTACTTTCATCCCACCATCCAGTCGCCATCGGGATTCCCGCAGGATCGAATGTTCTCTACGATTTACCGGAAAAACATGGTGGTCAAGATGGAAGCTTTCTTTTCCAGAATGTCAATGGAAAATGCAAGGGAATGATCACCGCGACTCCAGGCTCAGACGTGCCAACCGACTCCGAAGGCAATTTGGCCTGGTACTTCCCTTGTCAAACTTTCAATCAGGATGGTTCAAGTCAGCCTAATAAGACATGGCCCTACTACCTAGGTTACGCTTGCCATACTAGCGCTGACGCTCGATCAACGTTTTATACTCAGCTACACAGCGCTGGAGATGTGTATTTCACCTGGGATGACATCAATAATTCCTCGAGGAATTTGATGGTCTATTCTGGTAACGTTCTCGACCTCGACCTTTTAAAATGGTTCAATGGATCAGAGGTGACGGTCCCGCCACGTTTTGCAGAGCTCAGTGACAGGACAAGCGCCGCGAATGCAGCCGTCCGTGGAAAGGATGTGACACACTCTTTTCAAAACAAAGACGACCGAGCCGTGGCCCAGTGTTTGGAGCAAATCATCAAGGTCGGATCTGTTGATACGGATACCGTTGGCTGCATTGCCTCAAAGGTGGTCCTCTACGTATCACTAGTCTTCATCTTGTCCATCGTTATATCGAAATTCGTTCTAGCTCTTCTGTTTCAGTGGTTCATTAGTCGGAAGTTCGCGGCATCTAAGACTTCCCAGTCGTCAAACAAGAAGAAGAGAAATCAACAGATTGAGGACTGGTCCGAAGACATCTACCGAGCACCCCCAAGGATTGCAGGTGACGTTGGCAGTACCGTTGCTGGATCAGACAGAATGAGCAAAAGGGCAAGCACGTTCCTCCCAACGACCTCTCGTTTTACGAGTCCGTATGCTGGAGACCGAACATCGAAAGTTGGAAGGCCCCTGCCTACCACAATGGCAAGCCAATCTTCAACTGCTGCGCTCATTCCTCCAAATCCTCTTTTCAAACAACAAAACGGCAGCCGACAAAGCTTTCCGCGATCTGATTCGTATGGAACTAGTACGGTCCAGAGCGACACTGAAGGACCAGGCCCAGCTGGCTTCATTCACGAGGCTGTTGTACCGCAACCTCCTGCCGATTGGCAACCATTTGGATATCCTCTCGCTCATGCTATTTGTTTGGTCACGGCGTACTCGGAAGGAGAGCTTGGTATCCGGACGACTCTTGACTCGGTAGCAATGACGGACTATCCTAATAGTCACAAGACCATTCTGGTTATCTGTGACGGTATCATCAAGGGTAAAGGAGAGACTATGTCGACTCCGGACATTGTTCTAAGCATGATGAAAGACCATTCAATTCTCCCAGACGAAGTACAAGCACACTCTTACGTCGCTGTCGCGAGCGGTTCCAAGAGACACAACATGGCAAAGATCTACTCTGGATTCTACGATTACGGCGCCCATTCAAGCATTCCAGTGGAGAGACAGCAGCGCGTGCCTATGATGTGCGTGGTTAAATGCGGTACACCTGATGAGAGTGTGAAAAGCAAACCCGGAAACAGAGGCAAGCGTGACAGTCAGATCATCCTGATGTCTTTCCTGCAGAAAGTTATGTTCGACGAACGCATGACTGAATTAGAATTCGAAATGTTCAATGGCTTGTGGAAAGTCACTGGTATTTCGCCTGATTTCTTCGAGGTTGTTCTCATGGTCGACGCCGATACAAAGGTTTTCCCAGATTCCTTGACTCATATGGTCTCAGCTATGGTCAAGGATCCGGATATCATGGGTCTCTGTGGTGAGACGAAGATTGCGAACAAAAGAGCCTCGTGGGTCTCAGCCATCCAAGTTTTCGAATACTTCATCTCCCATCATCTATCGAAATCCTTCGAGTCCGTCTTTGGTGGTGTCACTTGTCTTCCTGGATGTTTCTGCATGTACCGAATCAAGGCTCCGAAGGGTGGACAGAATTATTGGGTGCCTATTCTGGCTAACCCGGATGTCGTCGAACACTACTCTGAGAACGTGGTGGATACTCTACACAAGAAGAATCTCCTGCTTCTTGGAGAGGATCGTTATCTCTCTACTCTCATGCTCCGCACGTTCCCTAAGCGGAAACAGGTCTTCGTTCCCCAAGCTGTCTGCAAAACTACTGTTCCGGAGACCTTCAGCGTCCTTCTTTCCCAGAGACGTCGTTGGATCAACAGTACAGTGCACAACCTTATGGAGCTTGTTCTTGTCAGAGATCTTTGTGGTACCTTCTGCTTCAGTATGCAATTCGTCGTTTCCATCGAACTCATTGGTACTTTGGTCTTGCCTGCAGCCATTGCATTCACATTCTACGTCGGTAAGTACAACTCCTAAACCCTGTCCCAAAGACAAGGCTAACTTCCCTTTCAGTAATCATCTCCATCATCCGCTCTCCGCCCCAGATCATCCCTCTCGTGCTTCTCGCCTTGATTCTTGGTCTCCCAGCCGTACTCATCGTTCTGACCGCCCACCGGTGGTCATACGTTGTATGGATGTTCATCTACTTACTGTCCCTCCCCGTCTGGAACTTCATCCTTCCCGTCTACGCTTTCTGGAAATTCGACGACTTCTCCTGGGGTGAAACTCGGAAGACGGCTGGCGAAAAGACGAAGAAAGCAGGCATCGAATACGAGGGCGAGTTCGACAGCTCAAAGATCACGATGAAGAGATGGGGCGAGTTTGAGAAGGAGCGGAGATTGAGATCGCAGGCTGGATGGAGCAGTACATACGGCAAGGAGACGGGAAGCGCGTGGTCGGCGCAGCAGGGTTACGAGGAGTATTCTGATCTGTGAATCAGTGGTGTGTGAAGATGAGGGCGAAGAATGATACTGCATTGGATGGTTTGACTTGGATAATTGGGTAAAATAAAAATGGATTAATTGCACTGCGTGGTTGGAGAGGGCTTGGCGTTTGATCTTGTACTTTAGAGTTTTCTCGATGACGCATTGGACGGTGTTATTGCTATTGAAGCCTTTGATTAATAAATGCATTGTAAAGATAAAAGTGTATCTTGCTTCTTAATACGGTGTTGGTGTTAAAGTCGCTTTTGCTGTCTTACCATTCCGCTGTTTATTTACTACGGACGTCTCCACTGCTGTGTGAATGGGTAAGTCAGTCGAACTTGAGTAGTAAAAGGCATTCATTCATTCATTTCTCTAATTCTCTAAAAGAGAAAGTAGATCAGATGACCACCTAGGTCCGGATTTTAATCAGAGGGGTTAGGTGAATGAGAACTTCAAACAAACACCATACCGAAAAAGAAAAAAAAATTGATAGATAGCTACGGTCTAGGCGTTTGTGAGAAATGATGGAGAAGGAAGGGAGGTTCTAAAAGCGTGGCGGGGTGCTGAGTACTGGAGAAATCGGGTTGCAGCGAAACGGCAGGAGCAGGAGATTGTGTACTTGGAAGTGGTTGGGTTTCAGCTGTGGGGGGGCAGGGTGAGGAGGGAGGGGTTTGTGGGAAGGGGGATGAGGAGGGGAGGATAAGGAGGGAGAGGTGGGTGAGAGGGGCGAGATGAACTGAAGATTAGGGTTGGATAGGTGGATAGATATGGATGGGATCGCTTGATGGCATTATCTTGCTGGGGATTCATTTTGATGTGGAAGGTAGCGGAAGTAAGTGGGGGAGTGTGGATTTGCGGTTTGGTGGGGAGGTGGTGAGAGATGCTGATGCCTTTTCAAGACTTGCTGAGAGAGTAGATATTCATGCTTGGAAGGGAGGCTAGAATAACGAGAGAGAGGTGTAGAGTTCTTTGCCTTGTTTTCTGTGCTGAGGAGTAAGTGATAGCGTTGCGTTGTGGAGGACTTGAAGGGGAGTTGAAGATTCGGTCCAATTATGCAAGGCAACGTTGATGGTGTGGGCAATGTGGCCCATTCTCACTTATAGAAGGATGAAGAGATGGGAGACTGGAAGGTATACATCTGTGTTTGATAGCAAAATGAGGATAGTTTTCCATTAAGAGCGTTGATCTAAGGATTAGATGTCGTCCTTGCTGGAGTTCTGTGAGATGATGGAAAAGGACGACCAGCTGCGACTGGGTGAGTTCTATGGCTTTGCTGTAACAGTGGAGTGGTAACGGATGGGATTAATTTAATCACAAGGCAGAAGTTCATGAATTAAATATTTTCTTTTCAGTGCGAATAGACGGCGAGAAAGACCGTCGAGTCAGAAGATTAGAAGACAACACTCGATAGGAGACGAGATAGAATCAAGATCGATGAACTTAGATGGCCAATTTCATTACATTTTATTCAATGGGAACAGAAGCTCCATTTCATAGGTTGAAACCCAGGAGGCAATCAATCATGTCTACAGAGCTTCTAGGTTCAGCATTGCTCAACTTGAAGCTCGAATTCTGGATTTCATGATCTAGGATGGTATTACTACACTCAAGTGAGACTCAAAACAAAATGAACCAAGAGATGAAGAGCCTTACCTCTCGGCCTCATCATTCGAACGTTCATTGACTGGTATATCTCAAGTTAGCGAGGTACTACATCAGAAGCGGTTGGAAGACTGCACTGAACTACCGCACTGGTGGTAATCTAACGTCCAAATTCCTAGAGACATAACTTGTGAGGAAAAATAATTATAATCAACCCTTGTGGTGTCCGAGAGGGTTGAAAGGTTTGTTCTATCAAGCGAAAGGCTTAGGTTTTCCTTTTGCAGATTATGCAAAAGGTTGAAGCGAGGATTCAAGAGTCGGTGTCGTGACTTGACCCCTTCGCGTTTGTATCACGGGCTTGAGGCATGAACCTTTGCTATCCATGCTTGATATTTTGCTTAAATTTTGTTTTCTAGATTTGTCGTGTTCTTGAAGAACATCTTCCGGTGATGCCTATTGTGTAAGGTTGGGGAAGATAACCACGTGACATATCTCAGTTCTTCATTTTGTGAGACTCAGAATTTGAGATGAAATAAGGCTAACAGAGCAGATGATAAAAATAGGAAACGCCTCTCGTTTTAAAACCAGGTCTAATTGCTTTTGAGATATCCCACAAAGTTTTTTAGGAGTTAGAATACTTGCAGAACCGTTTTGCGGCCCCCTCCCCCTCGAAAAGCAAATTCAAAAACGATAGTTTGGTGACTCTACATTTAGACGGTCTACTTGGTCCCCAGGGTTAATATTAATCCTAGTCGCAAGTCCCAGCTTGAAAATCTGCTATACGATTGGCTCTCTTACTGTAACTGGCGAATCAGGATACAGAAAATATCTAAAACAGAATTGACTAGGATAAATATTACCCCCTGCGACTAGTAAATCAGACCTGCGGCATTCTGCCTGGCTGCGGACAGTGCGGATACTCTCCCCAGGAAATTCGAATTTTGATCCACGATCTGAAATCATCTCGTGATCTCCGGCCAAATCCCAGGTTTCCTTCCCCCCTTTTTCCCCGGGACCGAAATGCAGAATGCAGATCCCCGGGAAAAAAGTGTATTTTCATTAGACATTGCCCGTGAGCTCGTGCCTCGGAGTGGTGCTGTCACTACTGGTGCATGAGACGAAGGGCGAAGGGAGAGCAATTTTGGATGGTTGCATAGAATTAGAGGCAGAAGTATGAAGAATAATAATTCGCCCGCATAAGCGACGGGAAGTGAAGACGCAATCTCGGTTGTCGCGCGCTAGCGAACTAGCCGGAATTCAGACGGTGGAAGCGCGGGATCCCTGCATAGGCCCAGAGAGGCGCTGGAAAGGGGAACGGCAGCCTCACAGGATCTCGGGCCAAACCGCAATCGTCATAAAGTGGATTTTATTTGGGTCGAGGAGGAGCTACGAGTGAGTTGAGCATCTACCGGTAGTTTTGCGGGTTGTTGCTGGGCAGCGGTGCAACTCCGCCAGTTCAATTACTCAGATTACATCACAACTGACAGAAACCAGAACTAGGTGAGAAAGGGGCGTGGCATACTCGCTGCAATTTTAGAGGGCCGCAATTTAGCAGTGGTCCGTAGGCTCCGGACCGTAGGTAGGCACGCGCTGTCGCCTGTTGGACAGCAGATTTCGCTTACCAAATTGCCAAATTGCAGCGGTTGTGCTGAGGCAGCTGGCAACCGCACGCACGGTGGGCTGTCACTAGCGGTTGTGAATGGCTTCAGTGAGGAAATGAGCTGGCTGGGACGAAGAGCCAGCGCCCACAAGGCGTGACCCTCTGCCTCTTCATTGGCACCGCTTAGTAGCTCCTTTGCCTCTCCTGACTCTTGAGTGGCCGTGCCCAGCCAGACACGAGCTCCAAATTTGCGGTGCTCACTTTTGGTTCCCAACGCGGTTTAGTCAGGAACGAGACGTCTCCCCGCAAATTACCAGCATGCGCTCGCGCCGCTAAAATCTCCGGTTGGCTGGGCGCCTCGGTATGTTTGATGGCGCCCTGCTTTTTCTTTTTCCTCTGCTCACCCCTGCTCACCTCTGCTCACCTCTGACAGGCCGGCTCTTCCTCCCCAGAATTACAGTGTCTGCAAACAGCTAGCCCTACCTCGCCAAAGAGTGCAAAGCGAGCCAAGCGTGGCGATGTGCACAGCAACAGCCAGAAACAGCGTTGGTCTCCCCCTGCCTGACGGGCCCTGTCCCTGATCCTGCGCCTTGAGGATCGCACCCCCGAGCCCGAGGTCGCCGCCACAACACCGCATTGGTGCGGGCGTCCGGTGCAACCGTCTGCTCTGGAGCCGGCCGCTAAGAGCCTTCGCTTTTCACTTTTGTCTCTGGCCTCCCCCGTTTCGTCCAACCTCTCCTCTCTTCTCTCCTCCCTCGTTGTTGATGCTGTGATACTTCGTCGTCGTCGTGTCCTATCTTCCCCCAAACTACCGCTTCACTCTTTCAGCGGGCATTCGTTACTTCATATACGCCAACTAAAACCCCCCAATATATTCCAATCGACCACTTTTTTCGTTCTACGATTAATTGCAGAGCAAAAACTTGTTCAATATGAAGGCCGGATTTCTTGCTGTCGCTGCGGCGATCGCATCTGGTGTCAGCGCAAAGGGCCATAAGCACGGCGCCCGTCATAACCACGAGGCCTTCCACGCAGAGAGAGGAGTCTACGCCACAGGAGTCTATTCCTCTGGAGCCCCTAATGCGACTTGCGGCTGCACCACCATCGTCTCCACCATTTATGGCGAGGCCACCCGTACGAAAACTTGCTCTCCAAAACGATGTACAAGAAAAGGCTAAACAATGTGTAGTTTACACCCCTCCTGCACCAGCCGTGACTGTCCCTCCGACGTCCACCTACGCCCCAGCAACGGTCCCAACGCCGTTCGTCACCACATGCCCGACTCCAGGCACCTACACCATCCCAGCTACGACTTTGACCATCACCGAGGAGACCACTGTCTGCGCACCAACTTCAACAAAATGCACAACTGGAACCAACGTTGCCGGAGGCGTCACCACCGTTGTTGAGACTTCAACAACCGTTGTCTGCCCATATGCCACCACAACTGTCAGCGGAGGTGTCACCACCAGCACCATCTTGACCACCACCTATGTCTGCCCCTCGGCTGGTACTTACACCATTGCTCCCATCACCACCGTCGTCTCCACCGAGACAATCTGGGTCTACCCAACCGTCACCTCGTACCCAGTTGGCACCTACACTCAACCCGAGGTCATCGAGACCGTCACCGAGACCGACTATGTCATCTTCTGCCCATATACCTCGTCGAAGCCCGCAGCACCCGTTGCAACATACGCCCCAATTGCACCACCTGCACCCAAGTACACTCCAACTACTTCTTCCTCTGGCGGGCTCGGAAACTCTGGAAAGAAGTGGGCCATTACTTACTCTCCATACACCGCCAGTGGTGAATGCAAGTCTGCTGGTTCAGTCATGAGCGATGTCCAGCAAATTGCCAACTCCGGCTACACCACCGTCCGCATCTACGGCTCTGCCTGCTCTGGTCTCGAGAACGTTGGCGCTGCCTGCCAGGCCTACGGCCTGAAGATGATCATCGGTGTCTTCATCGACGAGACCGGCCTCACTGGCATGGCCGCCACCGACGTTTCTGCCATTCTTGCTTGGAAACAATGGTCATTGGTCGAGCTCATCGTCATCGGTAACGAGGCTGTCTTCAACAACTACTGCACCGGCAGCGAACTCGCCAGCTTCATCAGCAGCTGCAAGACTCAATTCTCCAACGCAGGCTACACCGGCCCATGCACCACCACCGAGCCCCTCGACATCCTGCAAGCCAACACCGCAGTCATCTGCGAGGTCATCGACGTCGTCGGCTGCAACATCCACCCGTACTTCAACGGCGCCACCCCAGCCGCCTCAGCCGGAAGCTTCGTCGCCGGCCAACTCGCCCTCGTCGACGCTCTCTGCCCGGGCAAGACCGGCATCAACTTGGAGACCGGATGGCCCTCCGCCGGAAACTGCATCGGCGTCTCGTGCCCCAGCCCCTCGAACCAGGCTATCGCTCTCCAGAGCATCGCTGAAGCGGTCGGTGGCAAGTCCTGCGTGCTGTCCTTCTTCGATGACTTGTGGAAGCAGCCTGGCGACTGTGGCTGCGAGACCTCGTTCGGTATCGAGGCCATCGTCTACGAGTGGTAAGCGAAGCGTTTTCCCTTTGTCGAATTTGAGGAAGGATTGGATGGATGGTAAAAAGATATGTAATGGAAATAATAGGCTATGGACGATATGAAATAGTGCTTATTTGTAATGTTGATGCCATATGTGGAGGTAATGCGGAGTGAGTGATAGTTGGCTGCATGTGAGTTGTGTAGCATGATTGGATGGATCTAAGGGAGGGGGTTTGGTCGGAACTTGACTTGTACCTTACTGCATTGTAACTTCTATTGTTTATTAACCTTGGTCGATCGGAAAATTTTGGCCTCTTCTTCTCTCCTGCTAGTGAATGTGGTTTTCGTGCTTCTGCAACATAATATCAAATCGAGAATAGATTAAAGAGAGGTCGTTGAAATTGGCATGCATTCCTCCGAGCCTCAATATCCTTGCGTCCGATCATTGAATGGTGCAGGATGAAGGACCAGTCTCCAGATCCACTCGAATACTCAGCATCTCGGCAGCTCTTCTTGACGAGAATTGTTTTTGTGGGTGGAGGAGGAGGAGGAGGTGGTGGTGGTTTCTGTCCACTGCAGAAGCTACGACGTGATACGAGTGCAATGAAAGAAAGAAAGAAAGAAAGAAAGTGTGCTTGCTGGCTTAATACTTAGTTGATACTCAGCACAGATAAAGGTGTTGAAAAATAAAGTCGGATTTTGGATATCATCAGGCGAGATTATTTTCTGTGCTCGTTCAATGATATGATGAGGGCGGTGATTAGAGATATGCAACCTTGCTGGAAAGAAGAATTAGGAATGGGAAAGAAAATAGCAATGAAGTGCTATGCTTGCACGCTTCAATGATGGATGATGATGATGATGATGATGATGATGAGTATAGGATATATATGCTACTTGCTGGAAAGAGAATGAGAATGAAAATAGCAATTAAGGAAGGCCTCTGCTTAATGCTTAGCTGAGACTGGAAAGTGAGGTATTCATTATGATTGAGTGACTGCTGATTAATACCAACAGATCTCTCTCATTCAGCTTTGTTTGTTGAAATTGATAATTAGCTGCATCGAATAATCTGGTACTACCAGTGGTGGCCCTATTCTTGCTGTTGTTACGATGGCTTTTTCAGACACGTGCCATAATCCATACTTCAAATACAAGTCACAGCAGAAATCTGACGAAAGCTTTTGCATCATTTACTATGTACCCATAGTCACCGCCCGCTCACACTACTGTCTCTCTCAATGTCAACGTCAATGTCTGATCTCCGATGATTGACAGACACTTGAGATCCCCCCCCATATCATGCCGCTAATAACAGTTCCATGCCCTCAACTCCGCGCTAATATGAATGCCGAGAAAAAAAAAACAAATCCATATCCAGGGGCCCCTTTCGTCGAAACTCAATGCAAGACCATGCAGGAATGCGACCCCGAAACTTTCGAAAATAAGAGAGAAAAAACGCCTGAAAATGCTCGGAAGGAACAACTTCCATAGAACATGGACAAGGAGACGTAATGAGCGCGAGAGTGGTAGTTGTCCTTCCCTCGCATACGAAACCAGCCGAGACGCCCATTCCACCCCATCCATCCGTCCCGTGGTATCAAAGAAAAGAAATGCTTATATAACGAGGTGTGTGTATGTTGGGTAGAGGTCTCCTGTCATCCCCTCCGGTCAAGTGTAGATGACGAAAAAGCTGGGGCTGTACAAATGCCCTTTGCCATTTAAAAGTGACCCATCGTAGTACCCAAAGCCGCAGCTCTTCTCAGCCGTTGCTCATGTGTTCCAGTCGACTTCGGATGCTTGAGAACATCATTATCAGTTGCTGCCCAATCATATCCTTCACGTCGTCTCCTAATCCGTCTTCGATGCTTCTTATCTTCATATTCCTCAAGGTTGTAAAAGCTGCTGCTGGCCAAGTCGCATCTCTCGAATTCCATGATGCCTCCTCTCATATGATCGCAGATCGCTACATAGAGATCTTGACCACCATTTGTAAAGTCCAGGCCCCCGATTTCTCCAAAGAAATTTAAGGTCTGCTTGCTGGTGAAGCTCTCGGCATCAATCACGTTGATGAAATCCGCTGGCTCAGCTGCAAGCAAGAGTCGCTTTCCAGAGCCCAAGGGAGAGAACTTTAACTTTCGAACCCCAGCCATCTCAGCTGCCACAGTAGCGATAGGGCAGGCAAGACCGTTTGTAGTTGTCCACTTCCGTGCATCCCAAATCTTGACCTGCATGTCTTGATTTCCAGTGGCCACTGTCCAACCATCATCTGCCCAGTCACATGCAAATCCAAAGTCACGGTGACCCTCCAGGTTCTGCAGGATCTCACCAGTTTCGGCGTTGCAAATCATCACAGAGCGTGTGTCGCCAACAAGGACTCGGAGGCGTTGGTCTGGAGATACTGCGCTGCAGTTGATTGCGTGTTCGTATTTATGTTCTGTGATGAACTTGTTGGTGCTGATGTCAAGAACACGCATACCCATATCGTTTGATGCGAAGGACGCAAGAGGAAGAGAAGAGCTGCGCGACAGATGAACTTGGACATGGTTCGTGATGCTGTTGGGATGATCCGTGATGAGGCCTTCCGTATGCTTGGTGTCTTTCTGAGCTCTCAAGTTGACCAATCCATACTCACCGCAGAATCCTCCAGCAACAAGAATGTTATGGGCAGCCGTCAAAGTCGAGATTTGTATTCCTCCTTGGAAAGAATGGATTGGTTGTACGACGGGGTCAGTTAGATCCATGGCCGTACTGGGACTCATGCCGCTCTTGGGGTTCCAATGGAGTATTCTCGACTTGCCGGCATAGAAGGTGTGATCCCGAGAGGCACAGGCTATGAGATTTCGTAATTGAAAGTGTGACAGATTGACGTTTTGGTCGAAGTCCATTCGGCGGAATCTGAAATAGTCCTGATCGTCAGATAACCGAGAGCCATTGAGACGTGGCTATAAAAGTTAGAATCAACCACATAACCAGAATTCTGTCAGATCTACTCACATGCCACTGGTAAGAGAATCTCAGATTTGTATAGTTCCTGTATGTTGAGCGTCTCATTTGTCTTGCTTCTAGTCTTGATACACCAAGCTCCTTCCAATCGATTCGTTGGATATCACATTTGTCCCCTTGGAGGTCCTCTATCTGTACAGGAGCAAGTTCTTGAGATCTTTGCCTGTAGAGTGCCGGCAAGGCCGGGCCTCTTGGGCGCTTTTTGGATTCTTCACCAACAGAGGTTGACACACCCCAGTTGTAGAGGAATTCCCCAAGACCTAGGTTGGACTGGTCGTCCACTTCATTCGGGTCAGTATCGGAATTATTCTCCAATGGAAAGTTCGAAAAGCTGATAGGGAAAGATTGGGCAACATTAAGATGCGTATGGAGAGGTGAAATCACAATGCCCAAAGTATCAGGTGCATTGGTCCCTAGTTGAGGAGGGTTTGTTGACCCAGCTGAGGCATGCGAAAGAACCATTTCTTCCAAAGAAACAAACTCCGCCTGTGGAGCATTCCCAGAACTAAAATTGCTGGCGGCTTGAAGGGAGAAGAATGGCAAGAGAATGGAGGGAGTACTGTTGTTTGTGAACGCTGTTCCATGAAACGCTTCTGCTGCCTCGGCTGAATCTTCATGTTCCTGCCCATCCTGGATGTGCTGTAGTTGGAGAGACACTGCCGACAAAGATGTTGGCAGGTTGGTAGTGTCTGCAGTTCCTTGCATGAATACATCGACGCCTTCTTCCGGTTGATCAAGAAATTCATTGGAATATTGATCGGGATTTGTGAACGAACTGGAGTATTGAAACTGATTCTCGGTTATTGAGGAGTAGTGAGTCTCCGGGAAAAGTCCAACCAGATTATCATGACCCATTACTTCCGCATCCAACAGGTCCAGTTCGGCATTCAACTCCTCTGCATGCGAGAGAGTCATTGTCAACTCGGCACCTCCATCCGACATGTCTTGATCTTCATCACTCATGTCGTGAGTGTCTGACCGTTCTTCCATACTCTCACACCCCTCTGCGGGCTCGGAACCCATACCACCACTGCTCATCGGAGTTGCAAATTGGTGAGATGTGTAGTCATTTGGGCCAGAAATGACCGGTGTTGTTGTGCCATTATCGGCCTCTGTTTCGATAGCCTCGGCCGAGTATTCGTTGGGAGGGGTCAACGGATTCGGGAGCATTGCGCTCAGCTCTCGCCTTCCTCTCTAGGAGGTTCGACGGCCCATGTGAAGCTGAACCTTTGTATTGTGCTGTGTAGCGGAGATAGCTGACCGCGTGCAACAGCTTTAGGGGGCGTATTGGGTTGACGCAGCTCGGATGAAGGAGGAATCTCCTGTCGAGGACGAGGGTGCACGATACGGGACACAGCACAACCAGAGGTTGGACCAGCCGCGTTGGGGGGTTGCTTGCGGACAGGGATGGATAGTTGCCGGAGGGTTGGGCAGAGTTAAATAAGTCTGTTGAGAAATTGTTTGGGTAGGGGGAGCGACGACCGGGCGAGGCGAAGGCGAAGGCGAAGGTCTGGTCTGTCGCGAGGCGGAGGTCGTGGTTGTGGTTGTGTCGTCAAGCCGGGGTGAATCAGTGCAGTTAACTCGTAAGGCTCTGGATAGAGGCGCCGAGAGGCGGTCTTCAGCGGCGCGATTGAGAGTCCAGGAGGGCCGCTGGTGGGTGGTGGGGCACATCCCACGTTCTGCAATTGTGATAGAGCTCGTGCATGGCCGTCGGTGGCTGAAAGATGTGGCCCATCCTTACCTTACTCTCTTTATGTGCAGCATTGTTCATCAACGCCTCAGCAGCAGTAGCAGCAGCAGCAGCAACAGCAGCCGCACATCCGGCAGATGGCGACGATCCTGGAGAACAATTATTTACACTTCCTTTTGCCAAATTGTTTCTTTCCTGGGCACGGCGGGGTGCGGGCAGGCTTACGCACCACCAACATTCAACCTGCCCCTCCGGATCTAGGTACCGTGCCCCTCCACCGAACACGTCTCCGGAACGCCTGGATCGATGGCCACAGGCCATATAAGGATGGCCATATAACGCGCCTACAGCGCCTCCCAGCACCGTGACATGCAGATGCTGCCCGATCTGTGCTTTGCAGACGCACTCTAGGCGCAATGGGATCTACTCGCAGCATCCCCGCTTCCTTCCCCTCTGTCAACCTCGAACCCAATCCTGAGACCAAGAGCAAGTGCAAGTGCAAGGTTACCAACGCTCGTGATGTTCGGACGGCAGGATCGGCTTCACGAGGCCCTCCGGAGCTGATGAGTAGTGGTGTGGTATCATGGTATGTGGGAACAGGCTAACGTGCTGCAGCCAGTTTACTGTAGTGTCACCGTCCAGCGTGGGGTAGCTTTTCTTGGAGCCTTTGGAGGGTAGCACCGTGGGAAAGCATTATTTCACATTTGTGCATATCATACCTCCCCCTTCCGGCCATGAAACACAACTGACTGTCCATTCTTCTTATCTGGAACCTGGCTTCGGGCTCCGCGGGCTCCTCGTGCTTTATGGCACACAGGGATTGACAATCACATGATAGGAGATCTCACTGCAGACAAGCCACTCTGGGTGTTTCTGTCACATTACCTTCAATGTCTCAACTACACCCCGCCGTCCGGGCGATGGTGATGTCGGGCTCGCAGCAAGAAAATCTAGAAAAGCCCAAGAACGCAAGCCAATCAAGCATCAGCCACTGCGTTTTCGCTTCAGTGAAATGCGACAGAACTCATCCCCCGCACGAGGTTCTGTGGAAGCCTCGGAGTATACAAGCGTCTTCCTTCACGGCTCTTTGCGTTGCATCTGCAGCTTTCCATTTCCTTCCGCCCATTCTCATTTGTCACCACCCAACCGCCAGGTATATCATTTACGACTGTCCCAAGAAGCAATGAGAAGAAGCAACGAGCCGTTTGTGGAAACGGCGGTGAGGTTTCCATCGATCCTCTTGTCTAGCTTCTCCGCGCGATGGGACAAGGGCTCTGTTCATCTCTCCTTCGGTGGATCACTATCACGTGAGCCAGCCTTTTGAATCCTATGTGTTCATTTGGGGAGTTCTGGAAGGTTGTGACGAGTCCTTGGCGGGATGGCCAAGTTTCCCACCAAATAATGGATACGGGAGGGTAGATCAGTTATGAGACAAAGCCACCAAGCAGTTGACGTTACGAGACTGAATTTTCTTCAAATCCTGTTCTGAGTGCCTGGTTTTTGCTCAGTCATTTTCACTTTGCCAATGTGGCTTGTTCAAGAGATGGAGAAGAGGAAGCAAAGTTCCGCTAATTCTCTCACGTTACTTATATCATGAAATGGCTGTTATTTTATTGTTCACTATTGGTCACTCAGCAAATCCCGAGGACCAAGGCAATAAAATGCTGGAGTTTGAATATGGCAACAAGCCGACTCTATAGTGATAGAGAAGATTACCCCGTCCTCAGCTTTCGAATTCAAACCAGCTCAACAACAGATTGGAGCAATCGCCAAGTTCCAGGCTAGAGAGGCTGAAGAAACTCGAGCATTACGGATGGAAGCAAGTTAAGTAGAAATATGGCCACCAGGTAGATCGATAACTGACTGCAATAAAAGTTTTGATCAATTAGACCTTAAATCACAATGGCCACAAAAAAAAAACGGTTGGCCCTGCGGCTCTGGATTGTGATAAATCGCGAACCTCGGCATCACAATACTATCACCAGGACTTTTCGAAGCACCATTTATTTTCCAGATCTGCGAGCCAGTTTCGTCGAAGAAATCGCACTTTCTTGGGAGCTCGAAACTCCGCAGCTAATGCAGTGTAAACGCCCGCACTTACTATACAACTCGAGACCGAGGTGAGTGTTCTAAGTGATAATATTGTACTCCTAAGCGGCAAGCGATGCCTCTGCCGATTCTGTCCTGCACCGGGCACAGTAATCATGCAAGCTTCGTTTTGCTAGTGCTATCCGAGAAGTGCCGGCAG
The DNA here is from genome assembly GCA_002865625.1 of Hyaloscypha hepaticicola. Lineage (NCBI taxonomy): Eukaryota > Fungi > Ascomycota > Leotiomycetes > Helotiales > Hyaloscyphaceae > Hyaloscypha > Hyaloscypha hepaticicola. Next base: position 475,347 of record KZ613471.1, read on the forward strand.
GTGATTGGATAGATGTATAACTTCGTTGGCTTGATATCCTCCGAACATTGATTATTCTGTCAGGCCTTCTTGTACTTCTTGCCATCTTGATTGGTAGCTATGTCCAGGGCATCCGAAGGAATAATCCTTGAGGATGAAAATCTCATTTGAACATTCCACTTTAATGTCTGTCTCTCTTTCAACCAAAACATGCCATACCGGAACGTAGGATCTTTGTACACTCTTGCTAGAGATTGAACAACAATGGCGTCTTCTTCAAAGCATGTCATTAGTGACGAGGACAGCTCGAAGTCGCCACAAGGGCAGACCAACGGGAAGGACCCTCATCCACGTTCTCCGGGAAATATCCACGAAGACGCAAAATCCGTTCCTGCAAGCAAGGCACCGCTACTCAAGCGGACCTGGACGAAATTGGGGATTAATAAATTCGTTTTGATGATAATGGTCAAGCCAGCGGTGGCTGCGACCATTAGCATGGCAATTTATCAGAAGAAATCTGTGGCAGCTCATTACCTAAACTTCGGATATCTGATCATGATCGTCTCGGTCACGACCGTTCCGATTCTTCCCCGGGGGAAGTTTTTGCTAAACTTGTTTATGTCAGTGGTGAGTTACCTGCTGCTAAGTTCTCATTTCCCCTTTAAGAGATTGAGCTTCCTTCCGTACCAGATTTTTGTTGCCTGTGGCTGGCTAACTCGCTCCTTCCAACTAGTTTCTAACTTGTATTGCTGCTGGCATGGTCTGTTTAGGACAATGGGCGGGAGTCAAGGCCCGACAACATACAACACCTCCTGGAGCATCTCTTGCCGTTGCTGAGGGATACAATTCTTCTGCATCGGCAGTCAATGCTATCTTTTTGATGTTCAACATCTTCTGCATAAGTGTTCTTCGAGCCATTCGACCAGCACTCTACATACCCGGAATTCAATATACAATCTTCGTCTTGGTTGGTTTTGTATACGGACCGCAGGAACCAACAGAGGCCCGTAGTCAAACGCTGATCAAGGAGCTTTTATACTCTTTTCTCACTGGGCAAGCAATTTCTACAGTTGTTTCGCTGCTCATCATTCCAGTTTCTTCTAGGAAAGTCTTCTTCGGTGAAGCCACGGGATTTTTGCAAAGCTGTAGAGGTCTTTTGAAAGCGCAATTGGAATTTATTCGGGTGCTGCAACATTCAGTCCTTTTCGGGCTATGCGGAGAACCCAAGAGTGGTACAAATTCAATGAGCAACGAGGCCATATATAACAAGAGAATTTCGGCCTTGAAAGTAATATCAATAGGGCTCCTCTCCTTGGGAGCAAAGCTCCGAGAAGATGTTATGTTCGCGAAGAGGGAAATCGCCATTGGACATTTGCGTGAAACAGACATTCACGTGGTACATGGACTGCTGAGAGATATCACGATTCCAATCACCGGACTTTCCACCATTGCAGATATTGCAGGAAGACCTCATTGTCGTCTTGGTGGCGTTGAATCGGGCCAGGCTTCTGAAGCTGGCTCAGGCACGGAGCTGGACGGTTGGGAAGAAATGTTCCAAGGACTCACTGTGTCATTCGAATCTATCGTCAAAATTCTCGATGAGAGTCTCTTGCATACTCTCATTTTACTTGGACTCGCGCCCAATCCGAAAAATGCAGCCGCCAACGATATCGAAGCTGGGGCTGGTACACCGAAACCAGGCGACTTGAATTTCGGGGACTATCTTGAAAAACGTATTCAAGATTTCCGGAGAGAGAGATCCTCGGAACTTCAACTGTGGGCGGAAGAGAAAGGACTGAACTCTGTTCTCAAGAATACTGCCAAACATACTACACCTCCAGCCAACGTAGACGAAATAAACTCTGGTATACCATCACGAGAAATATTAGCTTCGAGAAGGCTACACATCGTTTTATACATGGAGTATCTCCTTTACTCGACTTCCAATGCTATCTTGGCGATTGTTCGTTTCGCAGAATTGAAAGTCTCAGATGGGACGATGGCAAAGCGACGCCTCATTTTCCCTGCTTACAAGACCGTGGTCAAGATCGTTAAAGGTCTTGTTAATGGCGAAGAACCTGGGCCAAATACAGATGACATGGATCAACTCGGCGAAATAGTCCTCGGAGACTCCTTTCAAGCTCCAAAAGATCCTGAGCACTTGCCTCCGAGAAACCCTCGTCAAGCTTGGGGTGATCGTGTTAGAGCTATCCCAAAATTCTTGGGGAGTGATGCTGTGAGGTTCGGTGTTCGAGTTACCATTGCTACGATGAGTATTGCGATCATGGATTATCTGAAGAACACCCACGCCTTCTTCATAAGACAGAGACTCGTGTGGGCTTTGGTTATGATTGGCATCGGGATGAGTCCAACATCGGGAAATGCAGTTTTCAATATGCTTGGTAATACGACCTGCACCCTCTTTGGGATGATAGGGTCTTTTATTAATTGGTATGTGGTTGACGGGAAGACTGCTGGTGTTATTGTCTTCTTCTTTTTCTTCTTGATGTTTTACTTTTACTTTGCTGCTAGATTCCCTCGATTTCTGGTGGCCATAGTTGCGGGGGCTTTGACACATGTTCTAATCATCGGTAAGTCACCCTTAGTCTTCTATGGTCCGAAGCATTGAGTGAACATTCAATAGGGTACGAGCTTCAAGTTCGTGTAATTGGGGTACAGATCGCAACAGCTACGGGCCAGGCCTACTATCCAATCTATGAACTAGCACCATACCGACTCCTCACCGTCGCGGGAGGATGCTTTGTCGCATATATCTGGACGATCTTTCCTGTTCCAATCACGGAGGCCTCAGTTCTTCGCAGGGATCTTGGTGTTTCCCTGTTCTTGCTCGCCAATTATATCAGTGTTGTAACTGCCACAGTCGACGATCGATTATCACAAACAGAAAGTGACGTGAGCAGGAGGCTTTCCAAACTAAGTCACAAGATGTTGGCCCAGCAGATTGTCCTTATGAATTCGATGAGGCAGAACCTGACATTTCTTGCGTGGGAGCCTCGGTTGGGGGGTGACTTTCCCAAAAGCGTTTACCAATGTATCATTGACGAGCTTCAAAAGTAAGTAATCTCCCCCTGAAGATCCAGACAAAGTGAATTACTCAAAGGTTGGAACGCTAACTTAAGCACGGGAATCAGTGATATTAACTACCTCACCATCATTTCCTACTCTTCCGAGAGCTTCAGGACAGCTCGACTGAACCCACACGGCTCGAAATGGCTCTCAGAATTCGCAAATTCAAGATCAGATAGCGATCACATCTCCCACAGAATTACCTCTCTTCTCGCTCTCCTCTCAGCATCTGTACTCAACGGTCATGCCCTTCCTCCTTACTTGAAAGCTCCCAACGACTTTCGGTTCACCTCAGACGGATTTGTGGAAGCGGAGAACCACGTGCTTGATCTAAAGAATGTTAATGAGACTGGTTTTCGAGTTATTGCTGTTATTGAGGTCGCTCAGAGGTCCTTGGTTGACTCTGTTAATAAAATTGCAGATCATGTCAAAGAGCTCGTTGGGGAAGTGGATTTCAGCTACCGTATGAGAAATGTGTCTGATTTCTCGAGCTTGGTAGATGGAAATGGAGAGCGGAAGGAGAAATCGTACTGAAATTTGTTAAAGTAGAATGTGCTAAGGTTACGGCATGGATTAAGGGACTTGAAATGGCTTAAATATACATGCGAAATGGAAAAATCATGTATACATTTGGAAAGGGTGACGACCTCGGCAAGCCAAATAGGGGAGCTAAGCGACTAACTCCACACCGTAAAATGTTCAGATATCGCTTTGCAATCTGACGATTCCTATGATCTGCAGTCGTTCTCAGAGTCCAGTAGTTGTCTGCCGGCCCTTGATCATTTGCACCTCAGTGATGCATGCAATCTTACCCGGTGCACCCTCTAAGAGGCGGAAGCGGACCGCGTTTGCCGGACAATTATAAATGGAGGGGCAATGAACTGACATGATGACCCCACCAGAGCGACAACAACCTCCCTCAAATACAACCAGAATGCTCTCCAGCCCATTAAATTTGCCAAAATGGTAAGTATAAATTATGCAAATTGATGAGACACATTATTAACTTTCTTCTAGGCTCGAGGAGAACTCTCACCTCTTGAAGCCTCCGATCAACAACTATTGCGTTTACAATAAAGATGTCACTGTTATGGTGAGTAATTTCCCTTGCTTTTCCAAGCACAAAAGCTAAGATGTTCTAGATCGTAGGAGGCCCAAATGCACGCACCGACTACCACATCAACGAGACGGCCGAGTGGTTCTACCAATACAAAGGCGCAATGATGCTGAAGGTAGTCGATGAAGGCAACTTCAGGGACATCATCATCGGCGAAGGCGAAATGTTCCTCCTGCCTCCCAATACGCCACACAATCCTGTCCGATTCGCAAACACAGTAGGCATCGTGCTGGAACAGCCTAGGCCGAAGGATTCGTTGGATAGGTTGAGGTGGTACTGCACGAATTGTCACAGCGTGGTTGATGAAGCGGCTTTTCATTGTACAGATTTGGGCACGCAGATTAAGGAGGCAGTGAATGGATTCAAGGATAGTGAAGAGAGGAGGAAGTGCAAGAAGTGTGGGGTTATGGCAGAGTCTGCTCCAAAGCCTGGAGAGATTCAGGATCCGAATCTGGCATGAAGCCGGAGACGCGAAGTGATTGGGAAAATCACAGCGCTGTATCTTCTGCGGGTATCTAATGTACTATATTTACAGACTTGCCAAGAGGTCTCTATGTCTCCGCGAACTGATATGTGCTTGTTGACTCCTCGACTCCCACCTCAATCTTTCCCTCCTCAATCTCCTTCCCTCCAACCTTGATGCCAGCTCTCATTATATCACCTGGCACAACCGAACCCACACCTTTAGGCGTCCCAGTAATCACAATATCTCCCTTCTCCAGCGTCATAACCTTCGAGATATCACTGAGCATTCGCGGGATCTGGAAAAGCATCAGGTTGGTCGAGTCGTTCTGTCTAACTTTATCGTTGACCGTGAGATATATCTCGACGTTATGAGGATCCGGGATCGCAGATTTAGGAATGATCTGGCTGATGGGGAGGAAGGTGTCGAACCCCTTTGAAATGGACCAGGGGAGGCCCTTCTTCTTTGCTTCGTTCTGGGCATTGCGAGCAGTCATGTCGATGCTCATAGCATAACCTGCCACGTGTCAGCTAGACTAATCAATTGGAATGGCATGGGCAGGATACATACTCTCAATTGCATCGAATGCACCCTTCTCATCACTTTGCTCCAAGTCCTTGACCTTCTTTCCAATGATTAATGCTAATTCAACTTCATAATGTAAATCAACACCCTTTGGTCTAATTACTGGACCCTCTCCAGGGAGCAGTATCGAAGAGGGGGGCTTCAAGAAGAAGAACGGCTGCTTTGGTCGCGCACTGCTCAATTCCGTGATATGGTCGCTGGGGACATTTTCAGCCTTGCTATGCCAACGTTGGAAAGTGGGATGGGAACTCACGCATAATTACGGCCAATGCACACGACCTTGGAAGCGTTTTTGAGAGAAGCCATTGAGGAGATACTGCGTCGAAAGAGAAGTGACATGATGAAGGAAAAAGGAGGAGAGGAGTACTATTTACCCGTCTCTCATGTGTGGTGATGTGAAAGCCATAGCGGGACGCTGGTCAGTCAACAGAAGTGGACGGGGAGAAGTGGGGATTCTCGGGCGATTAAAAACGGCCGTACCGGGTGGAGATGCAGCGACTTGTACTCCGTAGATGTGGACTTCCGCATCAACTACCGTCCTTTGTCCCGATTTTTCAATAAAACATACTTGCCTCTGGCTCTAGAGGCGCAATATGTCTGCTACGGAAAGCCTGCAGTTCGCGCAGATTATTGCAGATTTACAGACGGTACAAAATGCCGTGGGTCTCCTCCGCCTCCGTGTCCACGTCCCCACATTCCACAACCCTCAACCTCTCCACATTCTGACTCGGGAACGTGATTAGGATCCCAATGCAGCCGTAGCCCTCCTCTCCGCGCACAAGACTCTCTCGTCCACTGTGCGCCGGAGATCTAGAACTTCGTTGGCCGACCCGCCGAAGTTTGATAAACTCGGAAGGAGGATTGTTGGGCCTAAATCTCCGCCGGGATTGAGTAGGTTTGATTCTAGTGGAAGTGCCAATGGCAAGAGCTTCTCCTCCTTTAAAGGTGGAAGTGGAAAAACGAGTGGCAGTAGTAGCGGTGCTGGAACGCCGGCTTTGGAGGAGGAGGTAAGTTGCTATTGTTTGAATCGGCCGGAGAAAGAACGTGAACTGATCCGTCCGTCGATTCAGCCGGATGAGGATATGAACCGCGCGAGAACGTTGATGGAGCTGTTTGAAATGAGGGGCAAATTCAAACAAATGGGCGATACTGGGTTGACGAGAGCGAAGGAAAGAGTTGATGCTGTGGTATCCAGATACGCGGAGAAGGAACTTGAGGAGAGGGAGAAGGTTGCAAGAGCAAGACATCTGGGAGTTTGAGCAAGATGACCAGTTGCTGGCTCATTTTCCGGACGTTGGCGTTGCTGGAGCTTTGGAGGCAATGATACCCACGATTCTGCCGAGTACTTTATGATCACAAGACGTATATTAATTATGAGAAGATTTTGCAAAGCGGAAACGGGTTTTTAGGGACGAAAGCTAGCTAGAGGCTGAACCTCCGAAGGACAAAGGTTAGGAACACAACAGTTAAGACAAAGTCCAATCTCTCTCCCACACGACATCATCCAGCTCCCTCTGTACCATGATAGTCCATTCCAACTCTTCCAATCGTTGTCGTAAGCTTTCGCTCATCTGTCTTTGCTAGACTGGAACTCCTGGGGCAGGAGCTGGTACCCGTGAAACGGGAGGCATATCACCTACATCGAGAGGGACACCCTTCGAGATCAACTTCAATGCCTGAGCTGTCGGACCTGACAGTTGTCTCCCGACCACCACCGCCAAAACGGGCCGTCTGAGTACCACACGCCTTCCCTTTCGAATGGCTTTCTGGCCACCACGGAGCGCCCTCTCCCTCTTTCTATCCTTCTTAGGACTCTTAGGAGACCTCGCCGGAGGAAGCAATTGGCCTGTGCCACCCATCGGCCCTCCCAGTTCTGGGACTTGAGGTACGTCTATAGGAGCATTTGGCTTTGGGATCTCAACATTCTTGGCGACTGGGACTTGAGGCAAACCCGGGGTCTCAAGTTCATAGCAGAAGCTACCTTGAGAGGCAGCTTCTCCTATGATGATTGTGACACCTTCTGTGTTTGGTGCTCCTGCTCCGACTTTTCCATTTGAGATCGGGCCTACCGACATGCCAGCAACTGCTGGAGCATTGGATTCATCTAGGCTGAGTTCTGGAATCGGACCCAAATTGGAGTAGCCGGCGCCTGCTAGATTTTCTTTGACTGCTCTTCTGTCAGCTTCGTTGTTGATGGAAATATCTGATACGACGCTTCTGGGACTGACACAACAGTCGGGCAGTGGATCTGGGATTGGTTCGGGAGGGATATGATTAAGTGGATGCAGCTGAGCAAAATCTCTGACTTCTGTACGTCCTCCGCCAGGTCCGTCCACTGCAAAGGAGCTCATGTCCTTTCTCCTGCCAGCGCCGGGACTTTGAGGAGCCGTACCCATCGCTGGAGTATGTACGCTGGTATTGTGTTCAGCCCTGAGCTCACTGGTCTCGTGGAAGGAGTCGGAAAAGTTGGATGAGAAGTTGTGTCGAGCTCGAAGAGCTTGTTCCCTTCCAGCATCATGGTCAGGGCTATGAGAGGGTGAAGAAATGTCAGACTGTGATCCATCCAGAAAAGGACTTTTACTATTTATGACCAGTGTGCCAATGTCGGATGGTCTCTTCATCGGTGCTGCTTCTTTACCCCCAATTGGGTTGTCTGGATATTGTTGAACCAAATCTTGGACAGCGGTATTGAAGGATTCTCTGCTGATGAAGCCAAAACGGGCATAGCCGGTAGCAGTATCGGGAATCGACGGAAGATCATCGCTATCATCTACTGCAGAGTCTAATGCGTGAGCAAGGCGTGATTGCGTAAAGCGTTCGACGAACTCCCGACCAAGATCCCCTCCCAAGTCTTTGGGCAACGCAGGTAGCTGAAGGTAGGAACCCAAGACACTTTCGCCTTCAAAGTGCACCACCTTGCTGTGGACCAGTTGGCCTCCGTTGTTGGAGTCCAGAATAGGGCTCGATGCTCGAGAATGGCTCGAAGATGTACGGGGAATCAGCGAACGACAAGTTGGACATCTTGGCCGAGTTTCTTCGGATGAGACTCGAGGATGGTGATCATGAGTTGATTCTATTTGAAGGACGAAGTCTTTGACAGTGGAAGATCTGGACAAAGTGGAAGGAAGGGTTGCCTGGGATGGTTGGGAGTTCTGTGGATGATCGTTCTGACGGAATTGACACCAGGATAGACGTCGCAGAGCATCCATGGCTAAGAATGGTTGCGTGAAAGAATGTTGGGAATAATGGAGAGATGAATGAGAGTCGAGATGGAAGGAAGAATGAGTTGATTGGGGGAAGAGTGAGGCTTGCACTTGCCGTTCTCACGATGATGAGTATTCTCTCAGAGGCTCCTTCCAGGCCCTGGCTCGCGGAGGACATAATACGCGATCCTGCCTACTTTCCAATGTCCCGAATCAAGCCGAGAATTCTTATGCAAGTGGGAGGTAGGATCTAACTATCTTAAAAGTGCAACAACGTTTGGAATGAAAGGTTATAAATACTAAAGATCTCGGGACTTGGGGCACATTTGAAGGGTAGACAATTGAAAAGTTTCAGAAGTACGGGAACATTCGGAGAGAATAAACTGAAATGGTAAGTACGTAGAAGGAATAAATATGAGGGAAGTGATTTAGCTTGAAATTGGGCATTGAAAACAACGGGATGTCGTCCCAAACGCCAGGAGTGCCGCTTTTTTCCGCCCCAATGCGCCGCTTTTTCAACCGCCATAGTTCCTCTCGCTTGCATTCAGCCTCGTGACGACTTCTTTCATGTGCGAACCTCACATTGTACAATTTCAACAACGATCTTCCACGGAGCGCGAAGGAGTACTGTCAGCATGGCGACCAGCGTAGACGCGAAGCTCCTGAGGGCAACAAAGTTTCCTCCCGAGTTTAATCAGAAAGTGGACATGCAAAAGGTTAACGTGGAGGTCATGAAGAAATGGATCGCGGGAAAGATCGCAGAGATTCTTGGCAGCGAGGACGATGTTGTGATCGAATTGTGCTTCAATCTTGTCGAAGGTGAACGGTTTGTACGTCAATTGAAGGGACTGGTCATTGTTCTACATGCTAACGATCGTACCAGCCTGACATCAAGAAGATGCAGATCCAGCTCACCGGGTTCCTCGAAAAAGACACAGCGGCATTCTGTAAAGAACTGTGGAAGCTATGCCTGAGTGCTCAGTCCAACCCTCAAGGTGTTCCAAAGGAGTTGCTTGAAGCAAAGAAGTTGGAACTGATACAGGAAAAGGTTTGACTAGCCAAGCTTCTGTCTATTTGATTGACGCTGACGAGAAGCCAGATCGAGGCAGAAAAGGCTGCTGAGAAGGCACGACTACAACGGGAGGATGAGCAACGTCGAGAGCGGGAGATAAACACTGTCAGAACTCGGGAACGTGGCGACCGTGGAGACCGGGGAGACCGTGGAGATCGTGGGCGTCGAGGTGGAAGAGGTGGCGATACTTGGCGGGGAGGTCGTGGCGACAGAGATGTCGATCGTGGTAACGGGAGAGGCTTCGACAGAAGAGGCCCAAGATATTCTAGATCACCACGTCGACGCGATTCACGAGACCGAGGCTCGTTTAGAGGGCCTCCAAGGGAGTCAGATTCTTACGTGCCCAGTGGTCGAGGGGGGCCGCGACGAAACAACCGTGCCAGAGCGTCTCCCTCCACATCTCGATCACCATCTGCTGCCCGATCAGACTCTCGTACTCCACCTCGCCGCCGGCAGCGTTCTCCCTCGAGATCACGCTCGTCCACGCCTCGCCGGAGATCCAGAACGCCAGACCGACGAGGAAGTACTTATCGAGGCCGTGGAGGGAGAGGAAGAGGAAGAAGCCCAAACCGTGCCCCTCGTCGAAGATCCTCCACTCCTTCGAGAAGCTCACGCTCGCGCTCTCCAAGGCCATCTAAAAGAAGAGCAACGTCAGACTCTATTAGCCCATCTCCTCCACCCAGATCTCGACGAATCCGTCGTAACACTAGTTCAATGTCTCGGTCACCTTCTAGATCACCTAGTCGGACACCTCGTAGGAGAGTTTCTCGCAGCCGAGAAAGACTCGGCACCACGCCAACGCCAGACATCGAGGAGGATGCCATGGACAATCGTGCTAGAGGTCGTGAACGCCGGCTAACACGGAGCAACAGTCGAAGCAATACCCCACCCCGAAGACGTCGACGAAGTCCTTCTAGAAGCTCAAGCCGTGGAGGAAGGGATCGAAAGCGCCGTCGCTCCATTCAACGTTATGAGCCAGCAAGCAAGAGGCGACGAAACACTTCTTCTACCTCTTCACGTGATGATAAAAGATACAGGAAAGCTGATAGTGAAGGTGAAAGCGACAGGGGATCCTCACGACGCGAAATCGAAAGCAGCAAGCGTTCTGGGGGAATCGGGTCCAACGAGGTTGGTAGTGCTCAGTAGTCGATAAGATCAGAATGGTACTTTCTTTGGGCTGCGTGCTGCTTTTGAGATCTTTTCAGTCAAGCTGACGTATCTGATGGTACCAGATGAAAGATTCGAAGAGACAGGCCAGTGAATTGAGAGAAAAGCTGCTCCGAGATAAGATCTTGAAGATGAGGACATTGAGTAATGATTCCTTGAATTCTCAGGCTAACGCTCTTTGAGGTCCTCCTTCTCATTTCGTCTTCTAAACTCGGGCAAGGAACTATTCCTGCTAGCTTCAGACGTCTTAGATTTAGAAATACAATAATCTTCTTACATGCGATAGCCTTTGGTCCCAACCATGCCCATTTAGTCTGTATCAGTAGAAAGTCCCATTCCCCTCCGGTTCAATGGAAATCAAGAGCCAGTTGATCCCCGCTAGTTCTTTCAAAATGGTAGATTATGAGACTTATATTTCTGTTAGGCAAGGAGTGTCCACACCCTATCGACCAAATTTCCCAAAGCACTTTCCAAGTCAAACATTTATCGCATCCCCATCCCCCTGATATTTCTGATAAGCGATAAGGAAATTGGATGCCCCACGAACCTTGTCGCGTCTCCCCACAACACCGCAATTGTACCTCCTCATCAAAAGCAACAATGGCAGAAAACGTACCTCCGCCTAATACTGCCGCAGGTACGAACGGTGATGTTCCCGGGCAGCCTTTCTACGATAAAGCTCGAGCCCATCTGAAAGATCTACTCAATAAAAAGCGAGCGCTTGAACGAAACCTCGCTCAACAGGAGGAATCAATATACAAGAAAGAGACAGACTATCTAGAGGAGACTCCGAGCGGGAATATCATAACGGGGTTTGAGGCATACACTAAGAGTAGTGGAAGCTCTGCGCCTGGGCAGAGGAGGAGGGCCGCAGTTCAGGAGAGCAATAGGGTGTTTTCTAGGAGCAGTATCAGTTACAACGTTAATGCTGTAAGATGATCCCTTATGCGGAAAACGAACGTATCAGTAAAACGCCAGGTAGAACAAAAGCTAACTTGTTTCGAAGGAATCTCCACTGGATACTGCTCAGTCAACTCCAATGGCGGCGATGCCAAACACCCCTCTAGAGATCGCGAAGGGTGATTCAGGATCCAATCATGCTACGCCTACGAGTGCCACTTCGGCGAATAAGACTGGTGCAGGCACCAAGAAAAATAAGAAAGGGGCTGATGGAGACGACAGTGAGCTGGACAAGGAGACGAAGAAAATCAGGACGAATTTTGGGGTTGCTGCCAGGAAATGATTATGAATAACTCTGAAGCATCAAAAGCTGAACTATTGACATGGCGTTTGGGGTGTCTAAACGGTTCACATTGGCTGCAATAAGGAGTTCATATGGGTTGGAAAACTCATGTCGTCGCGGACACCGAGCTAGGGCGTTCAGTATTTATCCGCAACTGAATACAGCCGACTTCACAGTTAGAGAATTGCCTTCTTGAAGTGGTTGAACTTTCATTGGTTCTAAACCCTACTGGTACTGATAAACTTGAAGACCCCCAATTGTCAAGGGATTTCTTCATCGCTCTCGTCACGACCAAAGCCAAAGCTAAAACTAACGCCACTGTCTCCCACAGCGTTGCCTATAGCAGCATCCCACTTCCTCTTCTTGCCTTCTTCTTTCTTCTCTAACTCGGTAGTAGCTTGCTTGAGGAGCTCAGGATGCTCTATTTGCATACGCTCCATGAACATTCCATACGCATCGGCAACATCCTTCTTGAAACCAGATATTTGATCCGGCTTATCTTTCAGAAACGAAAGTACTCCCGCCAGATGACTTCTTGGCACGAAATTTTGGGTAATTGCAATCGAAGCGTCAAGGTTGACAACTAAATGCCACCAGCCACTAGGCACATGCAGAACCTCCCCTTCTCTGCAAATGCCCTCCACACATCCTGGTGTCTTTCGAGCCTCTGCGTGGAATCCAAGTAACCACTCTGCGATACTGAGAGGACTTGTGACCTCACTTTCATCTTCTGAGACGTAGACTCCTGGCGGCGGTGGGCTCGACGCAGTAGAAGGAAACATTATCCAGTACTTTGAGCCACGAAGGACTGCATTCCAAGCACTTGTTGCATTTGGGTCCTTGTGAAAGGTCGAACCACTCCTGGCTGGCCCTACTATCAACCATTTATCGTCTGGCCTATCCTCCCCGAGTACCGCGAACAGGTCTTCTCCAAAGCATTCCGGGATCCAGTAGGAGGGCAATGGCTGATGCTTGCCTACAATCAGTTGCATTTTCTCGATGAAGCCTCGGTCAAACAGGTACAGCGGACTCTCATCGCTGCTGCTGTTCATATAATCAACATAGGTATGTAATGACCAGTCGACAGCTTCTGCCCGAAATTGAATATTGCCATATTCTTGTAGCAAGGCATTCGTGTCCCAAGATTTGTAGACAGGCCAATCTCGGTTTGGTTTTGTGAGAATGAAAGGTTTGTCACTCCAACGATCTGAGAATTCATCGAGCGAAAGGTCCTCGAGTTTGGTGATAGCATTCGCCGCGGGGATATTCGTCGTATAGGGTTCCAGGGATGTATGAGTGCATAGAAATGGCCGATAGAGCACGTCAGAAAACACATAATCACAGTTGACCTTAGAAATTTGATCATCACTCAAGCCAAGACACGTGGACCTCCATGTGCCACGCCATTTGAATGAGCCTGACTTTGACTCAGCGGATCTATTGATTCTTAGTTATTACTCAACATGGACGTGGATAAGCTGGTCGGGAAGGGCATGGGGAGATGGGAAATGGTATGGGATCTAAAGGCCCGTCACATCTTGGGTGTTCTCGCTAGGACAAATGTTTAACAAATAACAGCTATATTTCACACAAAAAGAAAACAACTCACTCAATGAACAGTGATTTCCAAAGATCATCAGACCTGCAAAATGCATATAAGAACTTGCAAGTCGAACCTAGGTACCGTAAGGTACAAGAATCAAGATATTCCAGGAATATTGCTAGTATTTCGTCTGGAAATAGCTGGAAAGACCCAACAAAGCCTTTTGAATTGTAAAGCGACGCGTATTGGTTCCCGGAAGGCTTAACACCCAAAGGATGATGTGGAATTGATTGTGATGACTCTGCTGACTGCCCATCAAAGCTCAATGACTCAAGAACCTGAACCTCGCCACTGGGCTGCATATTCACAGACTCCAAAGACCCTGTTGGAAGGACGGATGACTCCATGTATCCGAGGGAATCCTAGACACCGGAATTTCAGGCATTCATCTGGGAGGGTTCAGGCTGGGGCTGAAGAAAAAAGTGCTCCTAATGGTTGTTCGAAGGCTCACCAAAAGTCTCGCCACCTTTTCAAATTTTCGTAGTATGAGTAGGGGCGATTTTATTTCCGAGAATGTTGGAGGGCACTTCTCTAGGCTGTGCTAGATGCTTCGACAGAGCCCCTCCGTCCAATGACTGGGCAGTCAATATCCAAATCGTTGGCTTATTTCGAAGGTGACTGTAAAGTTTGAAGGTGAATGCTTTAGTTCGCTGGTGGAGACCATTTTTGCTCTAGCGTTCCTCAGCCGAATCAGTTTAAGAAATTTTATTATTTGAGTCCCTCCACGACTTCTTCTCCACCATCAAACAAATCAATCACACCAAACAAGAACAAAAACAACCCCACTAGATCCAACATAACTCTCGAACTCGGGAGTTTGGTATCTAGTTTTTTCACAAACACCAGCTTACACGTCGCAGTCTCTCTCTGAGAACTCTGCGCATTTTCAACCACCCCACCTTCTCACTATAAAACCTTGCGATTTCTAGATCCCAGGCTCAGCTTGCGATCTAGATATTCACATCAGTCGAAACCGCAATCATGGCTTCCGTTGATAAGGGTCTCGAGGAGATCCCAGAAGGTGAGAACCGCGAAACTCCTAGAATAGCACACCGCCACTGGTTGTGCGGCAAAGCTGAAAGAATGAAAGCTTATGAAACTTTGTTTGGCAGGTCAAATCGAGTCCAACTATGACGAGACCGTCGATTCTTTCGATACCATGAACTTGAAGCCGGAGCTTCTGCGAGGTACGATGCAACATGCATATGATGGGAAAGATTAGCTTAACATGACTATACAGGTGTCTACGCATATGGTTTCGAGCGCCCCTCTGCTATTCAGCAGCGTGCTATCATGCCAGTCATCAAGGGTAAGTTCTACGAGTCATCGAATATAGTTTGCAACATCTAACACATATACAAGGGCACGATGTCATTGCGCAAGCCCAATCAGGTACCGGAAAGACCGCGACTTTCTCCATCTCAGTCTTGCAAAAGCTTGACCCCAACATCAAGCAATGCCAGGCTCTGATTCTTGCTCCTACTCGTGAATTGGCCCAGCAGATCCAGAAGGTTGTTGTTGCTATCGGAGACTTCATGAACGTTGAGTGCCATGCATGCATTGGTGGTACAAGCGTTCGTGATGATATGAAGGCTCTTCAAGAAGGTCCCCAAGTTGTTGTCGGTACCCCAGGTCGTGTCCATGACATGATCCAACGCCGATTCTTGAAGACCGATTCGATGAAGATGTTCGTTCTCGACGAGGCCGATGAGATGCTTTCAGTAAGTTCTGAAAAAGGGTTTTTTTGGTAGTCCATGGACTAACATAATAATAGCGTGGTTTCACTGAGCAAATCTACGACATCTTCCAACTCCTCCCTCAATCTACCCAGGTCGTTCTTCTCTCCGCTACGATGCCCCAGGATGTCCTCGAGGTCACCACCAAATTCATGCGCGATCCCGTTCGTATCTTGGTCAAGAAGGCTGAGCTCACCCTCGAAGGTATCAAGCAGTTCTACATCGCTGTTGAGAAGGAGGATTGGAAATTGGACACTCTTTCCGATCTCTACGAGACAGTCACCATCACACAAGCAGTCATCTTCTGTAACACCCGAAGAAAGGTTGATTGGCTCACCGACAAGCTGACCGCTCGTGACTTCACTGTCTCTGCCATGCACGGTGATATGGACCAGGGTCAGCGTGATCTGATTATGAAGGAATTCCGATCAGGTTCATCCCGTGTCTTGATCGCTACCGATTTGTTGGCTCGTGGTATTGATGTCCAGCAAGTCTCCTTGGTCATCAACTACGATCTTCCCGCCAATCGTGAGAACTACATCCACAGAATTGGTCGTGGAGGTCGTTTCGGACGAAAAGGTGTTGCGATCAACTTCGTTACCGCTGAGGATGTGCGCATGATGAGAGAAATCGAACAGTTTTATAGCACTCAAATCGAGGAGATGCCAATGAACGTCGCTGATCTCATCTAAGCGTTTCATTTCAACGAAAAAACTTGGTAAATCACAGTTCCGACGAAATCCGTGTTATAGAAAACCGGAGTTGGAACCCCTTTTAGGGTAGTGATAGTGAGCGTGGCTGGTTCGCCCGGCGCGTGAGGAAAGGGAATAACTCGGTGGCATAAAAGTCGCTGCATCACGGTGTGCAGTTCATTTGATTTTTCTGCGTAACGGACGGCATTTCCAACATTAGAGGGTTGGGCAATGCTTCTTGCTTTTCCATCAACGTCTCTGTATTTAGGGATCTGCTTATTGGTCATCAAGCAAGCTTTCTATCATCCGGGGCTATTTCTGCTGGGTCGTGGTATCTATGCCAGTACTCTGAAGATACACCGACGTGATAAAGCCGTTGTGTTTTTCATACCTAGAACAAAGCTTTTCCAAATTAGAAGGACTCTCACTGCGTGCACGTGATTGCTCCAAATCTCAAGCGAGCCCCTTGGCCGTTCTTTCCAAATGCCAACGCAGTTTCCTCTCCTCCTTCCCAATCCTATTCCCATCAAGTGTACTCGATCCATTCTATATCCAGTTCTCCTCCTCATTGATGCGAGTCGAGCTCGGATTTGAAAGCAGCAACGCCGACAGGCAACTTTGGGATTTAACTTCTTGGTCATCGAACATTCCATTCTACATTCAATCTCAACATGGATCGATTGCAAGCAGCGATGGGCCCCAAGGTGGCCGCTGTCGCGGCCGACAAGCTTTGGCAATTTCAACTCAGAAAAGAGAACAAGGCGCTCTTGGAACAGCTTCAAGAGAACGAGAGGCGTCGCCAACTTGATGCAAGCGAGGCCGAAAGGAAGCTCAAGGATAGTGCAGACAGAATCATCGCCCTCGAGGCTAGGCTTTCTGAGGTTGAGCGTGAAAATTTCAGGGACGATCAAGCTAGAAAGGAGTTTATGAAGGCAGATGCAGCTTTCAAGGCAGACTTCAAGAATTTTCTTGAAGGGCGACTTTCTGAAGGTTCGTTGCTGGAAGACCTGATCATAACACAATTGACTGACAGTAGATAGTTGAGCTTCTCAATATTCTGGGAGGACCATCCGCAACCGCATCTGCTACCGCCCCATCATCAAGTAGGGTTGGCCCTCCTGGCAACATGCCTTCATCAAGATCAGCTACTTCGCACCAGCTCAACCCTGTCACCATATTACCATGCCCAAGGGATCAGGGGATAGCCGAGTCCAATAACATGCTAAACCACCAGATCCAGAAGACCCCACGTACCCGTTCAAAGCCCACCCTCGCTAGACGCCCCATGACACGCAGCAGAAACAGGTCAACAGATAGTCCTGTGGAAACCCGAGCGGAAGTCCCATCCAGAACCGAAGCCTTCAAGATTCCCCGAATTGCACAAGGCACGAACCATATTAAGACCTATTACGACAACGCCAATGAAGTCTTCAAGGGACTCGATATGAATGACGCACAGTTGGAAGTAGATTTTGTCTCGGCTTTCATCAGTGGTATCACCGATCCTAAGATTAGCAACCGGTTGGTTTCTGAGCTTCAGCGCGCACACCCGTCTCGTACCAAAAAGGACGGAAGGATTGAAGTTCTTTGTGATTGGGATGATGTTACGGAGGGCCTGAGAAAGGCAGGTTTGTTGAGCCTGAGGAAGGAGATATCTCGCAGAAAGCACAGAATTCTGGGAGACTTGAGCGACCTAGGGTTCTGAATGGGAGGAAAGGTTGATACAAGAGAGAGCATACGCGAGATCAAGCTAGAGTGGTTGTTGTCTTAGAATTGCCGATTTTGGAAGGTATATCATTGCTTTGCCAGTTCCTAACTTGCTTACTCTTATTCGGGGTGGATTAGCATTGTCAAGGAGGCACGGTTGATACAAGTTAAATACAAATTAGCACTTAGTATAAAACATCAAACCAACACAATCATGGAATCAGTCAATCTTATTGTACTTTTCTCGTGGGAAACATAACAGACCTCGCCTATATTCGGTTTCTATTCAATGCGAGCCTGTAGACGAATTCCTTGCACCCTTATGGGAAACAAGTCTTAAAAGGGTGGATATCTCAGGTAAATCAGAACCTAGGTGCACCTTCAACCCTTGCCAATTCACAAATAAAAGCAAGGATCACCATATTATCATCCAGTTTATTGCCATCCTTATGACCCTCGGCAAGGCACTTTTGACATGCTATCAGAACTAAATGCAATCAGAGACTCGTCATTTCTTATAGGTCCCTGGTAAAGTTCACATAAAATCTGCTTCCTCTCTAGCTACAGTCTCAATAGCGGGTAGGGTCGTAACCGTAATGAGATCAGAAAGTAGGACTTATTCACGACGTCTGTTACGGCAGCGCGTATGAAAGGTGGGAAGAGAGTTAAGTCAATATGCGAATGCCTAGTGGCAAGGGAATCGAGATAGGTTTTTCGGTCTGCATGACTTCGTGGCTGGCACTTGTCAGTTTGGTCATTACCAAGACGCGGGAGTGGCTGCACTGCTCGACCAAGTGGAATGAGGTGACGAGTAAAGTGGGTTGGGGGCGGGGGATGGGGTGGGAGGAGGTGCCTTTTCCTTCGTCACCTGGCTTAAGTAAATGGAGTGGAATCAGAATATCGCACTCCCTGGTGTCTGCAAGTCATTAATCTAAGAAAGTGGCCTTACGATCAGTATGGAACCTAAGCGAGGATCTGTCCGAATGTCATACGAGATCTAACTCTCCAACGCCATAAATTTCAAGGCTCTGCTTTGCTTGCCCAGACCCCAACGCCTACTATGAACAATTACACATGGCCACCCTCAAGCTACGAAGCGCCATCTTCCGGCAACTCATCAATAACTTTCGTGACAATCTCAATCAACTCGTTCACATCTGGTCTCTCTGCTGGCTCAACTTTCAAACACTTCCTGACCACATCTCGGATGCTTTCGCTGATCTCGCTGTCCTCGCTCTGGCCCTGTTGGTTTGTAGCCTTCTTCTTTCCTCCAGCGCCTTCGTCTGGAAATCTCCAATCCCCTCCAAGAACACAGAGGCTCAAGCTGCCTCCAGTCTCGTCACTCCGCATTTCGAATGGCGACTTTCCAACCAAACAAGCGTAGAGGGTGCATCCCAGTGACCATATATCGACCTTTGTGTCAATTGTGCTTCCAGTTTTGACGTCGAATAATTCAGGGGCTCGGTATGGCATCGTCGAATGTTCAGCTGCTTGGTCCTGTACGGCCAGTGCAAGTGATCTTGAGGTAATCGGCACAGGTGATGGTGCTAGCGATCCAAGATCCATGAGAATTGGTTGTTCGCCGTCATCGTCAATCATGATGTTTCCTGGATTAATTTAGCATCCGTCAAGTTCAAATACTTTGATCTGATTACCTGGCTTGATATCTCTGTGCGCGTACGCTCTGATCTCTCCTGGGGCTACACCATCTTGGCTCATAGTTACCTCACCCTCCATCAATGGCTCTTGCTGCTCTTCATCTTCCGCCGCCGCCTCTCTTCGTATCTGCTTCGCCTGCCTCTGGCTATTCTCGCCGCCGGGGCCTCCTTTGACTTTGTAGTAATGCATTGCTTGCAAGGCCCTGCAAACTCCCAGGAATAAGACCATCAATCGCCGCTCAGGAAACTTCGTATGGTTGACCAAATTGGCGTTGATAATATCCTGTAAATTCCCACGTCGATAATATGGTAGCAAGATGTATACGGTCTTGGCTCCAGGATCACTTTTGTCTTTCTGTATGCAATAATCCACGCTGTGAATTATGTTCGGGTGCGGAGTGAACAAGGCATATGCCTCCACCTCTTTCATGGCCTGGGTAACTGATTCCTCCCCAAAAGGACATCGTATCTTCTTTAGAGCATAGAGGGCTTCGTTGCTCGTGTCTTGTACGAGGTAGACATAGGAGAATCCACCCTATAATGCGACTATCAGCAGCTGAAGGATCGAGGGAAGGCGTAACTCACCTCGCCCAGCAGTCGTAAGATTTTGAAACTCCTATTGTTGATCTTGAGTTGCGGAGAGCCGGGAAAACAAGAGAAGCAATTGGTAAGAGTATACACAAAGTCGAGGAGGTATTGCGCCATTGCGAGAGTTGTCTGGCGAGGTGTCGTTCTGCGCGATGAAGCTCCAGCTCTAAGAGCTCTCGTGGGCGAATTAGGATGAAATCGTATCACTTGCGAGTCTTGCGAAGGATTGCAGCAATTGGGTTCGATCTGGAAGCGAACGTAACGTGAGAAAATAACAAATAAATGCTGTTTTCAATGTTGATCTCTAGTTTCAACTGCTACTCAGCGGATTACATTTTTGGGTACACGTTCGCGTTCTCATGATCACTGTGGCTTGTCCGCAGCACAGCCTCACCCAACCCCTGGAGCATTTTGGTGGATCCGTCAGGGACAGCCTTGACAACCATCTCTCCGTGTAGAAGGTTAAAGATTGCTGGTGATCGATGTTTTCTGTATAGCTAGAATCAGTTAAGAATCATAAAATTACAATATATTGCTAACATCGAGCAATTCACCGAATCTGAAATTCAAACCGAATGTGATTTGCAGGGGTGTTTTTGACACCTTTGCGGGGTACCTGCCTGTTCCAGCGATAGACTCGTCATTCTCGCTCTCAATCATCTCGTTGAGAGACCTACGAAGACGTCTCTCAACTTTACAGCTTCTCATTACATCCAAAATGACAATTGGTGCAAAGAAATTCACGCCCGAGGTACTGCTCAGCGCACCGCGGCGCTCCTCTGCGATTCCCAATCACGAGGGAACACTTGCCCTCTTCACGGTTTCGACCTACTCCTTCAACTCCCACTCCAAGTCTTCTGAGATTCGGCTTCTAGACGTCAAGACTGGACAAACGAAACTCGTCACCAGTGATGTTCAAGCGAGTGAGCCAACATGGCTCGGGGACAAGAACCTGATCCTTTACTTGAAGGGTGGCGAGAAGGGTACCACGAGCCTTTTGCTGACAGACGGTGACAACTTGGAGCTTAAGTGAGTTATCCGTTGCTAAGTTGAGATCTACCAAGTTAATAAGTAGACCTGAGACGGTAACAATTTTCAATGGCTCCGTGGCAAATCTCAAGATCACGCGGATCGACTCGGATACGTTTGCTTTTGTTGTAACCGCCCTTGCTACTCCTTCTGGAAGTCTGTATAATCCAGAAACTGCCGAAAAGCCCAAGTCTACTGGCAAAGTCTACTCAAAGCTGTTTGTGGTACGTTCACATTTATATTCATCTGGTTTCTCTTTCTATCAGAATGTGAGCTCGGGAGCTACTCTAGGACCAGTCACCACTCCTTTGTCCTTGTGATTTGTGAGCTAAGGCAGCCCTAAAACTTTTCGTTCGTTCAGATCGTACCTGATATCTGAATGCTAATTTGATGGCCAGAGACAATGGGACAGTTACGTAACCGAGAATAGAAGTTCAATCTGGTATTCTACTTTGAAATTGAAGATAACACTCGGTTCATCCGCCCTGAGTGCAGGCCCTCTCCGGAATGCCCTCGCTGGCTACTCTGCGTCTTTGGAAAGCCCAGTTCCACCGTATGCATATTCTCGAATTTATCAAGTAGGGTATTACTGACCAAGATTTTTACAGCTTTGGAGGTGCCGGAGATTTTGACATCTCCAAGAATGGCATTTTGTTTGTGGCCAAAGACCCCAAGATCAATGCTGCAAACTACACCAAGACTGATCTGTA
This sequence comes from Hyaloscypha hepaticicola, assembly GCA_002865625.1. Taxonomy (NCBI): domain Eukaryota; kingdom Fungi; phylum Ascomycota; class Leotiomycetes; order Helotiales; family Hyaloscyphaceae; genus Hyaloscypha; species Hyaloscypha hepaticicola. Next base: position 496,986 of record KZ613471.1, read on the forward strand.
TTTCATTCCTCTCGATTTCACCAGCTCTCAAGCACCATCCCCACAAATTGTGAAGACTGAAAACTTGAAAGGCTACAGTGCGACACCCGTATTCTCGCCCAATGGAAAAGCTGTGGCCTTCACTAGAATGCAAAGCATTCAGTACGAGAGCGATAAGCCTCGGTTACTTCTCATCCCGGATATTACAGATCTCACGAACGTACAAGAATTCTACGAGACGTCAGACGGTGAAGGCGGGTGGGATTTGAGACCTGAAGGCATCACATGGAGCCAAGACGGTGAGGAGCTATATGTGACAGCCGAAGAAAACGGCAGGGGAAAGCTTTTCAAACTTCCAGCATCACCACGCCATGCCAAAGACTTACCAAAGGCAATAGTTAGTGATGGTACGGTTACCGAAGTCAAGGTTCTCCCCAACAATCAGCTCCTCATCAGTTCCAATTCCCTAGTCGATAACAGTACATACTCTATCCTGGATGCGAAGACTGATGTTACCTCGCTCCTTTCGTCCAATTCAAAAAGGGGGAAGGCCTTTGGGCTTTCACAGGACCAGGTTGATGAGTTTTGGTTCGCAGGAGCAGAGGATTTCAGTGTGCATGCTTGGGTACTCAAACCTTCTAATTTCGATAAGTCCAAGAAATATCCTCTCGCCTTTTTGATCCATGGAGGTCCTCAGGGGGCGTGGAATGAGGGATGGTCTACGAGGTGGAACCCGGCCATTTTCGCAGAACAAGGGTATGTAGTGGTTACTCCGAATCCAACGGGAAGCACGGGTTACGGAATGGCGTTCCAGAATGGTATCAAGAATCAATGGGGAGGTAGACCATATATTGACCTCGTCAAATGCTTCGAATACATCGAGACCAACGTCCCCTATGTCGATACGAGCAGAGCGGTAGCACTCGGTGCGAGCTATGGTGGTTACATGGTAAACTGGATCCAGGGCCACCCCTTGGGACGAAAGTTTAAAGCACTCGTCACTCACGACGGTGTGTTCAGCACTCTGAATCAATACTCTTCTGAAGAGCTCTTCTTCCCGCATCATGATTTTGATGGCACACTGTGGGACAACAGAGAGAATTACGAGAAGTGGGATCCGGCACGCTATCTCAAGCATTGGGCCACGCCACATCTAATCATTCACAACGAGCTGGATTACAGATTGCCGATTTCCGAGGGACTAGCCCCCTTCAACGTGCTGCAGACAAAGGGGATTGATAGCAAGTTCTTGACGTTTCCTGACGAAAACCATGTAAGCAACCTCTTTGACTTCTTCGTTGTAGACAGACTACTGACAACATAATAGTGGGTACTAAAGCCTGAGAATTCTCTGCAATGGCATAAGGAGGTACTGGGCTGGATCAACAAGTACAGCGGAATTGAGGACGAAAAGTTGAATGCCGGTGTTGCAAATGTCGGGCTATGATGTTTTGGCTTTTGAAGGGATCCATCCAAAAAAAAAAGTCTAAAAGATCGAAGTTGCGATGTAAAATAAGTGACGTAAAGAGGATGTCTCACTACAAAATGCGCTCTCTTACTCGATTCATTGTTGAAAGTCTCTTGAAGCGTGCTCTCGAGTTTGTTCGCCTACAACCCGGCCTAGAACGTGAAAAGGTCAATGAATATGGAAATGCTGTCTAAGCCTCGTCTTTCTTCGAGGTAATAGGTGATCCAGGACTGCGATATGAAAATCTTTCATACTTCATTATCTACGACAAAGCATGCACATCCCTGTTGCGCCTTGCCAGTTGGATGATCATGACCGCTGGATCCCGCCTGGTTCAAGAATTCAGACTTCCCGTCATTCTTCCGAACTCGAAGCACTTGTGGCTGGAACTCTTCAGCCTTAAGAGGTGTAATACTCTTCTAACCGGTGTAAATGGTGTTCATAATTACAAGAAATGAGGGGTTTCGAGATAAGCTGATGGTCGAATGCCGGAGAGATGGACTGCATGTTATAAATCAATTCGGTGAGGGTGCAGTTTGCAGGGCTCCCACAGAACACTTCGGTAAGCGTAGAACGAAGTCTGCAGGATCTTTTTATTTCCTCATTTCTTCCCCTTCTTCCTCCACTCCTTTTCCCTCTCATAAGCTTTTGCTTCCCTGCCTTCCTCACCCTGGATCTCTGCCACCAGTCTCTTATACTTCTTCTCATATGCCGCATCTCTCTCCTTCTTCTCTCTCAGACTCTGAGTAGCAAGAATCTTTGCATCCTTTCTCAGCTCTCTGATTGCACCCTTCTTTTCTCTCTTGTGCTCCTTCTTCAATTTTGCAGCTTCAGTGCGAGTCTTATCTGGATCGTAATGACGGTCTGGATTGAATGATTCCTCAAATTTAGGTATTGATGTCTTGATGGCAAGTGGACGATGATGGTGTAGTTCTAAAGGTCGCCGGGCAAGTCGGGCTTGGCTGAGGAGGAGTGTAAGCTTTTGAGTCTCTTTAGTGAGAAGATTCTGGAATTTGTCAGCATTTGGCTCTGAGAAAACTTTGACATGCATACCTGAGTGCTCTCGGCGAGTTTCGAACGGCACTTCTTACTCGATAGATGCCGCATAATGTCGAGAGCAGGATGAAAAACTTCTGCAAATGCAGCTTTTCCCATCCATGTGTCCGCAGCGCTATCCAGCAATTTTAAATTTGCCTCAACTATTGCCACCTTGAGCAACTCTTCCTTCTCTTCGGAAAGCTCCTGGGGAACGCAATCGTAGAATTTGAGCAGCCGAGCAGAAGCTGGAGCATGCTCTATCCGCAATGGTGACTTGGGCTCATGATATGGAAAATTTCCAGGAAGTTTCACCAACTTGGCAGGAGCTAATACACAAAGTGTATTCTCAATGAAGTTCATCACCTCAGGAACATATCTCTTGGACAGCTTCTGATATTGCAAGCAAAGGGTGCATAGATATGCCCCAATCGCAAAGTCTGATAGGGTCTGGGGGATTTTCAATCCAAGATATCGCCCCATTGTAAGGATTGCTGGTGTAACGACTTGATGAAAGTGGTCCGAGGTAGGGAAGATGGTTCCAACTGCTGTGAGAAGTACCAAGTCTCCTGGCGTAGGAGATAAGGCTCGAGACGTGTCCATCTCTTTGAGGTGCCGGCGAAATGCATTTGCAATCTCGACGGGGAAGGTCTTTCCCAAAGAATGTATATGGCGAATGATGCTCTCGAGTACGACAAACGGGGGCCGCTGGTCCTGATTCGCCAAATACGAGATATGATCAACCAGCGAAATGGAGAATTTCTCAAGCTTCGCTTTATTCTCACTACTGAGTTTTGGGTGGTAGAGAGCCCGGATTCTCTGCACCACTGTGGGTAAATCCAAGATATCCACATCTTTCGTAGCCTCGAGAAGCTCATTGTGTGATTGAGGGCAGGTGAACTTGTAGGCAAGATCACCATTGACGCCGTTTGAAGCTGGCTCTTCTACCTCCTGTATGGGTCCATTTGCTCCTGTTAAGAACTCGGGTCGTTTGGCCTCTTCGTCCGTCAACAGACCTTTGACAAACTCGTCCTCCTCTTCATCTTCAACTACGTTCTCCTCGTCATCATCAGAGTCGTCAATGGACTCAACATCTGACCCGCTAGCCACGAGACCATCGTCGATGAGGAAGTCGTCCTCATCTTCAACGCCCAATTCTGTCACTGTTGGTCGAGTTTTGATCCCAGCTCCGAGACCAAAATCATCTTCTTCGTCCTCTTCGTCCTCCTCGTCTGGCTTAGTATCCCTATCATTTTCTTCGTCGCTACTCTCTGGAGCACCCTGCATTCGGCGTAGCCTTTTCGCCTCTAACTCTTGAAGCTTCCTCGCCGTTTCTTCGGCAACTTGCTCCTCGGTTTTTAATTTCTCAGTTGGCTTAGACCGTTTGTCTTGGGCCATCTGTCTAAGTCGAAGATCATATTCCTTGTCAAACTTGATCTTGTCAGTTCCATTCAACAATGCCGCCCGGTCCGGATTCATTCCTGGTATATCTGCTGGCTGAGCGTTCGGACGTTTTGGAGCAATTCCTCGGAGTAATTCATGTATATTTGGCATCTCCTTGTCCAATTCTTCTCTTAAGTCATCATCATCATCCTTCGCAGCTTGACGTTCATATTTATGAAGCTTCGATTTTGCGATGAGTTCTTTCATGACCTCTTGTTTCGATTTTTTTCGCTCTGGGCGGTCTTCATCATCGTTTACTTCATCCTCGTCCTCCTCGAGATCTAATCTACGGCGTTTCCGTGCCTGGCGTTCTTCGTCTGAAGGATGATCATCTGCATCTGAGAGTACCAAATCTTCCTCATCGAAATCATCCACCAATGCCGGCCCATCAAGAGACAAAGACTGGCCCATATGAGTGAGTCCACTTGGTGTGTCCTCCTCCTCCAAATCGAATGCTGAGCTGTTCTTGTGCCGGAGTTGCTTTTCGCGTGTGAATCGTTCTAACATCTTTTCCTCTGGGGCCATACTAGGATCATTCTCTCCAAAACGCTTATCAACGATTCCTCCAACCTTATGTCGGCGCTGCTGCTCCTCAAGATATGCCTGTCGGCGCTGTGAAAAGAAAATTAGCAATGTGACGAGAACTCCTGACCCTCAAATACTTACCATCTCTTCTTCTTGACTCTTTTGAACACCTGGTCTTCTCACAACACTTCTGGCTGCATGCTCTGTCGTGACATCAAATTTAGGCTTTCTCGACGGCTCCTTGAATTCAAATGGGTTGAACTGCTCCCGAATGCCATTGAGGGCCACAGTCCTGTGTACCCTCTTCTCCTTAGCAACCCCATCTTGGGCATTTTGTTTCTTTTGCTTTTTAGATTGCTGAGGCCCGATAATTCCCTGCTCACGTAAAGAGGCTTTCAGCCTCTTAAGCTGGGAGGGAGGCATGGCTTGGTGAGTTCGTAGAGCTTTCGAAATTCGGTCCTCTTTTTTTATCATATAAAATAATCTTATCGGGAAAGGCGGTGAAAGACGGCAGAATCTCATCGGCAAGGGTCCACTGCCCTCCGATCTTCCGCAACCGTGATTCTTTCTCCCCAAAGTCCTCCTACACATGCACTCTCGATTGCGAATGTAGTCAGACCAAGATGGCGGCGATATCGCCTGCCGCTCAAGACAGGCTGTTCATTTTTGGACTTGGCCTTGCGACCTTTGCAGTCATTGGGGTTATGCGACAGATGCTCATTCATTACCGCGACACAGCTGCGATTCCTCCGTCAGAAAACAAGCCGCAGTACATAACCCAGGCTGTCGAGGACTCTTTGAAAGTTAGCACGCTTGAAAAGCTTCTAGACAGTCCCAATTTTTGTATCCAAGAGACGACTGCTATCATCGTCTGTGAGCGAGCCCTTCATGACGGAGTGACTATTGATGTATTACTTTGGTACATCACACGACCTGACCACAGACTCCGGGAGAAGGGTATCAGGGCTTTGACCATGATCATGAATAGCTGTGATTATATCCTTCCCATTATACCTCAATCTAAAGACTAACACCTTTCAGCCACGGTGAAGATAATCGAAAAGCCTGACACATATGCGGCACTGGTCAAATCACTCGAGTATTCGATTACGGACTATCCACACAACGCCTACGACCCCGAATGGGATAATTGGAATCTTCGGGATGTTGTCGAGCAGGGCTGCTTGCTGGTACTTATCCAATTAGTTAACAAGTTCGGGGCCGAAGGACTGGTCAAAGCGCGCTTTGTGGAGCGCTGGCTTGCGAAAGAGCCATGGGGTGCCAGTGACGAAGAACGTCAGACGAACTTTGTGCACTCCCTACAGAAGAATACTCGCCTCAGTGAACTGTGCATACCTCTATTCAGGGAACGTCCAGGAAGAAGGCAATTAGTCAAGGCAAAGCTTGTGCCTGAACTCATCGAGCGCGAGACCGAGCAAACTACAGTGAGCGATATCAGAATGATCAATGGGGAAGGTACTGCGGGTGAAGATTTCGAAGGAATGTTTGTTGAGGGCAGACGAAGAAGAGATCAAAGCTCCGAGGACGAGAATATCAGACGACGCCATCGAGAGGCTATGGTGTTGAATGATGGAACTCGACCGCTAGGAAGGGGCGATATCATTCAGCGAGAGAGTTGAAGGACAGTCTTGTCGAAGAAAAGAAAACGCATCGCTTAGTGAATTTGCTAGAATTTTGCTACCGAGCAGACACTGGCTGGCATTGGATTCAGGAGATGTCATGAAGAGCTCTGGGAGAACTTGCTCCTGACTTGAGGAATCCAAGCTAGGGGTGCTGAGGAGACCTGCATCAGAATTGACAGGCATGAATTGCGCTTGCAGTAATCTTGTCACCATGCGGATACTTTAGACATGGCGCCCTATTAGGGTTTAAGAATCCAGTCTCAATAGGACAAATTTAATTAGCCATTCCCGCTGGATCCCTGCTCCAAGCCTACCTGTTTTGACCAGATCTCAACTGGTAGCTCTACCAAGAAAGGATTTTACTCACCTGGTACAAGGCTACCATACTTTCTTTTTCAAGAGTTCCAAAACCATGATTCGGTGCCGCTTCGTATTCATTTTCGTTTATAGCATTTCCCTTTGCCAGAGGACACACATCTGCAAGCAGCCGTTGCATTTGACCTACTTTTGAGGAAAATTACACTCCAGGCTACTCGTGTGTCATTGCTGAATATGGCAATAACCTTGCTGCAAAAGGCTCTGATCGTGATCGTATCGCTATACACTTTTCTCATCCGGTAGTTATTGCGGCGAGTATAGCCAGTCGACAACAACCAGGCAAACTAAATGTCCTCTTCGTTTTGCGAGTGTTCACAGGGAGGAGAAGGCTCAAATTACTGCTCACCTGAAGGTTAGTTTGGCTGGATTCCTTCTGAGCCGCCGATGCCGAATGGAGAGGGAGAGGAGTATGTGGTCTTGTGCCAGCAAGTTATTGACCGAAATTGGGACACATTTGTGTCCCTGACATGATTGAAAATGCTTGGATTATTCTTGGGTCACGAATAGTCTGAGGGAGCCAATTTGTAGCATTGACTATTATTCGGAATCGATGGCTTGACTTTTGTGTCTAGTTCTCATTGTTTCAGACCACGATGTACTACTACACAAAGTCTGCCTCTGTGTATTCGAAGAGCACCGTTTGCTACTGCTCGCGAAAGCAAAAAGATAAGTAATTCAGGGACAGCATCTCACAGCTCATCCACGAACCACCTCTCCGTTCTCCTGCATCTCATTCAGGACTCTATCCGCAACTCGAAATGCTTCCATTCCAGCTGGCATACCACAATACGCACTGATCATTCATTAGCCCTTCTCCTTACGACAATACCAATCGAAGCTAGTATCGAGGAACAGTCTGGCACTCACGAAGCCTGCAACAAAGCCTCTCTAATCTCAACCTCGGTTACACCATTTCTCACGGCTCCCCGAACATGAGTCCCAAGCTCAATCCACTTTCCTAACGACGTCAACATCACCAGATTCAGGAGACTCCTGTCCCTCAACGACAACCCAGGACGAGTCCAAATTGTTCCCCAAGCACTCTCCTGAATTTGATTAGTCTCCCTCATCAATCTGGCATTTCGAGCTCCAAAAGTGGGTTGGGTGTAAGGGATGGAAACTTGGGAAGCATATTGGAGTACATACAGTAGCGAATTGCTGCAACGGCCGCATAAAGTCACTGCTACCTTTCTCTAACGCACGGGCTACGTAATCTTCTCCTACGACTTTCTTGCGCATTTCGTAGCCTTGAGCGTAAAGAGACTGGTGGACTGGGGTGTCCATATTGTTTTGTGACAAGGGGACGGTGGCATTGGCGGTATTCTAATTTTTCGTAAGCCTTCCTCCATGGGAGATGTACCGTATTTCGAAGAGTTCCTTGTCAGGGGGGTTGGAAAAAGGGGATAGGTGTTGGACGAACGTGCTCTGTATCCGAATTTCCCGTTACAAGACCGGCAAATTCGCCCTTCGAATTAGTAGGGAGCGACATCTTCGTAAATCTGTTGATGTTTTCCCAAATGAACAATTGAAAGCACGAATCAGATCAGTGATATATATCAAAAGTCGATGTGTTTTGATTGATCCACGCTCCCGTAATGCCTGAATCGCAGCCACCGAGGTCGATAGGCCCGATGGGGTCGGGAATGCGGGGTACCCTGCGGAGAGCCTCTCATTTCCTACACTTGCAGCCAACAAACGTGCCTTGTTTGGAGCTTCTAGGGTCTGCAGCAATGGTTAGAGGCTGGCGAGCCCTTTCTGACTTTATTTGAACGTCACCTCGCTCGTCCCTGCATCTTTCGATCATCATTATTCCCCCATATCTCGATCATTGACTTGGGATACACCGAGGCCACTCAAGCTTAAGTCACTTGAACTGTACTTGTGCTTTTAAACTATCTTGATTACATTTTACGGTCGCTATGCTAGTCCTACCCTAGGAGCAATGGGAATATTGCCATGCGAGGCGTGGCCAACAGCACATTTCGAAGAACCGGGCCCCAAAGCCCAACGCACGGCAAAGCAGGCAAATCTATAGTCTGGTCTACCCTGTACTCGATAACTCCGGAACAACATCTACCTCTATCCTTCTAGCCTCTATTCTCTCGCCGCAAAGTCGCCATGGGTATCTTACATCAGTCCGGAATTTAAGCTGTGGTCGGCTTGAATACCATTGGGCCTTGCTCGGTGGTCTCTGCAAACGGTACACCCAACTCGAAAAGTTTGGTTACCACCGTAGAAAAGTCCTTGAAGAAAAGCGCCTCATCCTTGGCGTATTTTTGCACCCATTGCTTGAAAGCCTTGTCAGAAACCAAAGCCATGTCGGTTGGAAGCATCATGAGGGATTTTGAGGTCATGTCTTCGTACTATTGATGTTGTTATTTGATTGCTTGTTTTCACACAAAGTTACAATGACTTACTTGCTTGGGACCGTCCCACTTCTTCACGGTCCACTTCTCGTCCAAGAGCAGTTTGAAGTACTCATTTGTAACAACTGTGGGAGAAAATGTCCAAGGCCCTTCGAATCCGCTTCGAGTAGAGTGGCATCTCCCAAGGGCGTGAGCACCGCTCAATGCGACAATCTCCTGGTCGTTGAAACCCATACGGTAGAAGATGTCTCGCAAGTGCTTGTTTCCTTGTTTAGCATCGGGCAGACGTCCGTCGGGTGTACAAGCACCCATGTCCTTGTCCATTCGCCCTGGTCTGTATGGGATGGTGGGACCCTGCATCTCTTGGATAGCACAGACTCCACCAAGGATCCAGAGGTCGGAGTAAGTGATCCATGGGAACTTTTCTGCAAGAAGCTGTCAGTACACAACGTCTTAGTTGAGGATGGGAGAATGGAACACGCACGCTTAATGGGTTCCAGGAAGTCTCGAGCAGCCACCAGTCCAGCATTGGCTCCATGACCCGACTCGGGATAGAATCTCATCGTGGCTCCATTGCTTCCTCCAGTACCAGTTTCCTTGTCATAGGTTCCGCTGCAATGCCAAGCCAGTCGCACCAGAACTGGTCCATACGATCCATCATCATAGTCTTCCTTCTCCTCTAATCTCTCTGCAATCGCGTTGTATACTTTCTGATAGTCCTCAAACTTGGGTGTGAAAATGCCCTTGGTCTCACCCGCGGAGCCAGACAGCAGGGAGCCATTGCCTTGGGAAAAGAAATAATACCCAGCGCCACCTGCAACTGCTAGAGCTCCGACACTAATGTATAGACCAGATGAGGAAGACTTCGTTGGTTCCGAAGCATATCCACGGCGAGATTGTTGACGGAAAGTTTGGCGGATGGTGAAACCAGTGTTCCGGGTTGAGATCGTCAAAGCAGAAGTGGCGGGCGTGGACTTGAACGCCGCGCGAGCAAAGGTGCGGGATGCCGAGGCCATCTTGAGGTTGTTTTCAAAATTGTAGAAGAATGAGAGCACGGGTTGATTTAGAGAAGTTGATAAGGAAAGACAATCAACCGATCAGAGCGGCAGAAGGAGTGTAAAATAAGAAATGAAAGTGGAATATGAGTTGAAAGAGGTCGACTTTTTTCTCGGAGAGCCCTTGTTTTAAACGGGGCAAAACGGCCCATTTTCCATCTCCCATCGCGAGAAGCCGAACCGCAAGGTACCGATATCAGATCGCTGACCCACAGTCCCACACATGCTATCAAGCTTGTGTCATCCAATCATAACGTGTCGGATTCATGAACGCCACATCGATTTGAAAGATTCCATGTTCTGGGCTGGTCGGAATCTTTGCTGAGCAAAATAAAAAAGCCTGACTCATTCTGGAAATCCATTGCGCCGTTCCAAGGCTGGTTAAGCACCTTGTGAGCATTCCGATTTTCCGCCGAGCACGAGTCCCATGCAAGAATGATCAAAGCTGTTATTTGTCAGCGTGGATCAGCCTCTTCGATTGATAAGAAAGTCCATGAGCCAAGCCCGAGGGAAGTACAGAGAACAGTCATGTGATACAGGTTGAAGTCGCATCTTTCGGGGCTCGAAATGAAATAGAAAGAGTTTTCAATAATATGTTCAAAGGGAGCAAAGTTTATGACGTTGACCTTTAGCATTGGCTAAATGGAAGTCTCATCGTAGAACTGTGCTGTCAGTCTGTCCCAGGGGAATCGGGCGGTCAAAAGAAAAAGAAAATACTTTAGGCCACAAAATTTCAATGAGGCACAGCAAGGAACTCCTTTCATAGGTACCGCCTCTTTTGAGCACCTGAAATTTTTGAGAATGAAGAGGAGAACCCCAGATGCCTAGGTATCTAGGTAGGGAACCCTTCTCGCGGTGGACAAAAAAAGCGGCAGTAATTAGCGATCTCACCCAAACTCAGTGTTTTGCATCGCCACCTATTCAACGTAACAAACTTCAAAAAATAAACCAAAAATATATCCGCATAATTCAGAAGCTCTAGATCAATACATCTGAATATTAAAGGATTACATGTCGTTGGGCTGTACTAATACGGTCATAAAGAGGGGATTCCTCGTTGTGTCCTGAATTTTGGTGAGGGTGCCACAGAGGGAGCGGCCGCTAATTACTGCCGCTTTTTTTGTCCACCGCGAGCCCTTCTAGAAATGGAAATTCGCTTAACGCCACGTGGGGCGACGCCAAGGCTCGAGGCACGTGATCCGCACAATCCCACCTCCAAGATTTTCGGAAAGGACCCATGGGGCTCGAACTTTTCCTCTTCACGACAAACAGCACGACTACACCGCGCCATCAATCAACCATGGCAGCAGAGAAGAAAGAGCGCACCGGCCTCGCCGTCGGTCTCAACAAAGGCCACGTATGATCCAGCCCGTCTCACCTCTTGGAGGATCTTCATTTCTGCAAATCTGAAGATGGACTCAACGGGCTAATTATTTCATGCGATATGTAGAAAACCGAGGCACGAGTTGTCAAGCCCAGAATCAGTCGGACCAAGGGCCACTTGAGCAAGAAGACTGCTTTCGTCAGGGAGATTGTCAAGGAGGTTTCTGGGTATGTTACTTCTGCTGAGGGGCGATTGATGGAAGCAATGGCTAATTTATGGAATAGACTTGCACCATACGAGCGTCGTGTTATTGAACTCCTCCGAAACAGCAAGGACAAGCGTGCGCGTAAGCTGGCCAAGAAGCGGGTACGTCTCAAAGCAAAGGTTATGAATGGGGCTGTTTTCTAACGTCGAACAGCTCGGTACTTTCGGTCGTGCGAAGGCGAAGGTCGATGAGTTGCAGCGTGTCATTGCTGAGTCGAGGAGAGCTGGTCACTAAGCATCTTGCAATCGTTTCGATACCTGCCTATTTCGCATAGAGGGCATGGAGTTGTATGAATGAACAAAACGAAGGCTTCATGGATGATATCCGAGGAATGCTCGGCCGTGGTACCAGCTAGCAATACCATCATGGGATTCTAGAAGCAATGAATAAATCCAACAACGCATACTTCTTAATTAATCTTCAAGTGATCTATTGGCTCTAAGATGAGGATTTTTGGTCTAACAACGGCACAACCGCAAAGCAGGAACTCCTCGCTATGATCACGAAAACGCCAACAAAAAAAGGTTCCTTCAACCAACGTTGCTGCTCATAACGTCGTGCACCATCAAAGCCTTTCGGCTTATTTCTTCGAGAGCCTTTGAAGCAGCCTCGAGATCCCTTTGCCCTTGCCATCTCCACTGCCATCGGAATCCTTCCCCTTACCCTTCTTATCAATAGGCTTCTCGTTCTCGCCATCTTCCTCTGGCGCTGGCGGCGGTTCTGGAACATGAACTTCCTTTGCACTCTCAACATATTGTGGCTTTAACGTAGGACCGTTTCTAGCACCTTCACTGGCTGTATCATCCCAGACAAAATTGACCAGCATTTTCCCATCAAAGCCCAGGTCCTTGATCAACTTCTTCTTCTCATCTCTAGGAACTGTTTGAGGCGGCCCTTTACTTGTCCAGACGAGTTTGAATGCTTGGTCTTCGGCAGAAATGACTCCCGTCACGAAGGCGTAGAGCTGTGCACACGTCTCCTGAGCGTTGAAGGTTGAAACTATAGTCGATTGATCTGGAAATCGAACCTTGATGGACACTTCTTTCGTGCTAGCTAGTTTCGCAGCTTTCTCCACCTCTGCTCGCTCCATCTCAGCATCGGACAGTAGTCTCTTGTTTTGGCTGTTGTTTTGAAGACGACTTTGGTGGAGTTTTGCGTGGGCAATTGTTGGCTCGAAGTCTTCTTCGTTATGAGGTACTAGAGCTGCTTTTGGTGTATCGTTGGAGGGAGGGGAGAACACAGATACTGGCCGTTGGTTTGGACCCAGAATTGGTTCTTCCCCGGTCTCTGGAGCTGGGCGATTCAAAGGAGTGGCCGAGACTGGCAACGGAACATTTCTTACCTGTTCTGAATATGGTGATGGGTCTGCTGATGCTCCTTCTGAGGCTTCAACGGATGTCATATCAACATCTTCAGAGATGGGTCCCGCTGAAGGTAGTCCTGCGATTGATGCTGTGATCGTGTCCCCAATCGGAGCGGCACTGCTCGACCCTCCGTTGGCTGACTCTTGAGATGTATCTTCCGCCTTAAAGTATTGTCCAATTTCCACCATTGCCTGTTCAAGTGGCCGATCCGTCTTCTTGAATTCGAGTCTAATAAGTGTCGATCCTTTATTGTGGCCGAGGTTCGCCAGTGTCTTCTGCAAATCCTCGAGGTCTGATAACTCCCTGCCTGCCACGTTCAGAACAGGCTTCTCATAGACGATTCGGCCAGCGCCTGAAGTACCCTTCTCCACTTCTGCCACCCCACGAGCAGTGAAGTTCAGATTTGCTCCTCCACTAGACTCGAATTTTCGTAGTATAAGCCACAGTGTGGTATCGCTAGGGAATTGGTCCATCAAGCGGCCATTAGGTGCAGAAGACGCTAAGGATTGTGGTAACTGGAGGGCGACTGACACGACGGAAGGTGATCGAGACTCTAAGACAAGATTGAGTTTGGCCCCAGGGGATAGACCCGACTGGCGAAAGGTTCGTGAGATGTCGACGGGTTTGTTGTTGTGCCTGTCTCTTGTTAGTGACTACGATAGATTATCACTCTTCATAACTCACTTAAGGCCATAGTTGCTGGAATTTCCCTTGTCTGTAAGTTTGGTACATGCCTCCGCCAGTACATCCGTCAAGTATGTGCCAGGAGTTACTTTGATTTTGGCTGAACGAAACGAAGAGTTTACGACTTGAACATGCGAGGCCATAGCACCGGACTGTTGGATTGGTACTAAGAAGCTTGGGTCCTGGGAATCGTTTCCCTTATATATTGATCACTTCAGTAGCAAATGGAGCACCAGGTCGCGATATGTTTGCGTTCTCTTAAAGCTTCTCTTTGCTTCTCGAATCTTTCTTTGTAACGACTGGCCGGCGTGGCGGGGTTGTAAAACTCCCGAGAACTCAAGAGGAAGGCTGCAACTGAACGTGACAAGCAATATCTCAGACTTGAAGAAAGAATTATTCGGGAAATAGAGCAGAGAAGTATGACAATTGTCTCCTATTGATTTAAGTCGTGCAATAAAGTTGAAGGTTGATCTCAAGATGTTGATCTGTGCCTGGTGTCAGCGGCAGAATTAGGCGGTGAAGAACTGCAGGTGAAGCTCGAACGCGCAGCCGTGTCTGCCTCTTCTCGATACTAAACAGCCTCATTTTGACGACCACTCTATCTGCGAAATTCTCGATTGCCCCAGAGAGTTGTTCGCAACATTCATACATCCATAGAGGAACTCAATACAAAGCAACATTCGTCAAGATGGTAAATATTACATCCCCGTGTCCCCTTTCAAGCCAGCTAGCTAATCCCCCTTCTCGCAGAGCTCCCCATTCTCCATCAGTACGGCACCTTCATACCTTCACCCTTTGTAATCTCCCTCCTATATCTCAACTAACATCCCTCAGATGGCGGTGCTTGCGTAGCTATGGTGGGAAAGGACTGCGTCGCCATAGCATGCGATCTGCGACTTGGTCTCCAATCTCTCACCGTCTCCAACAACTTCCCCAAGATCTTCTCCTACGGTGACGTCTACCTAGGACTCACTGGTCTCGCAACCGACGTCTCGACAGTATCTGACCTCTTCCGGTATAAAGTCAACATGTACCGTCTCCGCGAAGAACGCAACATCTCCCCTTCAACGATGGCAAGCTTGGTCAGCAGTAGTCTTTACGAGAGGAGATTCGGTCCCTATTTCGTCAGTCCAGTTGTTGCGGGCATTGACCAAAAGACCGGAAAGCCTTTTATTTGCGGGTTCGATAGTATTGGGTGCATCGATTTTGCGAAGGACTTCATTGTCAGTGGAACGGCCAGTGATCAGTTGTTTGGTACATGTGAGGGACTTTGGGAACCAGATCTTGTGGGTCTTCCTTTCTCGGATGCTCCTGGGGATTCTTACTAATGAAGTGGGACGCAGGGACCAGAAGATCTTTTCGAGACAATCTCACAGGCGTTGCTGAATGCAGTGGATAGAGATGCGTTGTCAGGCTGGGGTGCACATGTCTACATCATCGAGAAGGACAAGGTAACGAAACGATTATTAAAGGGAAGACAAGATTAATGGGGCAGATGGGAGATGGCTCAGTCGAGATTGAGCTGCTGGTGATGAGAAAAGGCAAGCTCGTCTTGTGTACACTAGATATGGCATCACCTCGATGGCAGAAAAATTACACGAAATGATAAACTACATGCGTAACTGCGTAACTTTGATTGTGCAGTGCTGAGTACTAAAGTTCAGACGCACATACCTCAGTGACCGTCACGAGCCAAATATCAACCAGAGCTGATGATAATCCCATAAGAGCTGATTCATCGAAGATGGGAACACTATCCGAAATACGTCGCACTACATAACCTTTCAGTTGGGAAGTGGGGAATTAATGATTCCAGCGATAAGAGTTGAGTAATCACTTAGGTTCACATGTATATAAAAGTGCAAAACGTTAACTCCTATTTGATGCAAATGCCAAAGGACAACGATGTGGTTCTAATATCTACTGTCTACTAATGTACAGCTTTAGATGGCCGCAGCCCATTATACTTGGGTTCTACTCCATCTTTGCTCTAGGTTGAATCTCTGCAGTCTTCTGCATGAACAACTGTCTCTCGACAAACTTGAGAGCTTCATCAATGAGACTGTGGCATGTTAGCAAATAATTGGGCAGGTCAGGGAAGTAGAACTTACATTACAGGAGCGCTGATGAGAAGGACCGCTTGCCACTCATTCCAATTCAAGGGAAGAATGGAGAACAGGGTCTGCAAAAATGGAGTATAGAGCAGAGCAAAGTGCAAGGCCATCGAAAGAGTGATCGCATACACCAGCATCATGTTGTCCCACAACGGGAGTGTGAGAAGAGATTCGCTAGAGGAGAGTGCATTCATGGCGTTCAACATCTCAATGACAACCAGGATGGATAGCGAGACTGTAGAAGCTGCTTTTGCCATGTCATTGGAGAACATCTGGCAGCCAATCTCTGGGAACTGGGCAGAGCATCGATGGAAATGTGATAATTGCCAGAAGGTAATCTGAGGCCCTTCTGGGTTGTACATGAACCACCAAGCGTAGCCTGCGACTGTAGCAAGACCAACGTATGTTCCGATCACCATGTAGCGGAAGAACAGCCAACTACCAATGAGTGGCTCATCACGCTTTCTTGGTTGTCTTCTCATAACATCATGGTCTGGAGGATTGAAGGATAAAGCAGTAGCTGGAAGTCCATCAGTAACGAGGTTGACCCAAAGAAGCTGGACGGGAATAAGAGCCTCTGGCATGCCAACGGCGGCAGTCAGGAAGATCGAAACAACCTCGCCAATGTTGGACGAGATGAGGTATCTGATGAATTGCTGAGTGTTATTGTAAATGGAGCGGCCTTCCTCAATGGCAACTTCAATGGTAGCAAAGTTATCATCAGCGAGAACCATATCAGAGGCTAGTTTCGAGACGTCTGTTCCGGATCCCATGGCAACACCAATATCGGCCTTTTTCAAAGCTGGTGCATCGTTAACGCCGTCGCCAGTCATTGCCACGACTTCTCCAGCTGACTGAAGGAGGTCAACAAGCCTAGACTTGTGGCTCGGTTCAACTCGGGAGAAGAGAGAGGCTCTCTTTGCAGCCTCCAGCTGTTCACTCTCAGTGAGATTGTCAAATTCACGTCCAGTGTAGCTCTTGCCCTTCAAATCTTCATACTCGCCAAAGACGCCAATCTGCCTGCATATGGTTTCAGCCGTGTTGCGGTTGTCTCCGGTAATCACAATGACACGGATACCAGCTTCCTTGCACTTTCGGATAGATCCAGCAACCTCAGGACGAGGAGGGTCGAGCATGCCAACAAGACCAAGAAGTGTCAGATTTTGTTCAAGCTGTAAATATTCCGTCGTTGATTTGGCCTTCTT
The DNA here is from genome assembly GCA_002865625.1 of Hyaloscypha hepaticicola. Lineage (NCBI taxonomy): Eukaryota > Fungi > Ascomycota > Leotiomycetes > Helotiales > Hyaloscyphaceae > Hyaloscypha > Hyaloscypha hepaticicola. Next base: position 513,834 of record KZ613471.1, read on the forward strand.
AAGAAGGGGGTTCGAAGCGACATTCTCGACACTGGCAAGAGCAATCACTCGTAATCCTCTGTTTCCGTAGTCCACGACTTCTCGCAGCAAAAGCTCAGACAGCTTTTGGGACATCGGAACCTGCTTTCCGTTTGCTCCTACTATCGTTTGGGTGCAGCGGTCGATGATTGATTCAGGTGCCCCCTTCACAAGCAGTCTCTGCTGTTTTTTATCGCCGACAAGAACGGACATGCTCTTTCTATCTCTTGAAAACTCGTAGGTGGCTAATCTGGGACTTCTCTCCTCATACCAAGAACTAGCAAGATGGAGAGTGTCCTGGGCTGAGACGCTGGCTCTTCGCTGATTCTGAGCCGTGTCCTTGGTCCCGATCTTTTCGACCAGTACGCGCAGAGCCCCTTCGGTGGGTTCTCCAACGTTCGAATAGTGTCCAGATTTTGAATCGAAGGCCAGCTGAGCATCGTTACATAAGGCGGCAACTTCAGCCATTTGGAAAATGGTCTCTGAAGTTTTAGCTACATCTATGATCACGGAGCCTTTAGACTTAATAGTTCCCTGAGGAGCAAATGTGGTTCCTTCGACATCCAGCTCCTCAAGGTCATTTCCGGCTTCGTTAATGTAAACGATCTTGTTGACGCTCATCTGGTTAGTGGTCAAAGTACCAGTCTTGTCGGAACAGATGACGCTGCAACTACCAAGAGTCTCGACAGAGGGCAGACTTCGCACTACAGCATTCTTTGCCGCCATCTTTCTTGTCCCAAGAGCCAAACATGTTGTTATGACAACAGCCAATCCTTCCGGAATAGCTGCAACGCCTAGTGAAACGGCAATCTTGAGATAGTAAATGGCTCCCTTCGTCCAACTTCCGTGGGTCGGGTCGTTGAAATGCGGGATGTTGATGAGCCAAACAACAATACAAATCACCGAGATGACCTTTGCTAAAGTGTCTCCGAAATCGTTAAGCTTTTGCTTCAAAGGAGTGGGCTCGGAAATCTGGGCTACAATGCTCTCGTGAATATCGCCAATGGCCGTGGAGGATCCTGTAAGGACCACAATCGCGGTAGCGTGTCCGGTGACCACAGTCGTTCCTGAAAAAAGGATGTTGATCTGGTCCTGCTTTACAGCCTTCGGATCTTTGACCGTAACCGTATCCTTTCCAACACTCTCGCTTTCTCCAGTCAGGATAGCTTGGTCGACTGCGAAACTGTTGCTTTGAATAGCAAGAACTCTGCAATCTGCAGGAACTCTGTCTCCCACAGCAATCGATATTATGTCCCCTGGAACCAACTGCTCCGCCCGAATTCTAGAAACATGTCCATCTCGAATGACCTTAGCTTCATTCGCAGAATATTCTTGTAGTGCTGCAATTGCCTTCTCTGCTCTGCTCTCCTGCGATACACCAACGATGGCATTAAGGATTAAGATTGTGAGAATCTGGTAGATGTTAGAATTAATCACATTCCGTGGTATGGTTATAGCTTACAACTGCAGGGTCTACAAAAGCTGTCCAGCCACCATCTTCTTCAAAAAGGGCGAGGACAAAAGAAACCGCTGCCGAACCGAGGAGAATGATAACTAGCTGATCCTTGAACTGCTCAAGGATTAATTCCCAGAGAGGAGTAGGAGGATCTTCTGCGATTGCTGAAGAATTTGAAAGTCAGGTTTTGCTCTTCTGTGTTGCGGCGCAAAAGGGTACTGCTCACCATTACGACCATACTTGTGCCGGTATGCTTGGACTTGCGCCTCGGTGAGACCTTGAGCCTCAGAGACTGAAAAGAACTTCAAAACCTCCGACGTGGACTGTGCGAATGCGTTCTCCATGTTGACGTGGGCAAGAATGTCCTTGTACCGTGTCTGCGGCCAGTCTGATTATTCTGGAATATTCATGTATGGCAAAATGCTTGCGCAAGTACGTCGCGAGAATATGAATACGGTGTAAAGAAGACGATGAAAGTCAACGTCCGGGAAAAGTAAAGAAAAGTGGCCTTTGGGGTAGAGTTGCTTGGTAAGTTTGCCTCCACTTTGAGTTTCTACAGGTGTCCTCTTTGATGAGGCTGTTCCAAATTCTCATTGGTACCTCGGCGAAAACTAGCTCCAAAGTCCGACACCCTAACGAGTCTAAACGTGCCTTCCAGTTCGAGGGACCCTTTCTCACAGAAAGGTGGGATGGCCGTTTTTCCAAAGTATATGCGCATAGCATAGTTGACGATGGGATATGAACATCCTCGATCACCAGATTTCGATTCCGAACATCAATATCGTTTGAGCCAGCCTCCCCAGATCCTTGCAATTAGTACTTATCGGTACCTATCTGCTGGTCCGCTTCTCTGCTGGCAACGTTAGCCAACCAGCAGTACAGACATCAGCCAAATCAAAGGTTAATGTCCGGACCTCCAAGACATCCAACTTCCGTGTCTCTGAGTACCCCTCACTGATTGCCGTATGACAGTTGCGGCTGACCATAGCACGAAAGTATTATTAGGTCGATGTCATACTTCAAAGCCGGTTGATTGTCCCTTCCGTTGAGCGGACTCCATTCCTTATTCGAGGAGGATTGCGGCATGAAGCCATTACAATACGAATGATTCTATCTTCTACATACCTGGTTTCCCACCAGCCCATACTTTGTGGAGACGAGGCTGATACGAGTTTAATATCAGAGCTCTCTCTAGGTATGGGCTTTGATCACATGACATGAGGGACTTTCCATTCCAAGTGAAGACGTGGCGGGAAGGCTTGATGACCCCTCATCTCCTACCTATGCGACAACTTGTTCTGCCAGGTTGGCGGAGTGAATTGGCATGTGCCTTCATTGGCCAGCGGCTCTTTGCCAGCACATGCAAGGAGACCTTGATCCCTGTAAACCACAAGGCAGAACTGTCGAGTATAATTGATAAGAGATGTTTCTGGTGGAACCCGAGCCAACCATTCAACGGCTCCAAGACCCAGTTGGCAGAATTACTTCCAGTCAGCTGCTTATGGGCTGGCAATGTGATTTGCAATGGTGAATACTTATACCCTCAGATTCTCTTGTAGACGTAACTCATTGCCAACTTGCTTTAATATCCTTGATCCGATCATCCAAGTCCCAGAATGCAATCCATGTAGTAACAGACTGGGAGGTGTGTTACACAATCTCAAGCATGAACCACGTGATGCCATTCTTCTCTTGTAAATGTAGATGTAATGAAGGCTTTTGTTTCTAACAAAATATATGGTTATATGGACTTATACTTATCTATTAACATTTGACTATGGTCGTTCACCTTTGACTCTTTAGTAAACAAAAGTCAGTACTGTGTTGCGGCTTCCCAGGTGTGAATGTTCCATTTCCGGTTAGCGCGGCTTGTCGTAGCGCAGACAGTCGCTCCTTCCCATGAAGTCGGCTGTCTATGAATATTCCACAACAAATCCACCGCCGCATTCAACCTTTCCTAACACAACAAACCTACGATCTTTGCCTTACCACACCCTACCACAGCAAGTCTTGACCGACCGTGACGATGACGACTGAAGTAAGTTCTTCCTCCCTCGCATCCACGTCACTTCACGGACCTAATTTGGTTCCCCTCCTACCCACCTTATCAACCGCGTCGTGACAAGCCCTGTACCTACCCACCATCTCTAGAGAAGATTTTGCTGACACTTCCATCACTTTGTAGCGTGAAAGGTAAATTCAAACCTGCCCAGGCAACCCGAATCTTCGGTCCGAGATGCTAATCCATTCATAGCAAGACGTTTCTTGCCCGGTTGTGCGAACAGGCAGAGCGCTATGATGAGATGGTTACATATATGAAGGAGGTAGCCAAGGTAAACATCCAATACCATAGAATTAAGCGTGGTCCTTGATTGGGAATCATAACTGATGACGCGTGATGCAGTTGGGTGGAGAGCTCACAGTTGATGAGAGAAACCTCCTGTCCGTTGCCTACAAGAACGTTGTCGGCACTCGACGTGCTTCTTGGCGCATTATCTCCTCAATCGAGCAGAAGGAAGAGTCTAAGGGCACCGACAAGCATGTTTCGACTATTCGTGATTACCGCCAAAAGATCGAGACTGAACTTGAGAAAGTCTGCCAAGATGTTCTTGATGTTTTGGATGAATCTTTGATCCCCAAAGCCGAGTCTGGAGAGTCCAAGGTCTTTTATCACAAGATGTACGTCTTTTTCAGTGATGTTGAATTCGCCCCGCAATTCGTCGGAGTGTACCTTTGCTAACAGGGATTTGAATATAGGAAGGGTGACTATCACCGCTATCTGGCTGAGTTTGCTTCTGGCGAGAAGCGCAAGGTTGCTGCAACTGCTGCCCACGAGGCCTACAAGGTATGCGCTGTTGCGAATACTTCTCTGGTAAATTCTGACACTTTACATAGAATGCTACCGACGTTGCGCAAACAGAGCTCACTCCAACCCACCCCATCCGTCTCGGCTTGGCCCTCAACTTTTCCGTCTTCTACTATGAGATCCTCAACTCCCCCGATCGTGCATGCCATCTTGCCAAGCAGGCCTTCGATGATGCTATCGCCGAGCTCGATTCTCTGTCCGAGGAGTCATACCGTGACAGCACGCTCATCATGCAACTTCTCCGGGACAACCTTACGTTGTGGACCTCCTCAGACAGCGGCGAACCCGAGGCTGCAGCAGCTGAGCCGGCCAAGGAGACTGAGAAGGCTGCTGAGCCAGAGAAGACCGAGGAGCCGAAGAGCGAAGCTGCCCCTGCCACCGAATCTTAGATTTCTCACTCTCGGATCTCCTCGTCTCGTTTTCATATGCTTCTTGATCTTGCTGGAGTGGCTGGTATACCAGGCTTGCTGGCGGAGTGATTGCAGCATGGGTAGGGGATGGGAGTTGATATGAAAAGCAGAACGAGTGCGGCTTTGCGAACTCGGTCGATTTGCGAATACACCATCCTGCGAACCTGATGATCATGTTTTCCTTTCTGGTTGCGATGTCTTATTTCCCTGCGGTCTTTCTCACGTTATGGGCGTGTTTTGCGGATGGGGCCTTTCATAGCTTCTGAAGCGGGCGTCTCTGATCATGGAATGCATTTCTTCACAAGAGCCTCAACGGCACATAGCTGAGGGAGATGATTTCGTCAAGGGGTACTCTTAGTCTCTCTACTTGCGATGAGCTTTCGTTGTTTCGCTCAGGAGGTGTGCTTCTACTCTAGATATCCCTCGGATTTCTACATCGCCCTTGCGTTGTCATAGCGAAGCCTCTTAAACCTCTGCGCGTTGCTTTCTAGTAGCTGGCTATGGTTGATGAATTCACTCCGCACTATCCGATTCCTGCCCATGAATGTGAGAACCCCTGAGTTGCCAAGAATTAGTTGCTGCACCTTTCGAAAGCGACCTATGTTTGGACACCACCAACCTGAGGCCCAAACTCTCCCAGGCTTTTAGGTCCCGCTTCCACATGTCCATAAATACCGCCAAATTGACATGCACGTACAGTGCTTCTTCCCGTTAAGCTTTTCAAGAGTACTTGAATAATTATCCACCACCCTTCTTTCGGTCCTTAACCTCCTTGCCCCTCCCATCCCCATTCAATAGCCTCGCCGCCCTCTCTAATCTCTCCCTTCTCTGCCTCAACCCACCAAGCTCACTCTCTCCACTCCCATTCTCCATACTGCTCTCCCTTCCAAGCTCTGCCTCCTGCTCCGGAACTCTCAACCCATCACCCTCTTCATCCTCAGGATTGTACATCTCTGTCTTAGCGCTATCTTTCCCATCACTCTGATCCTTGAATCTTGAATTACTGCCCGAACCAGAAGTTTTTGAGTCCCGTTTTAAGATCTTCTTCCAGAATGAAGGTTGTTGGATAGGACGTGCTAGGTATTCGGACTCGCTTGGCGTGAAGTGTGCACATGCCGATACCTCCTTACGCCATGTTTCGATGCGGCCGGGAGATTTGGGCTTCGGGAGCGGCATTTTGCAGACTTGATTGAGAGATACAGTACTATCGAATTTTGTCCATCTTGGTTGGGGGACTGAAAGAATTATGAGGAAAGGGGTGGCGACAGGTTCCTGAAGGTACTATGGCAAATCACGCGACCGTTGGCAGCAGGGCTGGAAGAACGTCACGAGAGGATCGGCGGATGGCTAGATTGGATTGCGGGCCGGGCCTTTCTTGTGACCAAACTTTAAGAAGATTCCAGAGACACTACAAGTGAGCAGTCATTGACGTAAAGAACTTAATGAATAATCTCATGGGATTACCTAGGCGCATGAAGGTAGTATTGAAATGTACTACGTGGTGGCTTGTCTCCATTTACAGTACTCGAAATTACGGGAATAGCTAAGCAGAAATTGTCAACTATTTTACAAAAATTCGTTTTTTGCTCTCGGTCATTCTCAGCACTTCTCTTCCCCTTTTCTCTTTGGTGGCTATTCCTATGGAGCATTTCCTCCAATATCCGTATTAGCAACGGCAATAGTCTCCCTGGTTGGCACACCAGTCTTCATTAGCAAAGTCCATCAGCGAAGATAACCAAGTTGAAATCCATCCGAGGAGACGTACGGACCGGCGGCAGAAGTACGTGCTGCCCAGTCAGAGCCCATTGAGCGTTTTGCTAGTCGAAAGCAACCACTGAGAAGTCCCGGTCAATACGCTCCAGGAGCAAGTTGTTTCGGTTCCATTTGCTCTTGTTTCCAGGATTCCCAGGAGAAAGATAAGAGTGACGCAAGCAGCAAGCTTGAACAACATCATCAGCTCTGGGCTCAATCAGCACAGCTTTTCGAATATTCTGAGCGATCTGGGTCCCATTGCCAACAAACTTGAAAGCAGAATAAACTTCGTAAATCTTCCAGACCAATCACTCATACCTCTAGAATCGACTAATATCCCAGCAAAGCCATTTGTTAAGGGATACCACTCAGAGGGGCGCATTTCATTGGGCGCTCCGTAGCTGTAGTTCTTGTTGATCAAGAAAATAGCAGCAACTCCCTCCCAGGTCTGGGACGAGAACTAGAAAATGGCCTAATACAGCATCATGATGAAGGAAATCTGGATGTCGTGAACTGCAATTGGAAAAGAGGGCGTTACAAAATGTGTCAACAAAGGTGATGTTGTTGCAGCATATGTGCACGGCAGTGCGCTATGCAGATTTAACACGGATAATCGAAGCCTCAGAACTCAAGTCTTGAGCATTTCGGGTAGAAAAAACATCAAAGGTGATAAAATAATTGTTCCAGCAATCTGATTCAGAAATGCGCACTTGGGTCTTTGGAAAACGAGGCTGCTTTTCCTCACCAGCCCTTGAAAAGTGAATGCATAATAACGCAATGGAATAGATGAACGAGGCTGCGCCACAGCATAATTTGAGGCTTCAGAATGGGTCATTTTGAGATCATGCTCCGAAAAGCGTTCATTCTCTTCCTATTTATTTGATACTGAGTATCGTTCATCACCAGCCTATGTAGGAGAAGAAGAAGAAAGGTCAAAAATAATCGAGTTTTGATTTCAGCTTTGCGGCCGAGCGCTAATCCTCTTTCGAGCTAGCCCGCATGCTACCAAAAGTTAGCGCGTTCGATTGAGGCTGAATCTTAGGAGGCAGCAGAAATTGAATCTTTCCATCCTCCTCCTTTTGGACCAGATCTCCTTACATTTTAGCCGACTATTGAAGTCGCTGCTGGATCTCAATCTCAAAAGTGGACACCTTCCCCCGCACCTCCTCTCGCGAGAATTGAACTGCAGACACGGTCACCAACACGCGCGACCCAGCAAACCCACTCTTGCGACCACAATGAGTGACTTCAACTTCGGAGGTACTGACGAGGAGTCGGCTGAGATCAAGAAGCTGAACGCTGAAGTCGTAAGTGGAGCTATATGCGGGCCCCCGATCTACTCGTAACGAAGCTGACTTTCCTGGTGCTTAGCTCGAGGATACAGACAACTTTGAGAACTGGGAGAAGCTCGTTCGCGCAGCTGAGACCCTTGAGGGTGGCTTAAATCGCAATTCTAGTCCACAAGCTATCGCAACCACCCGCGACGCCTACGACCGCTTTCTTGCAAAGTTTCCTCTTTTGTTTGGATATTGGAAGAAATATGCCGACCTCGAATTCTCCATTGCCGGCACTGAAGCTGCGGAGATGGTAAGGCTGCATAATCACACGCACCGAACAGAGTGCTGACTTCAATACCAGGTCTTCGAGCGAGGCGTTGCGAGTATAACAACCTCGGTGGATTTGTGGACCGACTATTGCTCTTTCAAGGTTGAGACCAGCCACGATCCAGATGTGATCAGAGAGTAAGTATTACTGGACTCTTTCCTACCCTTTAACACAGACACCTGTGACGGATGCAATCGTCATGACTACGCGCTACAATTGGACAATCACTGGGTCGCAGATGGTGAGAAATGCCAACACAAGCTGCTCCCTGTTTGATACTTTCTCACCCACATGATCAGGATCTTTCCTTCTACTATCACACGTTCGCTGTTACATCGTCTCACTCTGCACACTTGTCCGGCGCGGATGGAATTTGAGGATTATTAGCTCAAGCACACTGCCCTTCCCGTATTTGCACTCCTTGCCACCTTTGCACTCCCTTTTCCCCTTTGAAGGCCTGGCTAATACTTTGTCAAAGACTTTTTGAGCGTGGTGCTGCCTGTGTTGGTTTGGACTTTCTTGCTCACCCTTTCTGGGACAAGTACCTCGAGTTTGAAGACCGCTTGGAATCACACGACAGGATTTTTGCCATCCTCAGTCGTGTTGTCAAGATTCCAATGCATCAGTATGCTCGCTACTTCGAAAGATTTCGACAGCTTGCTCACACCCGACCTCTGACGGAGCTCGTGCCCGAAGATACGCTTGCTCAATTTCGTATGGATGTGGAAGCGGAGAGTGCTGGCTATCAACAAGGTGCTAAAGCCGAGTTGGAGATCGAGCGCGAAGTACGGACTAAGATTGATAATTTTCACCTTGAAATTTTCACCCGCACTCAAACGGAGACTACCAAGCGATGGACTTACGAGTCGGAGATCAAGCGCCCGTACTTCCACGTAACTGAGCTTGACCACCAGCAACTTGCCAATTGGAGAAAGTACTTGGATTTCGAGGAGGCCGAGGGCGACTACACTAGAGCAGTTTTCCTTTATGAGAGATGCCTGGTGACTTGCGCTTTCTACGACGAATTCTGGTTTCGATATGCCCGGTGGATGTCTGCCCAAGAGGAGAAGCAGGAAGAAGTCAGAAATATCTACCAGCGAGCCAGTACACTTTACGTTCCAATCAGTCGTCCTGGAATTCGACTGCAATATGCCTACTTCGAGGAGATGTCTGAACGCGCAGATGTCGCCCGGGATATCCACCAGGCCATTCTCGATCGCATGCCGGGTCACGTTGAGACTATTGTTTCATGGGCAAACCTGGAGCGCCGCCAAAACGGTCTTGAAGCCGCTATCGAGGTTTATAAAGCTCAGATCGATAACCCAGCCGTGGACCTGTTTGCAAAGGCAGCATTTGTCGTTGAGTGGGCCATCCTTTTATGGAAGATCCAAGGTTCGGTTAGTGAAGCTCGTCAGGTCTTCCAGAAGAACCAGCAATGGTACCTCCAGAGCCGCCACTTCTGGATGAAATACCTTGAATTTGAAATCGCCCAACCCACTTCTACGGATAAGGAAGCAGAGCATTATACGAGAATCAAACAGGTTCATGATGATATGATCAAGAAAAGCCGCATGAGCCTGAGTACGAAGAAAGATCTCAGCAGTTACTTCTTGACTTATCTACAGCAGAGAGGCACGAAGGAAGCCATGAAGGAATTTCTGCAAGTTGACCGGGAGCTAAACGGGTAAGTTCTTTTTCGTACTACTTCTTGAGTTAGATTAGGCTGACGTTCTCAACAGGCCTCTTTCCGTTCAACCAGCATATCTAAAGATAAATACTCCTACCGGTAGAGCATCTAGTAAAGCTTTGGAGAATGGTCATCCACCAGGTGAGGTTGACGAGGCCACCCTTCGCAAAGGGGAGGTTAAATACAGCAACTACTATGAAGAGTCCCGCGACCCAATACCCAACGCCCAAGGTCTTGCGCCCTTCCATTGAAACTGCCGTCTTTTGATACTGGATTTCCTTATGGCATATAATAAAGGGCTGGGGCGGTTGGGTTGCATTGCCTGTATGATAGGATTTCGCCTCAGACATTGCTCGATGTTTTCTGTATTCCTAGGTCCTTGGACAGGATGATTTTATCTTGCCTACGACGTTGACGATGGTTTGCGATATACGCTCCCTGAGATAGAAAATAAGATCAAAGCTTTACGCAAATGCAATAGCTTGAACGGTGAGAAATCACCGCTATGTGAGTGGCAAGGCGAGTATGCCAACTGTCATGTCATCTTTGTATTTGTAGCAATATCTCTTCTCTCTCGATGGTATCTACTGGGCCTGAACATCGAGGGTCTCGTAACGTATGTCCCCAGTCCCACCCAGCAAACTGATGAAATTTCTTCCTCCAGCCAAAGCAACAGTCATTGTCACTGAGACGTACTTGCCGCCCGTCCCTCTGAGCTTGAACGTCCCCTTCGATACCTGATTGACAGTGACATCGACAGTAGCCGTGCTCCCAGCATTCGCATAAGACAAAGTTAGCTTCGCTTTGACACCGACAGACTCGATCCCCGAAAATGCAACTACACTTCCACTACCCAAGCCCCCAACCACAGCACCATTCGGCGTAGCGACTGATTTTCCATCAAACATCACGCTTGCCCCCTTAATCAGCGTATCAACGGCGTAATATCGAGGAGTAGGATCTGGTTGCACCCAAACTTCTAGCTCACAGAGGCCAACCCAGACACCGGGCTTCCTGAAAAGATTTATACTCACGAACTGCGTCTCCACCTCGGCAAAAGAGAATGTGTTTCGATCATTGGGTAGGAATGATCCGCCAGACACATTTGCCAGGAGGCCTGTTGAGCCGTAGATTTCAAGACGAGCGGGGACGTCGATTCCCCCGCCACGTGCGACGTCTGAAAAGAGCGCGAGCGTGACGGAAGAGATGTTCCGGGGTCGAGCGAAGGTTATCTGCAGCGTATCGTTGCTGGAGGGCGATTGATAGTTTGTCCACCTGTTATCTGGTTCAGAGTCGTAGAAGAGGTATCCGTCGATGGCTTTCCAAGGCGAGTCGGCGAAGAAGGTGTTGGTTGCGTTGGCGAGGGGGTAGGCCCCTAGACCGATCGGGTTCCCGGCTATGTTTATGGGGGCGGTGGCAGTTACTATTGGGGCAGCGGGGAGGTAGACTTGTGCGGATGTGCTGTTGCGGTTGTAGACTTTGGTACCGTCGCAGAAGATGGTGATTCCTGGGCCGACGTTGTAGCGTGAACCATCTTGGTCATAGAGAACAGTTATGAGATGTCCGTGATAGGGGAGATTCTCGATGGCGAAGTAAGTCCAATTTTGGGGAATTATTGGAGAGACTTGCAAGAAATTATCGGAACGGGGGATGATACCTAAAAGACCAGTGATCACATCATCATTATTGGTTGAATCTATCGCATGTTAGTACTTCGACTGTATGATTTTTCGAGAGACTCACGCTGATAGTGCTCGCTATGGTTTGAACTATCAGCACTCCATTCGTCCAAAGATGGATAGTGGGACTCCGCAATGTATGGAACACCGTTCTTGTGCTGGGTAGTAGCATATCTTTCCAAATACTGAACATATTGCTCTGCAGTAGCGCAATTGGTACTTCGATAGATCGCAGCAAGAGATTTTAAGACGTGAGATGTTGAAAATGGCCACGATTGTCCATTCCAATAGCAGCAAGCACCACCTGGTTTGGTAGCAGAGTAGTACGGGTTCCTGATCTCCAGAGTTGTTGGACCATAAGTAGCAAAGAGCCCGAGAGGATCGAAAAGCTCCTGGACCGAAGCGTTGGCAAACTGATCATTTAGACCAACACCAAAGCGGAATGGAAAGAGGCCGACTTCCTCCCTTCCTTGGACCTTGGTCAGATTTGGATTGTTCGGTCGAATGACGTCCACGAAAAAGTTTTGAACGGGATCCCACAAATGTTCGTAGATAGAGTTTTCCAGTTGGTCTGAAATTTTGATGAACTTCGAAGCAGTTCTTAAATCTCCGGCTTCCATGGCAACTAGCGCTACCGCTCGCGCATTAGCCACCATGTATGCGTTATGGTTTGGTCGATACGTGTTCGGTCCATCGTATTGGAGTTGACCACCATTCGGAGCAACAATGTACCCTGGAAGACTAAACTCCTGGGCGTCCCAGTTTGGGGTGTAGTAATACAGCCCAACTGTGTGGTCGTACGTATAATCCCAGTAGTCGAAAAGTCTCGCCATATCTGAGAGCTGCTGGGTGGTGTACGTCGTGTCCCCATTGACTTGAGACCTCCTGAACATTGCTTCCAAAATCCAGTGGGTGTACTGAGTACTGTTTGCTGGACCTCGCGTATAGGCTAAGATGTAGTCATCATCATAAACCTGGTCTCGGAGCCATCTTGCTTCATCGATCTGGTGACCAGCAGCAGCGTCGATTGTATTCAGAGCTTGTGCGTATCCAACTGGTTGCATGAATTCCGTAATGATATAGCCAGTACCAGGAACAGTGTATCTCAAATGGCGCTGAAGAGAAGACCATCGATAATAATAGACATCTTGAATGTTGGTGTCTGGGATATCAATGAATGGGATGTTTTCCGACAAGAAAGTTTGCCCAAAGAAGCCACTGATAGGCGTGACGTGGTCTAAGAAAGAGGTTCCATTGTTGCTGATGCTTGGAGTCTGAAGAAACACCTGGCTCGTGGTCTGGGTTTTCGGGCTGAGTAGGGAAAGGCTGCGTATGGCCCAGGACGAGATTGAGTTCATCGTGAAACAGAAGAGGATATACCATGCTAGTAAATCAACGCTTCCAAAATCCAAGCCCACGAGAGAACGACGGAGCCAACCCTTAAGAACTACTCGAAATGCTGTACACAAAAGAGAGAATGAAGATGCAAGAGTTGGCCCTCCCCAGCGGCAGCCATGACCCGCCAAAGCTGTGCCCAGATTGTTCACGGGGCCCAAGACCAAGCACGCGACGTCAAGGAACGGTAAATTCTCCGATTAGCTCGCTTGGCCTCGGTTGCGGCATTTTGTGTCACGAGCGGTCAGATCAAACTGAGTTTTGGCGGCTAGGAAACAAACCACACTGTTTGAAAATATACCTCTGCAACGTTACGGCCTCGTTGGCATACTGGTCGTACTGTATGAGTTGTCTTAGAACTCTCACTACGACATCTCGATCTGAGGATCGTGTGATGAACCATCCAGCCATGTGGCGCCCCGCAACGCCGCACCCGCGCCTCTCCCGACCCGATCCCCGGATTTGCAGGTTGTGCGGGGTGGGTTACATGGTTCGTGTTCGAAGTGCGCCTGATCGAGCACCTCACTGTCCCCGCTGACGATATATCATTATCAAGGAGCTGCCTGACTTGAGGAAGAGAATTGAACATCCTGAATTGTACTGATCTGACCCAATGGAGGTTTATTGTTGATCATTGAGCATGCAAAATTGTAGCCAGCAGACACATCAAATTAGTATCCGCAAAACAGAGCACCGGCTATGCTCAACTCAATAGTCATCCGATATAAAGGAAACGAAGCTAAAGTCAAAAGCAGATCAATAATTCCTCAGGTGAACACAAACCCCGGCATTGAATTTCAATGTCCCCAGTAAAGTTGGACATTTGACCTTACCTAGATTTGCAGTAAGGGGGACTCCAGTCGTTCTAGGATAAACATTTTAAGGTACTTGAAGAATACGACTTTGATTTTCATAAGTGTGAAGGGACATTGGAAGTGAAAGCCTTTGTATTGTGTAATCTTCCACATCTGATTTGGAGTGCCGTTTGTCTGTCCATTTGCGAGCCAGGTTAAGCGGGACCGATTCAATAACTTCCTCAGTAAAAAATATTCTGAGGCTATTCAATATTCAACATCGCTAAGAAAGTTGCAAAAAAAATGCAAAACAAGAACCCAGGCTTTTCGCCTGGGAGAACAGACCAATATAACGTTTTGCGCGCACCATAGATTAATGGGCTAGCTTGATTCTTTTAATGCTCAATTTTACGTCTCAGTGCGACGACGGGGGTTTTATCCTTTCGGATTCGTCACTGTTTTACGTCACACAGTGGGTTGGACGAACCAATTTAACGTTGCTGGATGAGAACGGGCCAGTTTTTCGTCTTGCCAGGAGCACGCTGTGTATCAGTTTTTACCGTCTACAGAAGAAGACGTTAGTTTACCCACTTTGCCGTGTGTCAGTTCAGTCTTACAACCGGTCCCTGATTACTGAGAAATAGCTTATTTTGTTATGTATATTGCATTGGGATTTAGTGCCGCTTTTCCTGCACATCACGAGGCCTACTAGCGAGATCATATGATAACCACTCTCCCAAAATGCCTACGCAACCAATCGCTTTCTCTTTCCATCACTATCACAACTCATAAATCTCCAAATTCTCCAATTCCACATCGGAATAACCTTCTTCATGATCCACCTTACGGCCGGCGGAACAGCAGGATGATCCTTCCACATGCCTTCCTCAAACTCAACCAGCTCCATGTTGTTCATAAATATCGGAAGCGTGTTTAGAGCAAAGTCAAACGTCACAGCTTTCTTTCCTTGCTCTTGCTCGATCTTGACGAGGTCAAACTGCCTTTCAGGAGACGCGAATCGGGACAGAGCGAGAAGAGCTTGTGGCTCAGCTGCCAGATGAGCGTACAGCGGCTCCGAAAAGGAGTCCATGATCTCGAGAAGTCTCTTGGGCTGGAAGTCTGATGCGGGGTTTTTGAGACTCGTCAAGTAGTCCTTCAGAGTCTTCAGACCTGCGTGGAAAGCCGCTATGATAAGTGTCAGTGTACATCTCAAGGTTCTCATAACTTGATGTATTTCTACCATGTTGCTCAACTTCTCCATCCATGACTCCTTTCTGGCCTGTCACTCTTTCAATTTCAGGGAAGTAGTTGACTTCCTCATGCATGTGATGTTGTTCTACACATCTATGCCAAGCAAAACAATAGCCTGAGAAATCTTTGTAATCGGATGCTAAAAGTCTTGGAGCTTGTTGATAGATGCTGTTGAAACCACGAATCAAAGCTGTCTAGCGAGTTAGCATGAGTATTCTCAGGGTTGCAATGGGCGCACTGGGCTGTCCAACACAAGAGACAGTAACTCAGTATGAAATATGCCTTACAATTATGAGAAATTGTCATATGAGACGCTCCCATGGTAAAAGTATCTCTCTGCTAAAGTTTAGCTGTGGTTTTATTTTCAGAACCACTAATAAAACCCACCTTTCCAGTGAGAAATGCAGGCGAAGAGAGAAGTTCAAGAGGAGTGTCTTCGTAGAATGGAGGCTCATTGGCTGTGGACATTATGGGCACCAGAAGAGAAAAACGCTTTGAATTTCGAATTAAATAACTGGGTGCACTTCATTATTTGAAGAGAGGAACACTCCTTCCTTTTAAATAATACTGAATGCCATCCTAGCATCACATCTGACGCTGACCCCTGATGAGTGGATCCTTAGAATTACCCAGAATGGTAAGCGTTGAAGCCATGTCACGAGACTTCGTTC
The DNA here is from genome assembly GCA_002865625.1 of Hyaloscypha hepaticicola. NCBI lineage: Eukaryota > Fungi > Ascomycota > Leotiomycetes > Helotiales > Hyaloscyphaceae > Hyaloscypha > Hyaloscypha hepaticicola. The sequence goes on from KZ613471.1 coordinate 529,418, forward strand.
AGGGCATCAGTGAGAGCCAATCATTTTGTTTCGCTGTTTGAAGGCTCTTTCAAAATGGATGAGGTGTGAGGTATGAGGTGAAGCACGTAATGCAATAAATAGGCAGTAACAAAGCTATCTTGATTATTTAGGTATAGTTCTGATTGCAAATATCATCTCTGGATCTTGGCAAGGACAACACTCAAGAAACCTCAATAACCTTGAAGTCCTCCAAAGCCTTTTCTAGTGCATCCATTTTGCGTGGCACAAATCTCGCTTTATACCGTTTTGGCATCGACACAAGACTTGTTGGATCAGAGGCGCCTCTGACTGGATGGCAATCCACATCATCGAATTTCTTTATCTCAAACGAGTTGAGCATGCGAATGAAGACTAGGTAAAGCTCGCGATTTGCAAGCAGAGATCCTGCACACATGCGGTAACCCAGACCATAGGTAAACATTGGGGCGTCTGGGTTCTCGAGCCATCGCTCTGGACGAAATTCGTTGGGATCATCCCATACCGCTTCATCCATATTACAACTCCAGGCATTCAGGAAGTAGACTGTTCCTTTCGGGATGACGACTCCCTCGTATGTTACGTCCTTGATCGAGACTCGTGGGAGAGCCAGTCGAAGGACGGTATAGTATCTTTGCGAGAAGGCCGGTTAGCTTTTCTTCCTAGGATCAATGTGGAATAGAAGAACGTACCTCAAACACTCGCGGATGAGGGCAACGACGTATGAGCATTTCTGGTCATCCAGAGCATCACATAGTGGTTGGTCTACAGAGTAAAACTCTTCAATCGCTTTCCAAGCCTTCTGTTGGATGTCGGGCCGTTGTGCAAGCAAGGCAACGCTCCACTGCAGTAGCGTGGTAACTGTCTGAACGAGAACCCAATCAGCATGGCGCAAGTTAAGAAAAAGGATAATACTCACATCTAGCCCCCCTGAGAGCATAGTCAAGCTGATCGAGGTCAGCTCTTCAGTGTTAAGCTTCGCCTCTTCGTCAAGTATAACGTTCGCCTGAATGCACGGTTTATGCGTTCCCTTTTCCATTCGTGATTCCAGGTCCTTATTCAGAGCCGTCAAGTAAACGTCTCGGCGATCACGCATCTCACCAGCCTTCTTTAATCCAAAGCTAAAGGGATTCAGTCGTAGAAGCGGGATGTAGTCCTGCAGGTTGCCCGTAGTCGATCTGAATCTGCTTATCTCCTCTTCGACATGCGTAATCTCGTCGAAAAGTTTGTTTTCTTGACTATCCATGCGAACACCCCAGTTCAGGGTCAGAGCCAAAGACAAGCTCAACCTTTGAATCATTGGGAGTGGGTCAACGGGCTCAGAGCCAGCTTTCCCGTAGTTCAAGAGCTCTGCAACGAAATCTTTGCTCTCGAGGTCCAAGTGAGATACGTATGTTTGGATGGAAGGTCGATTGAGAGCTGACGCAGCACCCTTTCTTCTCCTCTTCAACGAGTCGCTATATGGCGAGGTACCAATGGTCGTTCCCGCCGTATTTGATAGAACCTGTAGTTTTTTGTTAGTATAAAGTAACACTAACTTAAGATGTCCCAAAATTACTACCTTGTGGAAAGTATAGAATTCAGGCCGCGAGCTCAATGCTTGAGCATTCTGGCCAAATAAAATCTTCGCAGATGCAGCAGAATTGACCACTACAACTGGGATATTGCCCAATTGTATTTGGTATACCGCCCCATACGTGCGAGCCCATTGTCGATATTTTTCGGCGGCGTTCTTTCGGATTTGCCAGAGATTGCCAATCAAAATAAATCCTCTAGGTCCATCGAGACCACTGACTCGGGCTTGTCGTCGCATAATCTCATTAACAAAGACGTAGAGGATTGGAACCACGAAGACAGCTACAGCAAGGGATTGCAAGGGATGCTCGATGGTTTCAACTTGAGCGGCGTGGAGGAGGTTAACGATAGCCATTCTTGCAGTACCGAAGAAGAGTAAAAATGTCTAAACGATTTGTACATTTGAAGAATTCATTTTGCAGAGGCTCAGGCAGATATACAATACCTCAATGAAATAAGTTTGACTTCCGTCCCCCGTCTCCACAATGCGGGGGAACGGGGGGGCAGGGGGCGGAAGCGTTCCGTCAGTTCCGCACCACCAAACGTTTGCCTCTGGAAAAGATGTTTCGAAGAATGCCTGTTATTCAGATAAGGTAGGTAATGATGGGGGGGAATTTTGTGGTCTATATTCCAGTCGAAAACAAGGGGCCGCCTTGGTCAACCGTTTTTGCAATCATGGCTTAACCAACATCCGCTGTACTGCTATGAGATTTCGCCACTCTTTACAACTTCATCGTATCGAATTACAGCCTGCAGTAGTACCTGCGCTCCTAGAGCACAATCCTCTGGGCTCGTATACTCCGAGGGATTGTGGCTGATTCCTCCTTCTGAAGGGACGAATATCATACTGGTCTTGACAACTTTGCTCGCCCACTTTAGCGGATTAGCAACATGTACTGTACCTTTGAGGAAATGGAGAGAGTATCGGGAGCATGAAACATGCTCCCGACTAGTGAAAATGGGAGCTCGGGATATGTGATGAAGGGATATAGCCCTTACAGAAGCATCGTGGCCGGCGTTACTCGTCATGTCCATAATCTCAGTAAGGCCTACCTCGTCGACGGCAGCAGAACGAACAACCCCGATGCAATCATCATGAAACGTAGACTCGGGCAAGCCCCAGGTTCGAACGACACGGTACCTTGTGCTGTTATTTTCCTGCTGCACAATCTTGTCGAGGCTTATGAAGATTGCAAGGTAGAGATCCTCAACTATCTTGTCTGTAGAACAGCGTACATCAATGATGAATTCAACCCCACTTGGAATTGTAGCCTGACTTTGCGTATCGTTGGTTATTACACCGACTGTAGCAAATCCCAACCTTGTTGACATTGCTATGTCACGTACAGCGGCAATCATCAGCGATGCTGTGACTAGAGCATCAGACCTCGTGTTCATGGGTGTAGTGCCAGAGTGTCCCTCAACACCGGAGACTCGTATAGCATACCACTTCATGGCTTGTACTCCAGTGACGACGCCCACTCTCTTCCCCGCTGCTTCAAGCTTTGGCCCTTGTTCAATATGTAGTTCAAAGTAGCACTCGAGGCCATTCTCTCGACAGTCGCAGGGTGTATCTCCGAGGTAGCCAATATGTTCAAGAGCTTTCTTCATCGATATGCCATCTGCGTCCTTGATCGCGTAGCAAGCTTCGAGACCGGTTGCCGATTTTGTAGACCAGACGCCCGAACACATCATTGCCCCAGGAAAACGTGCCCCTTCTTCGTTTGTCCAGTCTATGAGGCTGATTGGGCAGTGGGTTTGGATGTCGTTTTCATGTAGAGTTCGAAGTACCTCTAGAGCGGCAGTCACGCCCAGAATACCATCATAACGACCACCTAGAAGTCCATTCATCAGCTCCGTAGGTTCGGATTTAGAATGAGCTATTTACCGGCTGGCTGTGTATCCAAATGGCTCCCCATAGCGATCGGTCTTTTATCCTTCGACTGGCCAGGACGTGTTGCAAAGATATTTCCCATCTGATCAACTTTCACGTCACACCCCACCGCTTTGCATTGTTCCACGAGCCAATCTCGAACCTCCTTGTCCTCCTGACTTAATGCTAGCCTCCGCATTCCTGTCGAATTTGCGAGTAAGCCCCATGATGTGCACGTAGATTGTATTGTATGATTTAGACGGTCACCATTGATTCGGAGCTTTCGATACAGGGCCATCGCGCGCAAATTGGATCATCAATGGCAGGGCACGATGAAAGATAGGTGTTGAGACGTGAATCAGAGTTTTTGGTTACTGTGCTGTACAGTAAGAGACTTGTGTCGCGTCAAGAGTGGGAGGAAGGTCCAATTCGCGTCGACCAAATGAATTTCCCGCTTTCCCAAAACAAGGTTTCCTAAAGCAACCCATTGTGTGACAGGCCCCAAGATCGGTGGAAACAGACATCGGCACTGGAAGGTTCTACTACCCAGCCATAAATTCTTAGTCTTTTAGGTCCCCTAGCATCCGCCGGAGGAACGTAGATCTCAGGAAACGGGTTCTGAGCGTCGTGAGGAGTGTTGATCAGAGAAGTATATTCAGGAAGGTATGGCCCCGGTATTTCATTTGAATCATACCGGAGCATGAGAGAATCTCTGACATAAAGCAGATGCTTGCCAATGGAAGCAATCAAGCGCTATACACTCGGGAGCAGATTAACGAATACCTCGACTACATTTCCTTCCCCGTGACCAAATATAACATCACCCCTGAATCTGCCCGCACAAAGGATGGTCTTACCTATCTCTCTGCACTTCAGAAATATCAGCTTTCAAGAGTTCCGTTTGAGAATCTAGAATTGCATTATTCGAAAGAGCGTCACATTTCCATTGACAAGGAGGACTTGTTCAGAAAGATCGTTGGCGCCAAGAATGGGAGAGGTGGCTATTGTATGGAAAACAACACGCTCTTTGGGATTGTCCTGAAAACTTTGGGATTCGAAGTCGTTGCCACGGGTGCAAGAGTTTTGCTCTCTGGGGGTTCTGGTGGATGGTAAGAATAACTTCAAGTCAACTCGTTTTCATACGCATGGTTTATTTTGAAGCATCGCAATCATTTGTTCTAATCTGTACCCACAGGAGCCATTCTGTGAATCTCGTTCATATTGCTGGTCAGACATATCTCGTGGACGTCGGATTTGGAGGCAAGTTCTACACCTGAATATTATTTCGTTGCTTACACGTGGATCAGGGAACGGCCCAACAAGACCGTTACCTCTTGTACATGGACAGACTTCGAAATGGGGATCTACAGAGACAGAGCTGAGATTGTTGTACCGCGAGCCCTCAAATCCTGTAGTTCAGGGCACCTGGACTTTCGAAAGTCGAATCTCGAGCCAACGTGACTGGGCACCAAATTACTGTTTCGGGTTAACTGAGTTTCTGCCAGGAGACTTCGAGGTTATGAGTTACGCTACTTCTACACGGAGGACGAGCTGGTTTACTTTCGAGCTCATCTGCCTGAAGATGATCCTGGACGATGAGAAAGACGAGATAATAGGAGTTTTGATACTTTGTGGTTCAACGCTGAAGAGAAGAAGACTCGGGAATACTGAAATCATTGCCGAGTGTACCAATGAAAGTCAGCGAGTAGCCTTATTGCAGGATCACTTCGGAATTAGCTTGTCAAGCCGAGCCCGCGATGGCATCAGGGGCTCGGTGACTGAACTGAAGGAGGGCAGCAAATCTGGGCTTTGATCAAATATTCGAATTGCTTCAAGATCAACGACACTTTTTCAGCTCTTATTCTGCAAGATTTGAAAAACATATTCGTCAGCTGGCTTCCGAGCTCAGTCGAGTTCAATGAGTCGAAAAATGACGATGGGGTTGACAGCTTAGATATGGACAGAGTCATTGGTGAAACTAAGGTTAGTGCAACAATGGTTGCGGGAAGAATCTCGCCTTCGCCACCTGAAGTTACAGGTGGTCCTGATGAGAACTTAAGCTGCGAGATGATCAATCAAACTCTACATTGCATAGCTCACTGATATCCATTTTTGTGGCTCAAAAAAAATGCAACCAAGTGTCCTCCCCTCTCTTTCCTTGAACAACTCAGCCCAATAACTTCGATTTAGCTCGGCCTATCCGACGTTACTGTGAAAGCCTTCCGTATTAAGATTCTATTTTTGCGTGACATTACATTATCTCCGAGTCCTCGATCTTCAGTTCAATCTGACTCATCTGCATATGGCTATTGCTGACCTGAAACTGAGTCGGCAGTCTGCACCAAATGTACAATCTTTAAGTCTATCCAATTTTTCAATCACGAACTTTGTTGCTGCTGCTTGCACGCTCCCTAATGTACTGCCTTCCAATCCTGACGAGTCTTTGCCGACTTCAGCTGCTGTACAATCTTCAAGTTTGATCGACTCTCTTCCAACAAAATCAGTTTCTGCGATGTCCTCTATAGCGGTACGTTCATTGGATGCGTCCCCCACTGTCGGATCATCTCATTTAGAGTTTCGGCAGGAGATTATCGCTGCCGCATCTTCAGTCGCCCCGGCATCTGCTCCAGCTTCCCCGCAACTTACTGCATAGTTGGAGAATTGCCCGACTTTGTGGATAACGGCAACCTCCTCAACCCTAAATGCAGATGTGGTTGCGCTCCCTCAACCCTTGACATTAGTACGCTATATAGTTTGCTCTTAGATGCCCTGCCTGGTCATTGGTGAGAATGATGCTTCTTGCAGTGCAAAAAGGTGAGACGGACGTGGAGATCCTATTGTTATATTAGACTAATTTGAATTATCGGAGCGATGTGCAACAACAACTCGTGACACTCGTCTGTTAATATTCACTTTCGTAAATACTGAAAAGGTGAGACGGCCATGGGCGTCCTCGTGGCATATATCGGAGCGATGTGCAACAAAAACCCGTGACACTCGTCTACTGATATTCACTTTCCACTCGAAGCTCGTATTCATTTGCGAAGATGTAGTTAGATTGCCCAATTCTCGCATTTCCATACCCTTCAACAGACAAATGCTACGCCCCAAAATGCAGACCAGGACTTTATATCACCTCCCAACTACGATCCAACTGTGTGCAGTGGTGCGTTGGGTTTTCTTGTGTACTGATACGTATGGATGCCCTTAATTAATAGCGAGTGGAGTTTTTCTGGCCGGACAATTTGGGAAGATTGGGAAAGATGGGGAGGAGACGGATGGAACTTTTTCATTCAATGTTCTGAATGGAAGATATTTGAATGCTTTGTTGCATGACGACTATGAACCACTTTTGGGCGTACATGAATGAGAATGTTGATTTGACTAGGACCCAATATCACGCTGTCAAGTACTGCCCAGTCCGAATGCTATCAATTGAGAAAAGTAGCCGATATACAACTTCATTTCCACTGCAAGAACAGATGGGATACCCCGATTCATGACTCGATCTCTCAGCGATGTAGTGATTCCTATCGAACGTTTATCATTACCCAATTCTTGTCGAACCCACTGTCGAAAGATATAACGGCCCGGTCACCCCGATCACAGTATAGTACCAACCAGTCTCGAACGAACTATGCACCATAACGTTTCCAAGCCCTGTTCAGCAACGTTGGCAACTATTTCCTGCCTTCCAAGAGATCTGGTCCCCTCAAAGCCCTACAGGGATATACTTCACCACCCTCCTGCCTTAGGTTTGCAAGGGTCAAGGGAAGGGGTCACTCGCTCGCTCGCTTGCGAGCCGAGCCCCACTAAAGTTAAAGGGGGAACTAGAGGGGTCCAGCCCCAAAAAGATCTCCATGCTCAGATATCAACCACTGTCAACTTCCCATGTTGAACTTGAAAGCACATGATCATGAGGCATGAGAGAGAGAATTATTCGAATTCTGTGTCAGGGCCCAGATGGAAAGGCAGTAGATTACAACCCAGTTGTGTTTTTGAGTGCATTATGGGGCAACAGCACGCGCAAGGATTTACAGTTAACACCGTACAGAGTACAGTAAATAGAAAGTATCGCAACACTATTCTACATTAACCGACCCTCACTCTCCTCCGACACTTGCCGTTGCCTGACTTCCATGCCTCAAAATATGAAAGGTGGGGTTGATCCATCCCCGGTCGCCGAAAATTGCCAATTCAAGCCAGTTATTTGACGGCAATTCCCTCCCAAGCGGGGAATTTCTTCTCCCCCAGCAAAAACATCACGGTATAATTGAGGCCGAGATCGCATCCCCAACCTTTCGCTTTCTCTTCTCGAAAATAGTTTTCGTCTCATGTTCAATCAACATGGCGAAAATATTCGATGCTGCGGAAGGTATGAGTCCAATTCTCGGTCTGTTCTGTCTGTTCTGCGCTGACAATATCTCCAGTTGCGAAGCACAACAGTCCCAATGACTGCTGGGTAGTGCTTTACGGCGATGTATGGGATGTTTCCGAATTCCTCCCTTCTCACCCCGGTGGCTCCAAAATCATACTCAAGCTTGCAGGCCGCGATGCCACGGAAGAATACGATCCTATACACCCTCCTGGAACCTTAGAAGAAAACCTGAGCCCCGAAAAGAAACTTGGGAAGCTTGATCTCTCCACTGTACCCAAATCCAGCACTGCTGCCACTGAAAAGGAACAGCAGAAGGAGGAACCACCGAATATGGCGAGCCTGCTGAACCTAGATGAAATTGAAGAGGTTGCAACAAAGCAAGTGTCGAAGAAATGCTGGGCATATTACTACTCCGCCTCGGACGATCTTTTTTCGAAGAGCTTCAACAATTCAGTATACAGACAGATCTTGTTGCGGCCGAGGGTTTTCGTGAACTGTGAAAACTGTGATACTTCGACGACACTCCTGGGGCATAAAGTTGGGATCCCGCTCTATGTCGCTCCAGCTGCAATGGCGAGATTGGCACATCCGGCTGGTGAGCTGGGTATTGCTCAGGGTATCAGCCAGTTTGGAGCCTTGCAAATTGTCTCAAATAATGCGTCTATGACTCCGGAACAGATCGTTGCGGGTTCATTACCTGGTCAAATCTTTGGATGGCAATTATATGTGCAGAAGGACAGAAGTAAGAGCGAGGCCATGTTGGCGAGGATCAACAAGATGTCGGACAAGTACAAGTTCATCGTCTTGACTTTGGATGCCCCTGTGCCGGGTAAGAGAGAGCATGATGAGAGGAATCAGGATGTTGGAGCGTCGCTTCCAGTATCATCGGGTGTCAAAGCTGCCGATGAGCCCAAGAGACCTGGTGGCGGCGGGGTTGGGCAGCAATTGTTCTTTGGAACAGCTGCTGACCTAACTTGGAAGTCTACGCTTCAATGGTTGGCAAAGCACACTTCTTTGCCAATTGTGCTGAAGGGCCTTCAAACGCATGAAGATGCTTATTTGGCTTCTCAATATGCTCCTCAGGTGAAGGCTATCATCTTATCAAACCATGGAGGACGAGCCGCTGATACTGCTCCACCGGCTGTGCATACACTCTTGGAGATCAGGAAATACTGCCCAGAAGTATTCAGCAGAATCGAGGTCTGGGTGGATGGCGGTATCAAGAGGGGTACAGATATTGTCAAGGCACTTTGCCTAGGTGCTAAGGCCGTGGGTGTCGGCCGAGCGGCGTTGTACGGTCTAGGAGCAGGTGGTGTTGAGGGTGTGGAGAGGACTTTTGAAAGTAAGGAGCCTCCTCAATCAGACTCGGGATTTTAGTGACAGATTTTCAGTCCTTAAGGCAGAGATAGAGACATGCATGAGGCTTCTTGGCGCCGAAAAAGTAAGCGATTTGGGTTTGAAACATGTAAGTTCTCCATCCCTCCAACCCAATTTCTAAGTCTGACCACTTGATTAGATTAATACAAGAGCAGTTGAACGAGATATATATGATGGTCATGCAGGTTTAGAGAAGCTTGGCCTATGGGTGAAGGCCAATCTATAGATAATTTTTGTACATAATCAAATTTATGCCTTATTTTGGGCATGTTGTAAGCAAGTCCAATCCACCCCCTTTCTCAACAATGTCTCCCATCTCCCATTGCTTGCCTCGCTCTAATCTTCATCATCAATCTCCCAGAGTTACTCCTGGCTGTGTTGTAATTAATTCTGATCTTACTTGGACTTCTTTGTTGCAGTCAAGACGCACCTCAGTTATACATTACCCTTAGTACTCTCTGGATATGCCGAGAAATTCATGGTTTGAGCATGGATGAAACCAGCACCTGTCAGTTACGGTCTTCTGGTCATTCTGTGCTCCCGAGCTTCTGTTATTGGTGTCTTGAAAGAGCTGCACAAGATCTAACCAGCAGTAAGCAACGGTATTAAGGCTATCTGGTCTTATTCTCAAGGCTTGCAATGAAAGTGTTTGATTACGCTCTGCCAGGACGCTCAAGAAAAAACAAGGAATCAGACTAATTTCAGAGCGAAACACAGTCCTTTCCTCCCAAGATGGAGCAGAGAATAACATAAACTCGTTACTAGTTTCTTTTGTCACATGGATAGGTGACGCAAATCAAGCGTTAGGTATGGCGATAGAGGTGGCATAAATATCTTTAAAAACTTACCCAATCTCCCAGTATAGTTAGCGAGGGCGCGACTCAAACAAGTCACCTCTTAGTCTCAACTTAAAATAAAATTTGAAAGGCAAAGGGATTTTAATCCTGAGTTCTTTACTGGCTTTCACCACTGTGCACAGGCATGTACGTCGTGCAACGAACTTCAACTCGCTCAAATGCCTAACTTTCGTTGCACATTTACGTTTAGAGGGGTTGTGTGTGTTGGCCAATAATATCTCTTCGTTCTATTTCGTTGCACATTTGCATTTAGAGGGGTAGTGATAAAGCTGTTTATACGCCTTCCGACTCCTTCTTTTAGTAGATGCAACCTATAGTTCATGCTACGCAGGTATCTTTCCCAGACATGCTCAAGCCAACCGAACCGAGCTTGTATGCCAGTAGGAAAACTGGATATCAGAAGATGAGAAGACAGCTATAGCTAAACAAGAGGGGAATCAATGTTGCGAGAGGCATAACAAGGACACTAAACCATCACAAGAACAGAGAAACAGTTGTTCCTCTTTGCTTCCTTCTGTATCTTGACTAGATTGAATATTGTAGATCTACTAGAAAGAGGAAAATAGTCTAAAAGGTGAATTGAGAGCCGAAGCCACCGGATCGACGCAAGCCGGCCTAAATTTACAAAACTTGGCACTCGTGGTTCCAGCTGGCAATGCTTTGTCAATTAAAGGCCCTCAGCTCTTCATAGCTCTTTGTATTTGCCTTGTCTCTATTCTTTCCAGAGCAGTGAATTCTCAAACACCCCCTCCGCCCCACCCTAGGCCCGGCCCTCTTCAGTAGAGCGGGTAAGCCTAGACTAGGAGTGTTGCCGCGAACCCCGCTAAACCTCGTCTGATGTCTTTTAACAGTCCGTGAATCATTGCCCGCACCATTTTCCACAATGCTCCGAAAATGTCAAAACCTGGCAGTTTCAGTTATCACTTGAAGCTAGAAATCCGTTAAGCTCTTTCTCTCTGCTTTGTCTCTAACATTTCGCAAGAGATTAAGATTATAAACCGCTCACCTCTTGACCAGTGTTAGTGATCTCAATATCTTCGATATTGTGATAAATCGTCTGATATTTTCGTCTGATATTATTCAAATATCCGTGAATCATAGTCGGCCCCGGTATGGAAGGCGCTGCCCAAAATTTAGAACTAAATCGTTGTAAAGGCGGCATCGAAGCTCCGTTTCTCGCAATATAAATCTCGCGCAACCGACCGTGACCTTTCCAAAACACAACCACCTTCTTCCACCTCAATATCACCACCTGTTCTCCAAACCCAGACAGCTCCTCTCTTTCATCAGGCTTTGCACTTGCAAAGTATTATTATTTGTTCTTATACCCGATCTTTTATCCACCAGATTCCTTAACCTCGCTTTGTGAGGTGAGCGGTTGTCGAAACAGATCGATGATAGTCGCTCACGTTTTGCTCCTCCACCCATCCTTACTGCTTCCTACCCGAGGCTGATCATTCCGCCTCTTCGTGGAATTGACCTAGCTTGCGCGTGAACAGATCAGCCACAGTCCCTTAGTCCTGTCGCGTCACGTCTTCAACTTCCTTTGAAGTCAAGCTGCCCCCGTCACCAGCCAACCCTTTTCATAAATCCAGATTCGATCTAGTATTCTCGGACAGGCTTTAAGTAAGTCAAACTAGATCTGTTGCCGTTGCGATAAGGAAAAGCTTAATGTCGCCAACTTGCTGCCATCACGGGTAGCTAGTAGTCAGAGACTTGACTTCTTCCTCCCGCTATCGTTCTCCCTTGTCGCCATCGTTCTTCCTCGTCGCCATCGTTCTTCCTCGTTGCCATCGTTCTTCCTCGTCGCCATTGTCGTCTTAGGTCGCCATCATTCTTCCTCGCGACGGCGCCATCGCCTAAGACAATCAACTCTATTCTCTTCCTACCGCAAGTTCTCACATCTCAATATGTCTGGAAGCAAGACAGCCAAGGAGATCAGCACGGAGAAGCCCTACTTCCCCAATCTGCCAAAGCCCAAGTCTCAACCGGCTCCGCAAATTGACCCAGCTCTCGCAGCTCCTAAAAAAAAGCCTGCTGCCAGTGGCGCGTCTTCGAGATTCTCACAAGCCAAAACTGCTGCTCCGTCAACTGATGTTGAGGCCAACCCATCTGGTCCTGTCAAATCTGGTAGCAAGCTACACGCTCAATCAGAACCATCCCATCCTGAGCACAGTGACGAGCCTATCCTGGTTGGTTCTGGTTCTGCCGACCGTCGATTCACAATGCGCAACCCATATGCCCCGGATTTCATTCCTCCGCCATACTATGATCCTGAAGATGGCAATCAAGACATGGGCAAGGGCAAGGGCAAGGAGCGTGCGGTTACCCCAACTGGTCCAGCCACGCCTACAAATGCCCCTCGCAACCCGTACGAATCCGCTCATCCAAACAACCCTGGAGACCGACCGCATAACAAGTGGGATGCAGTCTCGATCCACACGGCCAAGTGTGACAAGTGCGGAGGTCACAACAGAAAAGTAGTTCAGAGATGCAAGAGCTGCAACCTTCAATTCTGCGAACCATGCCTCGAACAGGTTCTCCAGGATGGAAAGCATTTCCCAGCTACAGAGCCTTTCAACTGGACACCCACAAAGCTCGAGCGTAGCAAGCGTACAAATGCGGCGACCAAGAGGGCCAAGGCCAAAGCAGCTGAGGCGGCCTCCGCATCACGAACCCCGAAGTATATCCCTCGATCCATGCAAGCTATATCATTGCTTATTAAGAATTCTAGGCAAGCTCCCCCCGAGCCCATCCAACGCCAAACTGGAAAAAACCGTGCAGGAGCTCGCGGCCGTGGCCCAGCTGACGATGACGATGTCGAGGTTGAGATTCCCCGCCGAGGTCACCAACATCAACGCCAAGGCTTGGAAGACGATGAGTACATGGAGAGTTTACCCAGCAAGTCGAAGCGCACATTCAACAACTACTCTGATGAGGAAGATCGGGCACAAAAGAAGAGTAAGCGTGCACGTGAATACAATGCTGCGTATGATGAGGGTGACATGGACGACAACCAGGAGGGTATGAAGAAGACTAGGTATGGCGCTGTGCATCATCATCCAGGAAATCTGGAGGAGAACTTCGAGCGATCTGGTCACAGAGAAGACAATGACCGTACTGCTCAACGATTAGGTTCTGGTCCTCAAGGCTTCTCTACTTTCGCTGCGCATTACAGATCGGAGCATCCAGAGCCTGCCCCACGTCCCTCCTCCCAGACCCGCGGTCGCCCTGCCATGTCCTGGGATGAGGCTCTGCAGGCCGCCTGGGAAAAGTCGCAAGAAAAGACGCGCGAGGCGGAACAGGTGGCACAATGGACAGCAGTGCGAAACAACCCGATTTTTATGAAGCTCTTGGATGAGGGAAGAGACGATGAGGTCCAACGCTTGCTTGACGCCGCTACTGCATTGAGAGAGATGAAAGAAAGCTCGTAATAAGCTTCTTAAATCACTTTTCAGCAGCCCAAATCGACTGAAATTTGGTCTTGGAATGAATCTCGATGACGCTTCCGGAAAACAGATATTCAGCAACACTCTTTCCTTTTTACCTCTCTCTTTTCTTTGATACGATGTGGTCAGCATGAAAACGCGGAGCAGAATGGGGATTTGGCACTGAGCAGATCGACTCCGATCTTGTTCATGGCGTTTCGAGCAACGGTGTTTACTGAATTTGCATGGATTTGCCTCTACTCAAAAGTTGCGCAAAGGGGAAAGATGCTCTGAAGGGAATGTGCAGACATTGATCGGAGGATAGATTGGTTTCATGCATGGCTTTTTGCGTTTCATTATTTGCTCTTGCTGAATTTCGATAGCGATGGTGGACAAAAGCATAGTGGCTAGAGTTACATTCATTGGGGGCATCCTGCCTTGCAGACCTCAATGATACAAAAATGCGATGCTTTCTTTAGATGGCCCTGTTCATTTCTTTAATTTGTGACTTTCCGACAAAGCGACACCGGATTTGCCATGTATAGTGTGACATTTCAACTATACCTCGTTCAATCTTCCATCGAGGTCTTTTACATTTGAAGCACATCGTTTCATCTTGAGGCTGTGTGAGTCGTTGCTCAGGAAAGGGCCAGAAATGAGAAAACAAACGTAAAATGATAGTAATTTCGAACAAAGCAAGCTCTTTGTACCACTGTGGTTGTGGCAGAATAACAGAGCGGAGGGGGTCGTTGAGGAGTGTGGAGGAGAGGTTGGTTGTTGAGTGGGTCAGTTAGGGAGATCCACTGAAAGAGATGGGGCCAGAACTGGGCCTTGTTTCGCACCTTCCTCTTTTCATCTTCCCGAACTTCGTTCCCTCGCACCCTAACTCATTTTTCAAAACTTTACAATTAACTCATATTCAAGCAAGTGCTTACCCTGCAGAGTCGGTGCTGCAGTCCCAACTCATTGTAAACCAGGATTCTGAGGCAGTGTCTCCTAGGAGCGATCTGCAAAGCTTTTTCTCCTCCACCATTTGTGACTCACGGGTTCCTTCTCCTATATATCTGCTTCTATGACAAGATTGCCAAGAAGTACAGAACTATATAGAATATTCAGATCAAGTGTTCCAACTACCTCAATCATGGCATCCGTCACAGATCCGACGTTCCGCTCCTACTCAGCAGAGGAAGCAAAGCTCTATGCCGCATCCCGACTCTCGTACTCTCACAACATCTATAACAAAATCCTCGATCATCACACTGCTACCGGAGGTGAATTTGACCTCCTCCTTGACGTTGGATGCGGCCCTGGAAATGCTACACGTGACCTGGCTCTGTCCTTTCACAGGTCAATTGGCGCAGATCCGGGGAAGCAGATGATAGAGGCAGCGAACGCATTGGGAGGCAAGACAAAGTCCGGTAAAGACATTGAGTTCGTTGTTAGTACGGCGGAGGATATATCTCAAATCAAGGATTTGAAACCAAGCTCTGTGGATCTTCTGACTGCTGCAATGGCTGTAAGTTGTGTCTAGGACGTTGTAAATATGTCCTAATGTTTAGGCTCATTGGTTTAATATGACCAAATTTTGGGCTGAAGCAGCGAAGGTGGTCAAGCTGGGGGGAACAGTGGCCCTTTGGACTTGCGGTCAGTATACGATTCTGAATGTTGTTTGTAACTAGGCTGATTGTTTCTTAGCATCTTCATTTGCTCGTACGTCAAGTTTTACCGGGGCTTCATTCAAGAGTTCATCCAATTCCCAATTCTAACACATCTGGTAGATCCATCAACACCGAACTACCAAAAGGTGCAGGAAGTTCTCCTGCGCTTCGAGAGAGAAATTCTTGCACCATACGAGCTTCCAGGAAACCGCGTCTCGATGGAGATGTATGACAATTTACCGCTACCCTGGAACGTGAACCCCCCAGTCAAGGACTTCCCTCAATTGGACTACGTGAAGCATGACTACGATCGAGAGGGTGTATTGAGCAACGGGGTTGATTTCTTCGGTGGCGGATCATTTACAACGTTGGATGAAGAAAGCAAAGGCCTAAGCACTGCAAGTATGGTCACAAGATGGAGAGCCGCGAATCCAGAGTTGGTCGGCACGGATAAAGATGTGGTGAAGGTATTTATCCAAGCGCTTCGAGAGGTCCTCGGAGGCCAAGACTGGATACTGAGGGGTTCGGGGACTGCAATCTTGTTATTCAAAAAGTCTGCTTGATGTTCTGGCAGGGGTCACTTTGAGCGCGCCATCTGAGGGGGACTTCTTCGGTACAAGGTATACAGGAAGTGCCCTAGTTAATTTCGTTCCTGAGTAACTCCAGATGAAGTATTGAATCACATGTACAGTTTTCCAAAGATTGAATTTCCCTTCTGCATTGCATATGCAACCCCATATTTCTTGCATAGGCTGCACACCTCTGAAGAGGGACATGGCGCTGTAGTACTGCAAAGTCCAGACTATCTCTTATCTCGTCCCGTCCTGCGCAGGCGACAGGCCACTTCTTTGGGTTTCACGAACACACGAACACGATTCGGAATAGCTCGCCGAAGCAGCACCCACACTTCCAAGGGTCTCAGACGAGTGCTAGGTCCTCGTTCCACTCTCAAACTTCTGCAGCCGGCGGCTGGATGTTCAGCGAGACTGGCCTGGATCACCTGACTGAGACATCTTCACTCCGCATTTTGAGCTCCAAGTGCGGGACAAGTGAAAAGAAACCTGATTGAACATCCTTCACCACGAGTTCAAAACCATTGAAATCGAATCGGACCAGCTTTTGCACAATATTTGTGATGGAGAGCAGGATCGGCGGGGAGTTGAGGGGCGCCTGACGGTGATTGGCTCATGCAAGCACTTAAACGCGTAAAAACGCGCTACACGACAACCGACTTCACTTCACGCGTCGCTCAATTTAAAATGACCCCGCCTGATCCCTCGTGGGTAAAGGAATGTGCTGAGGTTGGGCGGTGTGACTGGTCACTTTTCCTGCTCAATGACTCGCAGGAGTCAGGGAGGTCTCATTTCACCTCTCCTTGCGCCTCACACTCACACTCACACTCACACTCAGCCTCTGCAGTTCATTCTCAACGTGCCCTGCATGCGGGCATCTCAGTATCGGCATGGATGGGGGCTAACTTCATGGAAGACGATAAGATTGCTCGGACATTTCAGACAGAATATTGATTGGCGAGACTCAGATCAGCTCTCAGCTCTCAGCTACCCCTCGATGGCCCAGCTTTGCGTCACAGGAAAGGGAGAGCTTCATGATGAGGCCAACAACGCCCATCCCAATGAAAGGAACCAAGGAGGGAGTCAGTCGCTTGCGGGAGAAGTCAATTGGTACTGGGCACGACGCGAAAAACGCGTACAGTGATCCTCGGAACAGGATCGGAAGGTGTGGGATATGACGCTGCCGTGCTGCTCGAGAATCGAGGACTTCCGCCCGTGATCGAGATTCTCCATGTGCGAGGGGGGCGGCCAGAAAGCAGCTTCGTCGGCAGCTTCGTCGCCCTAAGTGTGGAAGTCTGTGTTCTCCCGCAAGTCTATCCGGCAGCGGGTTGATCGCTTGTGGTAAGCTTTCGGTGACGGGCAGACGATGACTTCAGATGCATTTCATGGAACTCTAACGAGCCTTAACCGTTGACCGGCGGCGGGCTACGAGAGCGAGGGAGAGACAGAACCATGCAGACGGGAGTGAAGCGTGATAGGCTGGTGGCTTCAACTGAGTAAAGCCCAGCGCGCACAAGAAAAACCTCCTCACCGCGATCTCAGACGAGACAATAGAAGATCATCCGAGACCTGAATAATGTGCGCATACAGCAAGGCTCGAAATCCCTCGCAGCAGTCCAATCTGTCTATCGTGCACCAAATACATCTCAGTAGTTCTTCGGTGAGGGTGTTTTCGGGGTGTAGCAGTGCGTACCTGGTCTGAGCAGCTCGCCCTGTTACCCATCACGAGGCCACCCTGTAAGCAGGGGTGCCGAGCATTAGCAGAGCTCCTATTAACTGTCCCGCGCGCCCACCGTTTGAACGGCCTACTCTTCTTCTTCTATCGACGCACAGCAGGACCTGCATCGCAGGCCACCAAAAGCACGCATACAAGAGCGCAACGGTGTCGCAGAGGCACATACCCCACTTCTACTCATTCTCCACGACAAAATCAATACATCTATCAACCTCTTAGATACCCGAGAGTTGTTGCGCTGCGCAGAGTTCAATTGCGCCTCGTCGCGCATCGGCGCATCGCAGTCCTCGACTCGACCTCACCGCAACCACGCTTCACCTCGCGATAACAATCCCCAACCCTCACAATGCTCCTCCCATCCGCTCTAACCTGCGACTCGACCGCCCCAACCTTATCCTCAACCTCAAAAACCCACTTCCAACATGCCTCTGCGCTCTTCGCATCTCCACCGCTCTCACCACCGCCCTCCTCCACCCACCCAGCAATAACAAACCTCTACTCCACCTGCCGCGCCCTACAATCCATGCTCTCACCCCCTCCAGCACCGATACAGCTCCCCTCCCCACCAACAACACACGCTCTCGCCCCCTCACCGTTCAAGTTGCGCCTTCGCGCTCGCGGAGAAACACCTACGAACCCCAACTCCAACCTGACTCCCCGCAAGAAGATCACCAAGCGCGCAGCCGCCCCACCGCGAGGAATAAACAAGCGCCGGAGAGCCGTAGACGATGATCTCAGCCGCGAGACTGCAGAAGCCGAAGTCGAGTCTGAGCAAGACGAAGAGCAAGAGCAGGAGAAGGAGTGTTTACCGTCTACACCCAAGCGTCGCCGCTTCGCGCCCGAGATCCTCCCCTTGGGATTAGAGCGCTCTGATTTCCACACTTTGCATCTACAGAACGTAACCTCGTCTCAAGAAAACGTCTTACAGAACGCCGAGTCTTCAAGTTCGAGCTCGAATGCGGCTCAAGTGGGGAGGGAAGGGGCCGAGTGGTCGGAAGAAGAAGATCGCTTGTTGGTGGAGCTGGTGCTCGAGAAGCTGAAGCTCACGAAGAGCGATTGGCAGGATTGCGCGAGGAGTCTGGGTAAGGATCGCGGGAGTGTGGGGAAAAGGTGGAAGAGCCTGATGGGGAATGGGGATGTGGGGTTGAGGAGTAGGAGTCATCGGAGAGCGAAGATTCATGGGACGTGGAGGTGACATTCCTTCTTACAGTACTCTCTTCATCGTCATTTGTTAGTTACCTTTATACGGATGTTTAGAAGGTTTTCTTTTGTCGTGGGAGGGTTATATAAGGCTGGCGTTTGTGGATCAGGAGTTACGAGTTTACTCAAAGTCATGTGTATTGGAATAGGGAGGTTGTTTTTGTGGGTTTAGGCTAGGGGATGGGCTTTTCATATGATATCCAGTGATCGCGATGCGCTTCGCTCTGTTATTAGGGCCTTGGCTATATTCATCTACTCTTCGAACCGTTGGTCTGAGTGCCTCATCATAAATGTGATGTTTGATTGGTGGTCTTTCCTGATCCTAATTGATCGATCGAACGGTGGCAGTGCCCAGCGTCCTTTCTCTCGAGTTCCATTGTCTTGTCTACAAGCCAGGTCAACGGAGCAAGGTGTTACTAGTGAACAAACATCCGATTGTTGTATTCTAGAGTGTTTGAGAAAATCAATAATTTCTCCCGTCTGTCATGTCCATGCCCAGAAAGGGGGTATCTATAATGTGGATTGCGCCGTCATCCCAAATCCATAACCTTCCTTGCCGTGTTTTATCCAAACCTAGTTCTACCATCCCTACCTCCAATCTATCGCGATTTAAAACAGAAACCGGCTCATCTGATATTAAAACGTTTTCATCCCTTACCCCGGCAACTAAACCAAATCCCTTTCGGACCAGCCCAACGGACTCCCCTTCCCACCTACCCCATCTTCCTCGCCATCACTATCAACAACCCTGCTAACCTCCACCGTCCTCTTAATCCTAATCCCCCCATCCTCCCCCATAACCTCGAAAGAATCTCCAAAGGGACTCCTGATACTCGTCACGTTGCCCCTCGGATGATCAATATCGTTCCTCAGCATGATGCTCTGGTTGTCATTGCTCGAGCTCGGACTCGACTTATGCGATGGGACTTTGGATCTGGGATGGGAGGGTAGGTAAGGGTGAGTCGTGGATCGACGGTTGGTGGACAGGTTGTAGAAGGAGCGGAAGAGGGGGCGGAGAGTGGCGCCGCCTGCTGCAATAAGACCGAGGCCTGGCTCGACGGTCGACCAGATTGCTACGTCTCTGTTTAGGTTAGTAGATGTTGGGGCAGCCAATGGAGGGGAGGGTACGTTGTTGCAAAGAGGAAGTCATCGGTTATTGCTAGGACTTTGATGTAGGGGATACGTATCATGGTAGCTATACCAGCCCTAAATATCGTTAATTTGTGAAAGGGGATATAAGGTGGGAATACTTACAGCAATCCTAAAGAGAGGAGTCCTGCGACCGAGACCTTGGTTCTGGTGTCCATTTTCAAGTGCCAGAGCAATGCTACAGGTAACAAACCCAGGATCCAATCTGCTGTGAATGAAACGACTGAGTGGGCAATGCTGGCATCTGGGACAGCTGCCGGGTCGATACAGCCCCCCTTCTCTCCTTTATATTGATTCCAGAAGAAGCTGACTGGGCTGCATTGAAAGAGCACGAGGAAGAAGTAGAAGATTGAGAAGGAGATGATCATTGTCATTGTGCCGTAGATGAGCCAGCGCTGACCAGGTTTTATGCATATGCGGAGGAGGAAGACGGCGATGGAAAGACGGATGCAGACTGTTGTTACGGTGTAAAAGAGTTCGCATAGCCACCAGAAGTAGAGTGCCCGGGCGATGTTCGCGATTGGAATATCTTCAACATGGCGACCTGTGCCATAATGAATCCCGGATAGTGAGCATGCACAGTATGTTGTGAAGAAAACCTGGGACGTCAGATCTCTGAAGCATGATATATTTGTAAAGGTTGTATGCTTTACCAGTGATATAAGAAGGAGATAATCATCAGCTCCCCAGCTCTTGGTCAAAAAGGTCTTGACATAGACTCTCAATGAGACAAAGATGTATGCCAGCCCTAGGAACAATCCAAGCACGGCAGCTAGTGCAACATTAGCCTTGCCTGCCAAGATTTATTTGGGGAACTGACCCAGTTCAGGGCCTCTGTCAACAGCCATGACGACCAGTTATGAACAGCCTTGCCGCTCGACCTTCTCAGTCCTCAAGACCAGAGCTTGAGGCATCTAAACATGGAAATCAGGGGGAAAACGTGGGACACATGGGATAGAAACCCTTTAAGGAAGACGCAATGAACGCCCCACCTCTGTACGTAAGATCTTACTATCCCGTTAGATGCCGCGCGTTCGAAATTCTCCTGAGCAGAACGCAGGTACGGCTTATGCGAAGAATACAACTCGGAACCGCCTCGGGAGCCAAAACATGAGCCTCCGGGTCCTCATCCTGACAGGTGGGGAGGAGTACACTAATTCTCCGTCCATCTGTAGGGCATTGAGGCTCCACAAAAGGTGACAAGCATTTCGTATGTCACTGGACATCAACGAGTCTGACGCAAACACTAATCTTGATCGACCCGCTCTTGTGAGCAACCAAGAAGCTGGCGAAGGCAATCAGAAGCTGACTCCTCAACTCGAATTGGAAAAACATCCGGCCCCAACCAGATCTTTCTCTGTTGTAGATATCATGACCGAGGAATCGTGACCCGCGTCCCGGTTCGGCCAATAAACGCCACCAAGCAGATCGTGGCTTTGCAGATCATTACATGAGATGTTGGCTATTGGAGAGAATACCTGCTGAAGCGGGTCGGTACTTTCCCAGGCGAATTTGGAAAATTTTGCATGCAGGTCAGGAAGGAGGTGGCGGAGTTGTGAGGACAAGGCAGAGAGTGTCTGAGAGAATTTGGGCCGAGGTGCCGAGCCGGGATTCTGTCTCAGGGGTCTCAAGCGAGGTTGAAGCTCTCCTCCGGGTATTTGTCTTCAGGCATCATGCTGAGAGCTCCTGTACAAACCATGTCATGAGGTGGAGTGGTAGACCATTTCTATGGATTACCAATGAAGCTTCAGATTCAGACAGCCACTGACAAACCGTATTGTCTGAGATAATCTCTGAACACTGAGTAACAGCCGCACCCTTTTGATCCGTCAGCAACCTCGAAAATCAATCATACACCAAGACTCACCAAATAGATTGAAGTAATCCCACTTGAGAAATCAGCAAGTTTAAACTTAGAAGAGGGAAGAAAAATAAGATCAAACTCTCATCAAAGACCTCCTACTTATTCTCTTCGCCAGCCCTCTCCTCTCCATCTCATGACACAAGACAACATCGAAACCAACTCCAGCTCCCTTCCTTTTCCTTAAAGATAAGCTCAAGAACCCCTCGGATTCTCACGACCCGAGAGAAGCCTCAAGATAACCTTGTGAGCAAGTTTGTCAAAATCATGTGATTTCGGCCCCCACACCTCCAAGAACAGACCCCCAACGAATCAAGACATGAAACCCCTCCGTGCCAAGCCAAAGGTTCCTCGCAAGTATGTTGAAACGAAACGCAAAGACTTGTTGTAACTTATCAGAGGTCTTGGCGCCGTGTGCACGGTCTGCTTATGGTCGACCAGACTGCTGGTTGAAGGCTGCACAGAGGCCCGAGGCGGTGTCGTATTCGGTCGTATGAGGGGTATGCTATTGGTGACTGTACGTACGTTGATGTCATGTTGCGACTTTGTTTCTTGGGTCATTCGGACTGTTAGCGTTCGTAGAACTGTGCCACGAAGTGTGATTGTTGGCGATACGCTGTTTTGGAATGACGGGTGTGGACGAGCAGTCTGAATAAAAGATGTTGATGACGTTCAAATTTCGAGGTTTGGCATTGGTCATTATAGATTCAGGGGTAATGTTTATCCCTGAGAATATCCCAACGTCGCGCAAAGGAAGAAGGGCTTCACCATGAGCACGATTTGATGAAGTTGGAACTTGATTGAAATTTGAAAGTTCTTTCATTCGGTTCCTGGTGTCTTCGCGCCCTTGGCTCATCTAAAATTACATTTTTGTTTCTTCACGCATAAACCATTCCATTTTATGCTCAACG